>OX291559.1:3887238-4234738 GCA_946406115.1 Apoda limacodes | reverse complement strand
CCAACTTTCGCCGGGTACAGAGGGACGGCAGCGGAACAACGTTCGCCGGGACAGCTAGTGTACTATAAATTCAAAGTACGACGAAGAAGATACATAGTTTATTTTATCATGATATTTTCTTAATGGTTAGGACGTTTGCGGTTGTAATAAAGAAGCAAGTTGCATAGATGTTCCCTAGGCTATCATTAAGACAGGGCTCCTTAACCAGTGGGCCGTGCCGTTCTAGAAAGGTATAGAGAGATCACACCAGACCAATTTTAAGTCTACTTAAACAGGTACAAGCATCGCATTAATACAATTTGATTTTTAAATTATGCAGTAGTTTTTGCGAGCGAGCTAACACCAATGTTTTCATGTATTTGAATATGTTGGTGTTGGCCTAGAGGTATCGACATCTGCCTCGCGTTGTGAGGAACGGGCGTTCAAACCCGGCACGAACCAATGAGTCTATTTTTGTTTTCAAGCGCATTGTACGTTTATACCACTGGCTTTTCAGTGAAGGAAAACAAATCGTAAGGTATACCAGTATAGGTCAAAAAGACGTATGTGGAGACCGCAATACGCGCTAGTCCTACGTGGTGATCTATGGCAGTAATCGCCCTCACCCACGGTAAGGGTAGGCTGTTCCCCTCAAAGTAGGGACGTATAGACGCTGATAACTATTAAAAATGGCTTGTAATTGTAAAATATTATGACGTGAAAATAATGTGTATTTTAACTATAAAAATAAAAAGGTTCAAGGGGCATTTATAGATAAATATATATTAGGCATAAAACAAAAAGTTTGAGAATGCCTGCAACAAGATATTTGTTGCAATGTGTAACTTGCCAAATGTTGGACAGGCCAAACGCACGCATTTAAAGCCAAATGCATGGCTCCATACATTAGCGACTCTGGGAGCTGACTGCGTAAATCTTGATCACTCTAGATTCGGGAATTTAAGAGAGAAAATGTATGCAAATAGGACTAACAATATGCTATTACTTTTACGGGTCTCGAAATAAGATAGGACCTACTTACATTTATATCTCGAATTCCAGAGTCTGGAGTAGGCACTAGACTGTTCCTGTGGATTGGACGGCAGAAAGCAGCTGCAGTAAGAACAATAAGACTACGCGTACGGCCCTGAACTTCATATTAAATAACTGGTCCACTGAGTGAAAGGGACAAAGGGGCGGTGCTATGCAATACGTGTGTGTGCCTAGTTAAATATACAAATATTAATTACGTGATAAATTATTGCGTACTATGGGAATTTTGTGTTATTATCATAGAGATGATGATTAAAAAAATGATTTAGTGTCACTAGGTACTTTATAGAAATTAAAGCTACAATATGTGCTATTGCAGCTATTTTAACGATACTTTGTCATGAATTTGATATAATCACTTTGCCATGTTCGATGATCGATCGTAATAAAATTATACAATTAACATTTTTGTAATACCACAATGGTTCTCCGAATCAAATGTCATGTTCATATATTAGATAAGAAGGTGTATGTACCTAAGATAGATAACATTTTTGTCCTATTTTTATTACTTTGTTTCAACAAGGCTTTTGCTAATGACATTCTAAATTATTTTCATCATCAAATAATTTATTAGTACTGCACCCAAACCATTGTATTTTTTTGATAACAAAGATATTCAATCACAGAGTGAAGTAAGGTCTAGAGTTATGTTTTAACCTAGACGTGATGTGGCTAAGTAATTACTAGAATGATTTTAATTATTGTAGTTTAATAGGCTATTAATTGGTAAAGCTCAATTTTAATCTGCGTGTAATTACTTATGAGAATTCAAGTTCACAGAATACGTCATTCGTGTTTTTATTAGATAAGCAAATTGGAACCTACTAGGTACCACCAGTGTACACTTTAGGATTAGAAAAAAGAAAAAAAATACTAATTTGTCACGAATCCTGGGCGTTCTGTGAACATACTTCTAACTCAAAATCTATTCAATTTACAGGCTTGCCTATCTAATAATGTTATAATCTGGTAATGTTATAATCTAGTAATGTTATAATTTAGTAATGGTATAATCTAGTAATGTTATAATTTAGTAATGTTAAAATCTTGTAATGTTATATCAGCTTACAAGCGCCGCCATCAAATATTTTTTATTGCCTCTTCGTGCAAAATGTATTTGAGCGAAGTGACGGCTTCAGCAATAATTCTAACTAAATGTTTCAAATGTATTCCAGCAACAATACAAACCGTTCTTATGACTAGTGTTATAATTTCTATGTAGTATATATTGAAGTATGCTTTTTACGAAGAAGAAATTTAGTAGTACATTGTGTTTTAAGAGTGTTAAGGATCAAAATTACTAACGAAAGGCTATTCAGAAGCCTAAGGCTGAAATGAAGGCTGAAGGCTTTAATGGCTCGAGATTATTATTACCGTACCGTCGGTGTTGCATAAAATATTTTTCATCACATTTAGGGATGATGGCGGAAGCGCGAATAGACAGTTTTGTGCTATTTTATGTAAAAGAGTGGCCTTACAGGGTCCGTGGCAGCCCCAACTCTTCTCTCAAGCCAATTGCTTATTTGCTTATTGAAAGGTTTCAGTGTCTCATTTTGAGACATTGGAATGTATTGCATGTTGGTTCCAGACCAGTAATATTTAATACTAGATAAGCCAATAAGCTCTAGGCTATATCAAATACTTATTAGTGTATTTCATGAATATCTAAACATATGAACTACTAACATATTTTATGAGTGTGTACTAACAATATATGGATGAAAAATCTGAAATAAATGAATTATTATTATTATTTGCTAGTAAATAAACAAAAATATATGGTCAATAAATAAATAAACTTACAAAAACACAATTGAACTGGCAGGAATAGAAGTAGAGAAAACAACGCCACGGGTAGATGAGAATTTATGAATTAAAAAGTTTTGATTGAAACTTGTAATTGCTCATTTGGCGCAAAGTTCATATTTTGCAGCCTTTCAGCTATTATACATACTTGATAGAATAGGCGTGTCATTGCCCCCCGTGAATTATATGAACGCGTGCTTTGCCTTAAGAAAAGTAAAATTTACAAAGAAAAAGCCCGGGGTTTAAGGTCTTAGCATCCGCTTTACCTGCACGTAATAACACTGTTTACGAGTAGGTACGTATGATGAACGTAAATTCCAATGTAAGAATTGCTCTACCATGGATTCTATTATCAAAATTTTAGGTCAAAATTAGAAACATTTATGTATTTTTGGAATGTATTATGCTTTTTACAAATCATTAGTAAAGAAGGAACCCAGTAATGAAAAAATACAATACATAAATCTTATTTTAAAGCAAATGATTTCTTTATTGTAAATCTTGAAGCAAGGTGGCACATTAATGTTTTGGTTTATCATTCATACTAAATATTGAAAAAGTATAAGAAACTTAGCAAATCAATATTTATATATATTAACGAATGAACGAAATATTCAGCAGTGTTGAATAAACACGTCCTGTTGCAACTGATATCGTTACGGATATTGACCCAGGTGTAGTCAAGCCGGTTTAAGGTTCACCGAGACACCAGATTTTCAACTCAAGTTTGCAGCTCGCAAATAGGTAGAGTCATTTTATGTAAATTTTTTTAGTTTACTAGTGCCATACAGTCAACAAGGAATGCTAAAAGGCCCTTAACATCGAATGGTGTTTTTGATTTTCTCGTTTTGCCATAATTACCTGAGGGAATCTATAATGTATTCACCTATACTCAGGGTGGGTGGTCCCCCTGGAAAAGGGCAGCTTCTCCCAGACATTTTGACCCGCTTTAGCTATATCTTGTCTATAAACACATTTTCTATGAATAAATACATTTACTATTTAGTCTACTAGCATAGACAAAAAGTTGCAATTTCGCCACAAGACTGCCTGACTAAAGAGCTCATGCACCCATGGTTTTATTCATAGAAAAAATTAGGCGGTTTGAAGACGCGCTACTGCAGTTAGCATTTTCGTAAATTTTCTTTCCTGATTTCCAGGAAGCTTGTTGGGATCAGTGTTGAGTGATCCAGGCTTGTATGAGGATGTCAATATTTTTGTAGGCAAAACCATAAAGGTAATTATGAACCCCATTACTTGAAATTTTCACAGAAAATGTATTTCTGTTGCCGCTATAACAACAAATACTAAAAGCAGAAAAAAAAAATTTAAGGGGACTCCCATACAACATACGTGATTTTTTTGCTCGTTTTTGTAGATAATGGTACGGAACCCTTCGTGCGCGAGTCCGACTCGCACTTGGCCGATTTTTTGTAAAAGTTCACGCGGAAGATTGCGGAAATGAGCTAGGAATTTATAAAAGCAGATATTTCTATATTGTCGTTAGATGAGTCTTTCAGGATGCATAAGTTTTTTTTTTAATTTGTTAAGTTCAGCCGGGAAAAGTACAAGATTTTTCCGAACGAACGTTCATGAAATTTATGTCAAAAAATTATTTTATAGATAATTACTGCCGCGGCCAACAAACACAGCATAATTTTCATATTGGTTTAGGAATGTAGGACGAAAGGTTCTAATAGACATACCTTACTTGCAGAATCTAAGTAGTCAATTAACGCCGCAGCTAGCGCGGTGATAATTTGATATATACCTAGTTAGCGAGTTAAATGTTTAGAATTTTACTGCAGTATTTTGAGAAGGAACTGGTAGTATTATTTATGATCCTAACTGACTAAGCCGGCGAACGAATGGGAATGACCTTTCATGGTTTAGGTTTACGGTTCTGGGTCCTAGCCCTTAGTGAATTGTAGCCGAGCGATATAGGGAGGCCTTGTATTCGCCACTGCTTCTTATAGTATATTAGCGATGTATTTTCGTGTCCTTGATCCTTAATTTTACCACTTATTGCTCTAAAGTTGGTAATGGACACCACTTTCACTTTCAGTGTCACGCATAAGTCCATAATAATAGTCTGTCCCCTACATTATGATGTAGGATCCCCCGCCTTTAGCCAGGTGTATGGGGGTGGGTGTGTATTCAGTCACTGGTGACTCATCAACGCTGTGCCGGAACTACTAAAGCTAGAAACAGTATTCTCCTTCCCTGACGAAGTTTTTTCTATGGACTACACAGGAAGTAGAAAGTAACAAGTAAAATCGAACGGGCTCTAATCTTGTTTGTCTCCATGGCTGTCTAAAAAGAAAAAAAAACCTTTTGACGGTTTCAGAGACAGTATATTAATACCTAATACTAAAAGGCGTGGTTCTTTTTGTGAGGTCCTATTCTTGTGATTCTGTTTGCACTAGCACGCGAGCATGACTTGCGTTATCGTGATTAAAACGATTTGATTCTTTATAGTTTGTTTTTTTAATACCATATTATTTATGTATATACCTGTATATATATATATATATATATATATATATATATATACCATATATATATATATATATATATATATGTATTTTTTAACCGTGTAGGAGATACAAACGCCTAGGTCTTAAATAAATAAATATAAGTCAAGAAAAGTTAGAACAAAAGCTAGAAAGAAAGATAGAACTCTCTTTGAGTTCAGTAAGTGAAGAAGATGCCAACGAGGTTAAAGTACAGTTAAAGTAATTTTATTAGAAGTAGTAGATGACAATGTTAGTTAAATAAAACACATTTCTTATATTTCGCATTTGATACATAATTTACCCAATTTGCGTTCTGTTTACTGTTTCAATGTGTTTAATGTCTTAATCCAGCCAAGTAAAATAGACATAAATTTTGTGTGACACACTGTACGAACTTTGGCTTATTCTCTTTGGTTGGATTATTGACATTAAACGCATAATGTGCATAATTTCGGTCAATAAAACACCACTCTAATAAGCAGAATAAGTCTTTATTGGAAAAGCGCGTCAGGCAAAAACAACAAGTACCTATCGACCTGGCAAAAAATGAACGCGATCAACATTACACGCAGTAGGTATTTAAAAATAGCAACACTGTAAAATAATATATGTCGAGTTCAAGTCGTAGATATATCTAATCTGATATTGTTACTATTTATGTACAATATTGATAATTGAATCGAACACAATACCGGCGGCGTGCGACATAACAATAACTATGTCATGTCACCCTCGTCTCATATAGCGTCATAGTTTTTGTCATGAGTCCGGTTGATTTTCTTATGAACACAATGATATCCGGGTAGGTGGTATCTAGTAGTAGTTTATTTAAACCAGTAGCGGCGATAGGGTAAGGCGCGGTTGGGCGACCGCCCAGGGCGCCAGAAGTAAAAGGGCGCCGGAGCCGCTTCATTCTTGTCCGCTCATCCAGTTGTGTTGTGACTTGTTGTCTACATGAGATCTGATAACTTTATGACAGTGCGAGCCATATGGTCTTGTCTTGGCAACATTTTACATAAAAATATTTTTGGTGGGATTTCATTTCTTTTTGTAAGATGCTTATGACAATATTTTTTCATTTTATTATGTATTTCTCTGTTATACAATAGTTCTTGTAGTAAAGTACTTGTAGTATCCTTGTAGATAACTGGATACTGGCTTCAAAGCTTCGTTACTACAAGTTCGATAAAGTAATGGTCAGTGAATAATTATTTTACGTTACGCCCATGTCACGGAAGCAAAACGGCCAAGATACATATTTTGACTAAGGAGTATAGTTTGTGAAGTTAGGGCTTGTAGAGTTAAGGCGTGTAGAGTTAGAAGCTTAACTCTACATGACATCTGATAACTTTTGGACAATGCGAGCTACATGGCCTTGTCTTGGCAACATTTTACATGAAAATGTTTTTGGTGGGACTTTACTTCTTTTTGTAAGATACTTATGACAATATATTGTTTTTTTTTTTTTTATTTTGTTTAATCTAAACCCGGGTTCAAAAAACAACGAAGCGCTTTGAGAAAAGGTAGAAGTGCCCTTGCGCTTCGCTTACCTCGTCTTGGCGAGGGCACTGCAAATCGCACCAAGATATTTGAGCAAGACTGCGTTTTCTTAGAAGAGTAACTTTATATTTAAAAGTGCCAGTTTAGCGTAAAAGTTGGCTGAAGAACTTGCAGTTTTAAGCCGCAGCAAGGAAAGAAAAAGTCGGTGGTGGCCGAGCGGTTTAAATTTCACTTCACGTCTTAAGTGGCGGAGGTTCGAACCCTGGGTCGGTGTGTACCAATAAGTCTTTTCCTAATTTCTCAAGTACACTGATTAATTTATTCACACCACTGGCTTTTCGGTGAAGGAAAACATCGTGAGGAAACCTGCATACGTCAAGAAAAAACAAAAAAAAAAAACGTATGTGAAGTCCAGAATCCGCACTGGGCCCGCGTGTGGACCTATGGCCCAATCACCCTCGCTTATGAGGGTAGGCCGTGCCCCAGCAGTGGGGACGTATGAAGGCTGGCAAGCAAGGAATAAAAACCTAACCGAGAAGCTTCTTGCGATTGCTTAAGGGCGCTAGTAGTTCTTAAATTGAAAAAGATTTAATCTATCCTTTAAGTTATAGTTTTCGTATTAATAAACGCGTGATAGTACATTAATTCTATTAATGACTTGCTTTTGCTCGCAATTTCAACGGCAATTCCTCAATTATAAAAATAAAACCGACTCATACTTGACATTTTTAAGTATTCCCTTCCCTAGGACTCAAATTATCCCCATGAAATATTTGCCCGCGGTTCCACAGACCTTCAATTCGGTTATCGGTATAGGATATTAACGGCAACTTCACAATTATGGAAAAAACCAATTCACACTTGACGTTTTTAAGGTAACCCTTGCCCTTTTTCAGGAATCAAACTATCTCCATGTCAAATTTCATCTTAATCGGTACAGCGGTTTTAGCGTAAAGAGGTAACAGACAGATAGATAGACAGACACAGTTATACTTTCGCATTTTAAATATTAGTATGGATTATGATACTTATTCGTGCTTGTTCCAAATTCAAAATGTTTTATTCACGCAGTGACTACAAGAAAGTTTTATTCACTGTTATCGATAAATTAAATGTCCTTTTTGAAGTGGCAGTGGTAAAAACAATATTTAGTAATACAACTACATATTAACGGCAACTTCACAATTATGGAAAAAACCAATTCACACTTGACGTTTTTAAGGTAGCCCTTATCCTTTTTCAGGAATCAAACTATCTCCATGTCAAATTTCATCTTAATCGGTACAGCGGTTTTAGCGTAAAGAGGTAACAGACAGATAGATAAACAGACAGAGTTATACTTTCGCATTTTAAATATTAGTATGGATTATGATACTTATTCGTACTTGTTTCAAATTCAAAATGTTTTATTCACGCAGTGACTACAAGAAAGTTTTATTCACTGTTATCGATAAATTAAATGTCCTTTTTGAAGTGGCAGTGGTAAAAACAATATTTAGTAATACAACTACATATTAACGGCAACTTCACAATTATGGAAAAAACCAACTCACACTTGACGTTTTTAAGGTAGCCCTTATCCTTTTTCAGGAATCAAACTATCTCCATGTCAAATTTCATCTTAATCGGTACAGCGGTTTTAGCGTAAAGAGGTAACAGACAGATAGATAAACAGACAGAGTTATACTTTCGCATTTTAAATATTAGTATGGATTATGATACTTATTCGTACTTGTTCCAAATTCAAAATGTTTTATTCACGCAGTGACTACAAGAAAGTTTTATTCACTGTTATCGATAAATTAAATGTCCTTTTTGATGTGGCAGTGGTAAAAACAATATTTAGTAATACAACTACCTTCACGTGACGAGATTAGGCCACAGAATAGTTAATAGTTTTACGTGTACGGAATGTGTAACTTTGCAATAGTTTCTTTTACCGTGATCCGAGATCGACGTGTGACCACCTAATTACGTTTCCCATATTGTAGGTCGTCTGGCTACTTTCGAGGTAAATAGATGCAAATGTTGCCATATTTATAAAACTCACGCAATCAAAGGTTAGTAAGTCAATAATAACGTAGGTTCTTTGGGGTTATCGATTTAATATATAAGTCACTCAAATTTTCGTAATATGAAACGTTCATAATATCTTACGGTATTTTTACAATTTTTGTAAGAATAATTTGACTTTGTCACTTTTATTGCTCCCACCCTCCTCGCTAAATGAGTGACAGTACATTGTGGGTCTAGTCTCATATTAGTAATTATTATTGATGGTTTTATGCAACAGCCTCGGAATAATCGTCTTACACGTCCGTTCATTGGTGCCAATATTTGTTAAAACCCTCTAGGGGTTAGCTAAGTTAGGGCTTCGTAGAATGAGAATAATGAGAACATCTAAAAACCGATTTTGTTCAAAACAATGTTACCCTCCTGCGTAGTCCTGCAAAAACTAGCAAAAAGGGTATATTTTTCTGTCCTTTGATTTTATCACTTGTTACTTTGCAGTTGGTTATTTGCGACTAACGGGGAAAAACAATTACTTTACTTCAGATACACAGCTTCAGTAGCAGTGTTGCAGCGATGAGCTCACCACCTGTCACTCTACTAAAATCAATGGTTAACCAAAAGAGGCTGTCGCCACATTATGATGTGGGTGTACGTCAAGTCGATGGTTATCTCCCTATGGGAAATAAAACCCAATAGATATACATACATACATATTTGAAGTTGGATTGGGAGACCTTTGTGTATTACCTAAAGAAAGAAGTTTCCCTTCAAATTAAAAGTAGGGTGTTAAATTGGGGTGAAAGGCCCATTTCAGAGTCGAACTATTGTGGCACCAAAATATCTCTTTCGCAATGTATATGTGTATTCCTTAATATATGTATTTATATATCTAGTAGCTCCTCCCGCACTAAATTCGGTTATCAAGTACTGTATTAGTACTTTAGACAATTCAAAAATTAGAAAACATACGTCCGGTGCAAAAACGGATATCTGCATCTGTAAGGGCTTTAAGTTAAGGGGTATATAGCAGCTTACTAGCGCCACCATTAGCTATTCCTAATTTTCTTTTCGAAGAAAGCGAAATCAGGGAATACAAATGTGTAAAAAATGAAACTGGCCATAAGCTCTTTTTAGAGCGTTTTCTATTACTCTGAGAATATATCTCAGAGATTTAGTCGGCATTTTTGCTAAAAGAAATATCTTAAAAACAATACAAAACGTTCTAAACATAGCCAATGCAAGTTTTATATTTTCAACGTTTAGATTTTTGTAATTCGCTGCCTTCGAAGAGATAATTAGAAATAGCTAATGGGGCGGCGCTCTCGGTAGCTGCTGTATACCCCTTAAGTTTTATAATAATGTGAGATATTTTTTAACCTATGAATCATATGTTTTTCCTTAGCTTTTGATTAAGGTAGACATTCTTATGAATATTAATAGCTCTTTAACAGAATACAAGATTCCATTTACCTCTAGGCTTGCAGTACTTAAGGGTTTTCCCTAACGATGAGCGTCATTACAATTAAGGCTAACCTGTTAATAATGTCATTACAGATATATCTAATTAATACGAAGTTTATTAATAAAAAAACTCGTTAAGGTCTGTTGTTGGATTTTAGTTACATAACAAAGTAATTTTTGAGAATAGAATTGTTTTATATGAATATCTATATGTATTTTAGTCGTCGGTAACCACGATTTTTTGAAATATTTGTTGAGTAGTTGGTTCCTAAATATTTGTTTGTCTATCTATAACAAAATTGTTTGTTACAAATAAATAGGTCTAATTCTTAATTACTTATTGTGATAACTATAAGTATTTATTTTGTTATTTACACGTCATGACTTAGATCTGAAAAAAGATTCAGTAAAATCGGTCCAGCGGTTTGTTTTCTATTGCTTAAGAAACTGTTTTTTTTTAAGACGCAAAAATATTCTCAAAAGAAGTTGCTCGTACGGTACTTGCTACCGAACCAATTTTTATCTATACATATAATAAAATTGTAGGAAAGTGAAAACTGTACATTGAATATTTTTTAAAAGAATACTTGGGGTGAGATCTGCAATCGATACCGAAGCCAAAACTATAGTTTTTAGATTTTTTGTCTGTTTGTAGGCTACATATTATTACTCTATCACCTACGGGAAACGAACAGTGAACCTTTATAGCCGTAGGTGTACGCAAAAAAAAACTGCAAATATTTTGAGGAACTGCGGGTCAAAATCATTGTTTTGCTCTAAAGTACCTGTGTGCCAAACAGCTAAACTCTACATCGATTTGCAGTTTTCGAGCGAAATTGACGTTGTACACCTGCCACTATTATTTCTTCAACGCATTCTGTAACAACGTGTTATGTAACGACGCATATTATACTTGCTTCTTAATTATTCTACTCACACAAAGCCATTTATTTTATGTTAAAAAATGGTGTAAAGTCATAACTTAGATGTGTTATAATTTTTCACCATATAAAAATGTTTCCTATTTGCTAATTAGATGGCGTTGGCTTCGAATTAGATCGCGCTATGGTTTCGTTCACAAAAAGTGATGTTATAGTATAGCGTTCACGCAGACGACGTCGCGGGCAGCAGCTAGTGTTTTATAGTTCTATAAGTAAGTTTGGTGATTGCTTATCAGTCATATTTATTTGCTTTGCCAATCATGATTAGGGCAATTCCTAAAACTCCTACGTCTCTTGCGAAGAAACCAATAAAGGTTAAATTTATTTATGCAAAAATTAATTTCAAAATTTATTCTCATGGTAGGTATAAAATTACTTATATTGTTAGAAGTTCAAAGACAAAAGAGTTCATAAAAGCGTCACCTCGTGTGAAATTAAAGTTAAAACAAAAGGTAATTTTAAAATTTCGGCAAGTTGCAAAACTATGCCACTGGATTTATAGGTAGATGTCAGTTTTACACATTTTTTTGACAAATAAAACAGTTATGAATGTCTGGGTGGTGTATTCTGCAAAAAGGTGTCATTATTAGTACATTATAAGTAGAGAAACTTCAGCATCCCTTGGCATTATTAAAATTAGTTTAACGGCGTGGAATTTCTAAGGCATCTCCTTGACTATAGTAAAACAAACGACTCACACTTGACGGTTTTTATTTCCCCTAAATCATTTCCCATGGTGCACAGAATCTATCACGTTTTAACCACTAAACCGATTAAGATAGAATTTGGCAACGTGAAAAGGTTACAGACAGACAGAGACAATTTTGCATCGATTAAAATACTTGTCGTAAATGTTAAGTTCAGCTACCTTTAGTTTAAAAGGTACTAAATCATCGTACAAATACCTAAAAATATGCATTTGCCTTTTTCTTGTCATAGAATTACAAAGATTTAATTTAAGATTATTAAAAAACACACTTACCTCTTTTTCAAAGAAACACTGAAACACAAACTAATTTTTTCAACATGCAACACTCGAACTAGCGTTTATGTTATCACCAAAATTCGCGCGCGGAGTTTAAAAAAATAAATCAATTGCTTCGTTTTTCGTTGAATTTCGAACTCAATTTTTATTTTAAATTAGTAGCCAGTTCTGTTTACAGCCTCTAAATATTTATTTCATTAGGCTGCATCAGTAACCGGCGCGTGCGCTTCGGAGTGATGCAAGTCAGTAACTGAATGGCAGGTTTCCGAACTAAGACTTGAAAGCTGCTGAAAGCCCTTTTTAATTACGTCTAGTTTGACTTTGGGATTGGTCCAATTGTCCAGTTAGGCAAAAAATCAATTAATATCACTTTTGGTCTCATAATCCAAAGGGTCTGAAGCAAAATTGTTGAGACTTTGCGATTGTGTTAGGTATTCGTGTATTGGATGGGAGTATACAGGTCGGGTTAAAAAAATAATTAAAAGCAGACCTATTTTTGGTAAAAAACCCTTCAATTTGTAAGCAATATCCATTTTATTTAACTAACAAATTGCATTTTTAACTATAGGAAATATAACTAAGAAACGTACCATTATAACATCACAAAATAAGCATTTAAATTCAACGTAAAATTAATTAGGAAAATAAACATTAATTTCGAGGTTAAATAATATGAGAATGGGTGAAGCTACTTACGCGTATCGTCCGGAAATCGTCGTTGCTTGATTGCTACTTGCAGGTACCTCACCGATTTTATACTACAGATGCTCTTCTTCTGTTTCCGAGTCGTCTTTAATTTTTAAGTTTGAAATTAATTTTAAGCAATCGTACCAATTAAAGTTTGATTCAAAATATTAAAACAGAGACGCAAAAAACGTTAAGTTAGCTAAAGTTAGGTGAAACTTCTACTATGGCCTAACCCAATACATAATAATTGTGTGTTCGATTTGGGACACTGTAACGGAACGACCGTTTCCGGTGGTCCGTCTCCGGTAAAGGACCGGATGATGTAGGAAACGATAGAAGTTTCTGGGCATTCGCTCTTAGGTCCATTACCACTGTGGTAATTTAAATTTAGAGATCAAAGAAGACTAGATGTTTGACATCGGTAAGTCAAAAACAGATTGCTTTGCGTTCTACTTGACGTCTTTGTGAAAAAATCAGTTGATAAATATATTCACGGTTCTACTACTAAACTGCAAAAATAATTGCCTATCTACTTCTCTCCTATAAGAAAAACCGTCCTTGTACGTATATATATATATATTGCTTCACTACGGCTCTACGCCTAAACTGAGGTCCATGAGAAGAAGTCTTTGTATGCGGGTGCACGTTTGTTGTCTGACGACGGCGCACGACAGCTGCTTTGCTGTTCTTTTACTGGGGAAGGACGGAGTCTACTAAACTCCAAATCCTCGGCCTGCCCGGAGTCTCCTTGACTCCAAACCTTCGGCCTGTGCAGAAGGGTGCTATCTTGAACACCGCTACACACGAAGGTTACGGAGCGACCTGCTCTACGCCGAAGCTACTGGCGAGCTACGTTCACGTGCGATCTTGCACTGTGCTAGCCACGTGCGGCCTTACCTTGTGCCTGCCACGGGCAGCATATTCACTACTCACCACGCGCTGTTAGGCCACGTAACATCAGTCCCATCCGCGTCTTCTTTCTACGGCAGTGCTGACCTGAGGGGTGCCTACAGCGAGCAAGACATCGAATCGGGCTCTAGGCCGAAGAGATCTGAGTGTACTAGTTCCCCAATAAAAGCTTTAAAAACTACACTTAAAATCTGTGCAGGCAGGCTTGCGTTTGGCTATCTTTCTATTTATTTAGGTAGTCCTATATGATTGTGAATTAGGTAGCTGTGATCTAGATATTTAAGTGTTAAGAATCACCCTATGTAATTAGGATATTGTGCATTAAAAGCTGTTACTATATAATGAAAGAGTATACTAATATAACCTGCCTTTCCCTTGAAAAGCGTTTCTTTACTCGCCTTTGAACTCCCTCTATCTTTTCTCCTCCTTCTGAGCACCTAGCCGGTGCATTCAGTAACAGGGCACTACTGCTTTAACCTGTCCTGTTATAGTGGCGCCCTTTCACGTGGGTTTTAGAGGTATTCTACTTTTTTTAAAGTAAAGAGCTTTTTCAAGGCAAGGTTCAGAGATTTTAGGGTGTCTAATCCTTATTTTTTTCAGCTTCTTATGAAATTGTATTTTAGCATAGCGGTATACTCATTCATTGTATATCTAACCCTAGGTAAGGTGTTAATAATTTCTATAGAACGTGTCGGTGGTAAGCCGAGTACCATATACTAGGTTACTAACGTCTTTTGCTTATTATTTCATTGTATTTAACTGATTAGTACTACTAAATCTAATCTATCTGATATCTTTGTGTAACAGAGGCATTCCAGATGGCAGGCGATTTAATTAGGTTTCTGCCTAAAAAGGCTCTACAGTATGAGTTGCTACTCAGAGGTGTAGAACCTTCTTCTAAAATCGATCTGATGCGCGATCAGTACGAAAAACTACCTTCTACTACTGTTGTTTCTGATCTAAGCCCATTGGAATGTGGCGAAGATATCGATCAGATATCTAAATTGCTTAAAATCTGGAAAGCCAAAGTTGATTTAACAATTTCTAGTAAAAATGTATCTAAAGCTGATCTTGAAGCTATTTTTCAGCACTTAATGCTTAGATTTTCTAGGATCAATATTGACGAGGATGAGGATGAATCTCTTATAGATAAGTTTTCAGACCTTTCGTCAGACTATATAAAGATTTCTCAAAGTTATTTGAATTTTTGCAAGGGCATTGTCGAAAATGTTGATCCTAAGCCTTGTATTTCTTCTCCTACTAATACTGAAAAAATAGTTGTAATTGAACGCTCTCCTCTTCTAGATTTTAAAAAGTTCAAATACGATGGTCAATCTTGTCCAATTGAATTCTTAAGAAACGTTACTGAAATGGCTTCATTTAAGTCTGTTTCGGATGACAAATTGTATTCACTTTTGTTTGAAATGTTGAGCGGTCCAGCACTCGAATGGTTCCGTAACAAAAAAGATGTACTAATAAATTGGAATTTATTCAAAACAGATTTTCTTAAGGATTTTGAGGTTCCTGATGCTGACTATTTATTAAGGAAAAAAATTGAGGCCAGAAAATAAAAATCTAATGAAAAGGCCATAATTTTTATTACTGAGGTGCAAACTCTTTGCAGAAAACTTAGGTCCCCAATGTCGGAATCAGAGATTGTTTCTATTTTGCGGAGAAACTTAATCCCTTATTTTGCAATACAGTTGCGACAATCGGACGTTGTTTCAATTGATTCTTTGTTTGAAGCTTGTAAATGGTTAGAAACGTCTATTGCGATGAATACTTCTATTCCTAGCACTAGCTCTCTTAATACTTCTAATAATAATATTCTTTCTACTTCTATAGAAAACAAGGTTAGTCTCGTACAGTCTACTCCTAAAACTGACAAGAGAAACCTATGTTTTAGATGTAACTCTGAATCGCACACTACGTTACAATGTAACTCCCGTGACATTGTATGTTTCGGCTGTGGCCGTAGAGACGTACGTGTGATCGATTGTCCTAATTGTTCTCCTACTTCGACAATTAGTGCATCTAGACCTGCTCGAAAGTACAACCATTTTAAACCACAAACTGGTGGAAAAAAGGTCACTTTTACAAAAGGTTCAAATCCAAAAAAAAATGTAAGAGAGAACCCTAATTCTAATACTGATTTTAAGCCAAATCACTTTTCAAAAAAAGGTTTATCAAACTTGAAAAATGAAAGGTTGATCCCTAAGAAAATCGATTTTTGTGCTAAAGATAGTACACACAAAAATTCGAAATCTTGTACGCAATCTGTCACTCAACATATCAACTTCTTTGATAAAGGCGAGTGGGAGGCATGGCGTAAAACGGTAAAAATCTTTTCGAAATCGTACAAAGTCGATTCGGTTCTCTTTAAAGAAAATGATTTTGTACGTCCTTATGTAAATATCTCTGTACATAATCTTACTTTATGTGGTTTGTTAGATAGCGGTAGCGCAATCTCTATTTTAGGTAATAATTCACATCTCGTACTCTGCGAGAATGGGTTAAGTGTAAATCGTTGCGATAACATTCAGTGTTCCGTAGCAAACGGAAAAAAAATGTCTTCTATCGGATCGATTGAATTACCTGTCGAATTCAATGGAATTCGAAAGCTTTTAACTTTCTACGTTATACCAGAAGTTAAGCAGTCTCTACTACTTGGTGTTGACTTCTAGAAAGCTTTCCAAATTATGCCTTCTTGCATAAACGCTAACTTAGTGCATTTGGATACTAAATTTCCTTTTGTTGCGAACGTATCTTCTGATACGAAACTTTCTCAGTATGATGAGTTGAGTGAGGTTCAAAAGATTACTGCGGATGCAATCATAGATCGATTCCACAAAATATCTGATGAACGTCAACCCCTTGGTAGGACTCAACTTATCGAGCATTGTATTGATACTGGCGATAGTCCTCCAGTCCAACAAAAATGCTATAGACTATCTCCTGAAAAAGTCAAAGCTCTTAATGTTGAGATTGATAAGATGCTAGAACTTGGTGTCATCGAGCCTGGTGAAAGTCCATGGCGTAGCCCAGTGATTATCACTCCTAAAAAAGATGGTCAGTGGAGGTTCTGTATCGATAGTCGAAAACTAAACTCTGTAACTGTCAAAGATGCTTATAATCCACCTTTGATTTCTGAGATTCTAGATAGTCTTCGGGATGCTAAATATCTATCTTCTGTTGATATTGCGAAGGCCTACTGGAATGTTCCTTTGAGAAAACGAGGACAAAATCAAAACTTGTTTTCAAGTTCCGGGTAGAAACAGCTTCGTTTTTAACGTAATGCCATTTGGTCTGGTTAATTCTGGTGCTATCCAACAGCGTCTTATGGATCGCCTTTTCTATAGCGATCCAGAACTTCAAAACAAGGTGTTCGCGTATTGTGATGACGTAATTCTCGTGACAGACAATTTTGATGACCATATTCGCCTACTTAATAGATTATGTGACAAAATTGTGTCAGCCAACATCACAGTAAACTTTAAAAAGTCTTGTTTCTTTCGTAAACAGCTTAAATACTTGGGTTACATAGTTGACAAACACGGTCTACATACTGATCCCGATAAAGTCGATTCTATTCTAAAAATCCAACCCCCAAATTCTGTAAAGGATTTAAAAAGATTCCTTGGTACTGCTAGCTGGTACCAGAGGTTCATACCGAACTTTAGTTCTATTGCTGCTCCTTTAAATAAGCTAACTTCTACTAAAAAAGGAACGCCTAAATTCTCTTGGAATGACGAGGCGGACAAAGCTTTTAAAACTTTAAAAGAACTTCTTATTTCGTCAACTATTCTCTCTTGTCCTGACTTTTCTAAGCCGTTCGCTGTACACTGCGACGCGTCAAGTCATGGAATTGGTGCAATGTTGACACAAGAATTAGATGGTGTTGAAAAACCAATCGCTTTCATAAGTAAATCACTCTCTGCTCCTCAGAAAAATTACTCAACAACGGAACGTGAGTTACTTAGTGTAATTACTGCTCTAGAACACTGGTCTTACTACTTATACAATGGCCAAAAGTTCAAAGTTTACGCAGACCAGTCATCGTTGTTATTGTTTTTAAAACTAGACAATCCTACCGGTCGTTTAGCTCGCTGGTGTATTAGGTTGTCGGCATTTAACTTTGAAATTTGCCACAAAAAAGGTTCCGACAATGTGATACCTGACTTCTTGTCTCGTGCTAACATGGTGAATGCAATCACTTATAACAGCACATCGTCTACTGATGCCTGGTATAATGCTCTTAAGGCTAATATTCAAGCTAACCCTAGTGCATATCCTCAATACCTAATAAGGGATAGCAAATTGTATAAACATTGTCGCACTAACTCTATTCTGTGCTCTGAATATGACTGGAAAGAAGTCATACCAAACGAAGTGAGAGAATAAGTGATTTCTGAAAATCACTCTCCTCCTACTTGTGCTCATTTTGGGATACAAAAAACTTACCAAAGAATACGCCTACGTTATTTTTGGAATGGAATGTACCCTGACGTTGCTAAGTTTATAGCAAAATGTAATGTTTGTCTTGCTTACAAACATCAAAACTCTAAAACTATTGGTTTAATGGGTAAACCTAAACAATGTTGTAGACCATTTCAGTGTATTACAACTGATTTAATAGGCCCATTGCCTTTATCTCGAAAGCTTAATCGGTATATTTTGGTAGATGTGTCATTTCTCTAAATACACTCTCCTATTTCCTATTAAAAAGGCAACTTCTTTTGTCTTAAATCATGTCATGGAAAACTTAGTTTTTCTTGTGTATGGTGTACCTGAAACGGTTATCATGGATAACGGTCCCCAGTATGCTAGTACTGAGTTCGTGGACATGCTTAAAAGGTACAATGTTCCGAAAATTCACTTTACTACTCCTTATACTCCTCAAGTGAATACTACTGAACGGACAAATAAGACCATTGGTACGGCAGTCGCATGTTTCGTGGAGGAAGACCATAGAACATGGGATGTGAATATGCACAAGATTCAGTTCGCTATTAACTCATCTGTAAATGAGGTTACTAAATACACTCCGGCGTTCTTGGTGTTCGGAAGAGAGCTGGTATCTTGTGGCTCTATCTATAAAAACAACGAAAATTCTGACGAAGTCATTATGTCTCCTAGGGACGAGTTCGCAGATAACGTTGGTTTTCTTTCCCCTATCTTCGACGAGGTGCAGGAAAGGTTGTGGAACGCCCACTAGCGTAATGCTGCTTATTACAACTTACGTCGTAGAGACATGTCATTCAACGTCGGTGACTATGTCTGGAAAAGGTGTTACAACCAAAATGTTGGACATAAATTCCATTCGGCTAAGTTGGCTAAAACGTTTTCTCGTTGCAAAGTCGTAAATAAAATATCTCCTCTAATTTACGAACTGGTCGATGAGAATAACAAAAACATTGGCCGCTGGCATATAAAAGATTTTAAATGCATTGGTAATTAATCTTAATTACCGGCATTAGTCATTTATATGGTTATTTGTAATATAGTATTGTTTTACTTGTACAAAGTTCATATTAGGTTAGGATAACGTAGTTATTCATCACATTCATTTTCTCATTACAAAGCGTTGCTAATTGAGCAAAAGATTTTTTTATGAAGAGACGTGTTCACGTTAAGTGAAAACGATTCGCTTTTGACCTTTGGTTTGTTTGTAAACAATGGTCAGCTGTCAGATTGACAACTGTCAAGTCTGATTTTCTTCTTCAGCGACTCGTAAGCTGTAATAAGGTTGACTGTCCTGTCAATCATTTTACCTATCTATGGTAGAATGTTCATTGACATAAGATACTACTACTCTATAATGCTTATGTCAAATATGAATATAATCTGCAATCTGAAGTTTTGAACTTTAGAACAACTAATTCTACTTGTTGTTAATACAGAGGCTACTCGTAACTCTGTCGGTAAATATTTAAATAGTGTCTTTGAAACTTAACAAAGAGACTAATTATAAATTAAATATTTTGGGTTCACTTGGTGGACTGGCGATTGTAGCTCAGCACCAACGTACGTAAGGGTCTGAAAGTTCATGATGAGACATTCAGACAATTTAAAAGCGAACTTTGAAAGGATTTTGAATGTTGCTGTTTGTTTGAATGAAAGTGAGTGATACCAGAAGTTGTACATACTCATCAGCCATCTCTTATCATTGAAGAAAAGTGTCTTCAGAAGAAAAATTTTCAACGAGACTTGGTCTCATGGAAAATTTTTGAAACACGGGAGGGGACACTGTAACGGAACGACCGTTTCCGGTGGTCCGTCTCCGGTAAAGGACCGGATGATGTAGGAAACGATAGAAGTTTCTGGGCATTCACTCTTAGGTCCATTACCACTGTGGTAATTTAAATTTAGAGATCAAAGAATCTCTAGATGTTTGACATCGGTAAGTCAAAAACAGATTGCTTTGCGTTCTACTTGACGTCTTTGTGAAAAAATCAGTTGATAAATATATTCACGGTTCTACTACTAAACTGCAAAAATAATTGCCTATCTACTTCTCTTCTATAAGAAAAACCGTCCTCGTCGAAGTCTTTGTATGCGGGTGTACGTTTGTGGTCTGACGACGGCGCACGACAGCTGCTTTGCTGTTCTTTTACTGGGGAAGGACGGAGTCTACTAAACTCCAAATCCTCGGCCTGCCCGGAGTCTCCTTGACTCCAAACCTTCGGCCTGTGCAGAAGGGTGCTATCTTGAACACCGCTACACACGAACGTTTCGGAGCGACCTGCTCTACGCCGAAGCTACTGGCGAGCTACGTTCACGTGCGATCTTGCACTGTGCTAGCCACGTGCGGCCTTACCTTGTGCCTGCCACGGGCAGCATATTCACTACTCACCACGCGCTGTTAGGCCACGTAACATCAGTCCCATCCGCGTCTTCTTTCTACGGCGGTGCTGACCTGAGGGGTGCCTACAGCGAGCAAGACATCGAATCGGGCTCTAGGCCGAAGAGATCTGAGTGTACTAGTTCCCCAATAAAAGCTTTAAAAACTACACTTAAAATCTGTGCAGGCAGGCTTGCGTTTGGCTATCTTTCTATTTATTTAGGTAGTCCTATATGATTGTGAATTAGGTAGCTGTGATCTAGATATTTAAGTGTTAAGAATCACCCTATGTGATTAGGATATTGTGCATTAAAAGCTGTTACTATATAATGAAAGAGTATACTAACATAACCTGCCTTTCCCTTAAAAAGCGTTTCTTTACTCGCCTTTGAACTCCCTCTATCTTTTCTCCTCCTTCTGAGCACCTAGCCGGTGCATTCAGTAACAGGGCACTACTGCTTTAACCTGTCCAGTTATAACACAGAATCATTACTTTCGGTTTTAAAAATATCAAAATTTTAGTATCATATCTGTTAAGTACAAACTGTCAAGCGTTCGTTTAAGATATTTTGTTATTTCTGTCTTTTATTTTTTGTCACTTTTGCCACCAAGAAATAAAACATCCAATGGCTGGAGACGGGTTTATGGTGCAAATCTGTCAAACTGCCTATAAATGTTCATTATTTATGGTATTTATATTTATTTACACTATCGTAGTGTATGTACGTCAACTCAGGATTTCAACAGCAACTCCTCAATTGTGGGAAAAAATGTATACTAGGTACTTGACGTTTTTAAGTAGCTTAGGTTCTTTTCCGGGACTCAAACTATCTGCATGCCAACTTTCATCTTGATCGGTACAGCGGTTTCAGCGTGAAGAGGTAACAGACAGATTAACTTTCGCATTTATAATATTTAGTTATAAAGTATAGTCACAGATTATATAATACTATACTAGTAAAGTATAGTTTTAAGTATATGTATGTTCAAAAATATAATTACGATGGCGCTTATGCCATTAGTACTATTTAATATCAAAATACTCTTAACTTAATTCCTTCACTCGATTAACGATATTTGACGCTTCACATGGTGCGGCCCCTATGCTACATAAATATATAAAAAAAATTGACATGTTTGACTTTGTTTTTAGTAGCTTACTAACTTATTTTTATTACCTATAAGTGTTTCGGTACATATTGTAGACTCTTTAGCTAATTATCAAAGTATTGTATTATTACTTTAAATAGAACTTCTTGCCAGCTCTTTTTGGCAGAAATTTGCATTGTTTACATAGTATTTACGATTCAAAAGTGATCTTAGAAACCTATTTGAAGCGTTCGTTTTGCAACCAATAATTCAGTTAGTTACATTGCAAAGCTACACGAACGAAAGTTGTCGGTGGCAAAAATAAATGTTTGTTTTTGTAAGTAAAAGTTGTAAAAAAGATCTCATAAACCTTGATAGAATTCTGCCTAGTTATTTTAATAATAATAAACCAAGAAAAGGTTTCAGATAATAATCTATTCTTATCTGAATCCATTTCTTTATTTTTATAATTACATAATATAAGTTTGATTTATTAAAAATGTATCTTTGGTTTACTGTATAGTTTGAAGTAAACATGCACAATATTATTTTATTAGTTTACTATTGATTCGCATAAAATTTTATGTCATGGTTTACATTGATTGGCATACTTTTACTTAACCTGGTAAACGTTACTTATATGAATTCTGCATAAATGTTTAGGCAGTTTTGCTTGACCATAACTATGATGCTAGCGTAACGATTTTCAAGCATAATATTTTAAAGCTAGAATTGTCACAATTAAGTTTTAATTTAGTGCTTTAAAATGATGTTAAAAATAGACTTTACGATTTTTTTTATCGCAAAGTTAGATAGAAGCATTACATATTTTCTCATCGCTCGTAGTCAGAAGACTAAATAAATTTGTATGGAAAAAACAATGTTAGAAAATTTATGACTTAAGTAAAAATAAAAGAAACTGTAGACTGTGCCAACACAAAGAAATATGAGTTCTTCTTTACTATCATATTATCAGAAAAGGACAGATTTTTTTTTACTTTTACTAGGTATTATATTATAATTTAGATATTTTTTTAAAGCAAGTTAAAGCAATCTTAAATGACCAAAATGACAATTTTCGACAGTTAGATCCCATTTATCTTAAAGTATGAGCTAACGATAACTTTCTTGGTGTTTATTATAAAATATGAACTAAAATACATGCAAAATAATGCGTATTTTAGGACCAACAAGATCCTTGTTGGTCTGAATATTACAAACGCATAAATAGATAGATAAAATAAACTTTTATTGTACAACAATAATTTAAAACTAAACATTTATACAATCTTATATATTCAGAGTACAACTAGACGGCCTTATCGCTATAAAGCGATCTCTTACAGGCAACCTTAAGGTACAAGTAATAGAAATAGAAGCAAGATAAGGAGGTGTCACAGAAGAACAAAAGTTACAAAGAGAAAATAATACTAAATACTTATGTATTATATAAAATAAATAAAAACATTAACATACATATAGTTACATACACATACTTATATATACGTGTATATAAATAAATGTTCATCGGCATACGAATAATTAACTGGAGTGATGCGCCATGAGCGTTCATAGGCTGCGCTGCCGCTTACCATCAGGCGGACCGCAAGCTTGTTTGCCACGTTAGTAGTATTAAGAGGATACACTTCGCGGCGCCTCGCAGCGGGCTTCATACAAACGAATTTCTCATTTGTTTTTGACATTTACTGATCAATCACTGTAAAATTTCTTAGTCATAATCCCAAGCCGAATATCTAAAATTTCTTCTTGTTTATCCAGGTAATAAAACTGGCGTATGCGGTTAAGTACCTACTTGTCTTTAGATTTCGGTGGTAGTTTAAATTTATTTCTTGAGCCGCATTAAACAATATCTGGCGGTATCGCATTTATATTAAACTCATCTGACAACGAAGACATTTTTTTTATTTCTTTTGTAACAAAATTCACCCAAAATACGGCGGTATATAGATAGCTTTTGCCTGCGGCCCTAAATTCGGTTATCGGTGTAGGATTTCAACGGCAACTTCTTAAGTATAGAACAAGAAACCGATTCACGCTTGACGTTTTTAAGTAGGCTAGGTCCTTTCCACGGACTCAAAATATCTTCTTGCCAAATTTGCCCGCGGTTCCATCCGCCCTACGCCCTAAATTCTGTTATCGGTGTAGAATTTCAACGCCAACTCCTCAATTACACAAACAAAACCGACTCACACTTGACGTTTTCAAGTAGCCTATGTCCTTCTCGGGACTCAAACTATCTCCATGCCAAATTTCATCTTAATCGGTACAGCGGTTTAAGCGTGAAGAGGTAACAGACAGACAGACATTCGCATTTATAATATTAGTATGTATTTATGATTAAAAAGTTTTGGCTAAAGTTAAAACTGTTTGGTCGCTAGTGTCGTTGTAAGTTTACAACATTTCAATATGGTGTCGGTGGTTTTGAAATTTGACCACCGGGTCAGGAAAAAATGTTGCACTATAAATGCTCGCTTGGCGCGAAATTCATATCTTGAATTACAGATGGCGCTTTTGTGCAGACTTGTTAGAATAGATATAATAGTCTACATCAGTGGTGGGAAAAGTAGGCCCGCCGCCGATCCTTCGAAATAATTATTATATGGCTATGGTATAAAAATAATAATAGTTCATGTGTCGCGGGCGGGTCGCGGGGCGCGGAGAGTGTAGCGCAGTGAGAGGTGGGCGCGCAGGCGCAGGTACACTGTTGCCTTTTCTCGTTGCTGAAAGTTACTGCGTCGAAATTCGAACCTGCGTTCGAAAATATTATTAGCAAAACAAAAACAATTTCATATGTCTCACACACCGACTATAGCAGGGCCTTCGAATAAAAATTAAATTGTAATATGAAAGTTAATATGATTAGTTTACGGTTTCAAATCACAATGCATTTTTGCTGCAATTCTGGTCCACTTCTAAATTTCTTAAACTTGCCCACCACTGGTCTACAAACTGTTTTATCGCACAGGTGGAACGCGCGCGATGCGTTCAATGCACTGACCTCTAGTAGAGGTCAGTGGTTCAATGGCATAGAGCATTTTGGGATAAAGAGTTCCAACTTTTGATAACGCCACTATTGCCAGCGACACTTATCGTTTGTGTAGCTTTGAAATGTTACTAACAAAATTATGAGTTACAAAACGAACGGTTGTCATAACACTACCATAATAACACACACACACACTACCGTAAGCAATGAATATTATGTAGTATAGGCAGTTTGACAGATTCACACCAAATCCCCACCTCCAGACATGGGTGTAAGGTTTCATTTTTCGGTGGCAAAAGTGACAAAAATAATCCCAAAATTAACGCTCTCATAATGAATCATATCGCCCTTGAGCTATATAAACTCCCGCTTTGCCTTGAGAAAGTTAAAATTACAAAGAAAAAGCCCGTGGGAGTAATTAAGGCCTTAGCACCCACTTTGCGTGCACGTAATGACACTGTTTACGAGTAAGTGTGATTAAAAAATATAAATGTATGAGTGGCCAGATATGTTTAGGATCTCAGTTATTAAGAATCAAAAGATTAATTTTATTTTTCTCTTTTAAATTCAGAGATTCAGATTATATATATATATATATATATATATATATATATATATATTATTACTTTTTATACTGCATTTTGAGACTTTTGTATACAATTGATATTTTTTTGAAAATTGCTTAAACTTAGAATCTGGCTCATAGTCCAAGCTCATGGTCTCGGTCTCCTGTCCAGGTATCTAATCTGTCACGAAGCAAACCAACATGCGGCACCTGAGGAATACACTTCTGATATACGGAACAACAGACCCTTAACTTTCTATAAAGAGATCCTTTTAGTAATGTCCTTTTATGGTTTACAGTTAGTATTTACAAAACTTTTTGTAATTATAATGATACTTTCCGTATAAGCTCCTGGAATCCGGTCTATCAGTCACAGCACAGCACAGGGCAAGGCTGGCAGCCAAAATTGGTAATGCTATACAGCTACTTGTAAAGTTAAAGATGTAATTAATAATTAAGAATTGTTACAATAGCTCGATAAAGCCTACAGCCGTTGCCCGGTTTAGAACAAAAGAGTTATAGGGTCGATTTTTTTTTAATTTTATTAGTTTTGCTATTTGTTTTCAAATTCGTAATTTATTTTTTATTACTCTTAAAATTAAATTTATGTTAAACATTATCTAGGCATAGTTTGTATGCGTGTCGTTTAATTGTTGTTTTTAAATAGCCAGTAGTTAGGTATTCTTAAAAAAATAGTATGTTTTTACTTATATTCAATTGGTTTTGACGTTAAAATATGCAAGTATACAAAGCAGATAAACTATCGAACGGAAAATATAATGCTAATTTTAGTCATTCCTTAAACAATTTAGTAAAATTGAAAACTGTAGACCAATTAATATAAATATAAAACAAACATAAAAGTGACTAATTAGACAAGGCAAAACTCTAATAGAAGTATGCTGTTTCTTATTAACGTATATGTTATAAGCGTACTTATTTTCTTTTTAGTAGGACACATGTGGTCTGATAAATCTGCTTGTTGCAGACAGACGTAAACCGAATTAAATACATAAAAGTGGAATGAAAACATTAGATCGCGACCCGTTTTGATAAAAAAATGTCGTTATGGATGTTGAAAGTTAAGTAATTATATCCTCTTTAGACACAGCGAAGTAATATCGCTACATTTCTTGTAACTGAAACCAATTTCTTTGCGTATAAATTCTATCTGCATGCGTCCAGCATTTGAGGACACTACTGATCCGTTGCACCGTGTGTCTAATCGACCCTGAAAACACAATGCTTATACCACTTAATGCAAATACTATAAAAACGCAACTCTATGCAGTTCATTGCCAAGCAGGTGTTAAGAGGCTGTAGGAGTATCGTATTAAAATATAACGAATGTGTCGTATATTTTTATGAGTTACCCTATAAACAAAATGTTTAAAACCTCTTTTTACCAACCACTTTAGTCCTGACTCCTGCGTAACAGGTGGTAAGACCATCGACGCAACACTGCTTGTGATGCAGTGTATTTGGCTGAATTAAGGTTTTATATATGTCCCTTGTCGTGTCCACAATCTTTAGAAAAGTAAGTGATAAAATATAACCAGGGGCAGAACAATATATCCCTTTGCCGATTCTAGACAATAATAAGAAGATATATAAGAATTATTTCATATTCACATAGAAAGAAAATAAAAGAATAAATAATTGTCACCAAATTATAACAATAAGTAATTAGCTATACGACGACCTATCCATCTAAAAAGTACCTACTGTGGTGTCCTTTGCTTTTTAGTCAGGTACACTAGAAACATTTAAAAATATACAAAATAAAAATCGTTAGTTTACTCTGAAGTTCGAACGCCTCTTAATAATGTTAGTTTTTTCCGTTGAAAGCCTTATTATTGTGGCGCACGTACCGCTGCTTGTAATCCACGATGATTATATTTGAAGACGGAAAATGTTCAACCAAAAAATAATAAAAGACTTTTTTGTTTAGATACGGAAGGATAGGGGTTAACTGTGCCTGCTGTAATTTTTTTCTTTATCTATCAATAACGAGGAAAAAGAAATAAAAGAATAACTAAAGCTAGACAGCGCCACATTCTATTTAATATTTAATTGGATTTTTATTTCTATACATTTTAGCCTTGGATATGTTATCTATCATAGATGTAGTGAAGGAATAATTTTCAGAAGCTGATATTGATCCTTGATTGTTTATTTGTGTATAATTTTCGAAATTACTGGGCTTATTTTGAAATTTCAATTTCTCAGTTTGCAAGCTAGGTACAGTATCTCCATACTTTCGTCAAGAAGGTAGTGATTAGATTTTTAAAGAATTGGCAACCGGTGAGTATTAGTGAGTAATGTTGGTGAGGGAAGTTTACTTGAACTTGCACCTTATTTCTTACCTTAGTAGTAAAAAGAAATGTGTTTAATTAGACTATGTTTTATTCTTATGATCACCTCTCACCTCGATAGTTCCCTTAGAAAAGTGTGCCTTTTGGATTTTACAATCAATAAAAAGTTACTACCCCACAAAAATAGGCAGGGCTCAGATTATACGGAAAGATGAAGAAAATGAAAAAAATATCTTTGTTTGATCGGGTCAAGAAGTTTCTATGATCGCAATCGCCGCTATGCACACTTGCGGGAGTTGGGATTGAGGAAGTAAGTAAATGAAATCGATGCAATCACACTATTATTATAAAGGCGAAAGTTTGTTAGTGTGTATATTTTTTACTTCTTCACACTCAAACAGCTGGATCAATTTTGATAAAAATTGATATACAGGTTGCTGACATACTGGATTAACTCATAGGCTACTCTTTATTCCGAAAAATTCAAAAGTTCCCGCGGGAATAACTATAACTGACACTATAATTGATTATTGGAAGTAAACAGTAAGTTATAAATTGTACTGAATTCGAGTTTTTTACAAAGCTAAGAATTAATATCAAACATGTTAAAAAAATATACTAAATAATACAAATGTTCTACTCCACTGACTTGCTGTTTTATTATTATATTTATTATCAGTTTACAATGTTAACTCGCAATGTTAACTAGAGCATTATTAGATATTAATTGGTCTCGATACGTCAGTCTGTCTGTCCATATCGTATAATGGCTACAATTACTGAGCAATGTCATATACCGGATACTTTAACACTTTAAAGGAAACTGGTTTACTTCCGATTGGAGACCACACACACACACACATGCAACGAGCTAGGGCATGCAAAAACGCTTGCGTGCTGAGTTAGCTCTGCACACCAGTCTACTAGGACTCCCGGTATTTTATAGTAAGAAGTTTTAAAGTCACATACAGATGCAGTTTACACTGTTACCTAGGCCAATTTTATATATAAGTAAAATGAGTTTTTATTTTTATAATAACTTAGGTATTTTTATAATAGTATCAAGACTATCGGGACTTGATGTTTCTCCCTGTGCTGGGAATTCTCGGTATTTTAAGAACCGAGAATTCCCAGGACCATGTCTCACACACCGACACCGAGCATGCCTACATACATAGTTATAGGCATATCTTTGTAAATAAATAATATTCGGTACTGTGATAACATTGAAATCGGAATTACCTCGGAGATCCGCCCACGAAGTTAAAATATCATTGTATTACTTTCTAGTATTTTTATATATTAGAATCTTTTTATTTTTAACATAAAATATAGTGAAGATGGTTTTACAAATAAGTTTTGTAGATACACTAATAAGCAAAAATAACTAGGCAATTACATAGACGACAATATTTCCTAAACATCTCATGATAGCTTTGTGAAGCCAAAGGAACATTGAAGCGTTTTTAATCACTTATTTAATTATTTATGTGTGCCTAGTTATTTTTGCTTGAAAGTGTATTAAGTTAAAAGCGGACACTCGATAATCTATAATATAATCATTTATCTCAAATAAAAATAAATTTCCCTCGTGAGGACAAGCGGCCGGCGCCCAAATAGTGGGGACGTATGAACCTGTTAATAGCATACACAAGTAACACCGAACCGCTGTATATCAGCTGAATCACTGTCTACAATAGAAACTTTAGCTGAACAAACTTGCTGAGTAAGAGCGTTAGCAGCGCTGTTTCAGCAGATATAACTCTGATTTGGGCACAAATTAAACAGTTATTAGCTGAGTAGCTGTATCTAATTGCATTATATTAGTATTATTTGAGCATTAATAAATGTTACTGTGACCCCAAGAGCTGAACATTAGCTGATTATTATAGAGGTTGTTACCTATTACGCAGCATATACTGTTTACCGGGATCTTATTAAGGCTTCTATAGTGTTGAAAATTCACAAGTGGCAAAATAGTGAATAATTTTTACTGCTCCGAATCACACAAAGCTGTTTATATAGAGTTTTGGTATTGTTTGTGCGCGATCCATTTTTCATTTACATATATTAATTTTCTGAAGTAAAACATTGATTTTTTCCTTACTCGTCCGAAAATTTGATTGGGAAAGCAAGTTTATTGTTAATATTATAAAATATGACTGTTATTACACAGGTTAGAAGCTAAAAGATGGTGCAACCAATGTGCATTGCATTAATCACAATTCAATGCCATGGGCTGTATAAATTTCACTCGTGGTACATAAATCAGTTACGAGCTGACACGAGTAGTTCTGAGTCATACAAGACAGCTCCATGTAAAGCTTAATAGTGAATACCACATACCACAAATATTGTAACAAATGAACCACTACCTCTCTATAGGAATTGGTTTTTAGGGATCCGTGGAAACAGCTTATAATCCTTACTTTTTACAAAATCTAACGTCCGAGTGTCTATCCGTTTATGTTATGATTGCAACGTACGGAACGCTAAAACGTCTTTCAGGATCTTATAAAACTCCATTAGTAGATTAATGGCCTATAATAGTACCAGGATCAAAGGTTACATGTGATCTAATTTATAGCAGTTTGCTGCAATTAAGCATATTAATAAAATAATAGAACGCTTGGGTTGTGGAATGAGCTCACTGCCAAGGTTTTCTCTAAGGACTACAGTATGGGGTTCTTTAGATTTTTGAAGGGTCGACAACACGCGAGCGATACCCCTGGTGTTGCTAGCTTCCATAGGCTACGGTGACCGCTTACCATCAGACGGACCGTAAGCTTGATGGCCACCTTAGTAGTATAAAAAAAATCATATGATTTCACACGCAGTAGTTATGTGGGCTAGATAAGTGCTATTATAAGATTGCGTGTAACAAGTTGATTAATACTGGAAAAATTTAACTATGTGCAGCAAGCCGCATTATATCATTTTTAATTGAAGTCACAAAATAAATGATTTTATTATTTTAGTTCACATGTGTTCACATAAATGCATTCATTTTAAGGGTATATTTGTGGCTTTCAATTTAGACTATAGCTGCTTCTAGTTCCGCAAAAATGCTATATTGTAGCGGATAGTACTATTAATTACTAAATGCTAAAAAACGCCATCTTGTACACCTATATTAACGCTCGCAACATTGCAAAGCTTGTTTTCGGGTTGCTTAATACAGTCAATATACAGGCGAAAGAGTAATTGTCAGCTTTTGTAGTTCAAGTGTACTCTAATAAGTCCTTATAAAAGCTAAAGTTACCGATGTGAACCGTATGTTGCAACTGATAGTGCAGTATTGTGCTAATTGGGCATGTATAATAAACTTGTATACGTGTGGTTAATAGTATAGGTAGATTGAAAAGCAGTGTTTCGGCCATGGGCTTACCAACTGTTACGCAGGACTAAAGTATGAAGGAAACCGTATACATACTATACATAAACCCAGCTCATTTGATTGCGGGCTTACCAACTGTCACGCAGGACTAAAGTATGAAGGAAATCGTATACATACTATACATAAACCCAGCGCATTTGATTGCGGGCTGACCAACTGTTACGCAGGACTAAAGTATGAAGGAAACCGTATACATACTATACATAAACCCAGCTCATTTGATTGCGGGCTTACCAACTGTCACGCAGGACTAAAGTATGAAGGAAATCGTATACATACTATACATAAACCCAGCGCATTTGATTGCGTGCTAACCAACTGTCACGCAAGACTTAGGTGTGACGGAAACCGTATACATACTATACATACACACAGCGCATTTGATTACGGGCTCACCAACTGTCACGCAGGACTAAAGTATGAAGGAAACCGTATACAATACTATGCACCCAGCGCATTTGATTGCTATCTACATTTTCAAATTCCGATTTTTTTTTTTGTCATAATACCAATAGTCGCGTTTGTTCACCGGCATAATGTTCAATATAGGCTCAATGTCAATAATCCAACTAAAGAGAATGAGCTAAGATTTGTATAGTGTGTCATATAGAATATATGTATTTTTAACTTGGTTGGATTATGATATTAAACGCATTGAAGCATTAAACAAAACACACCTTATAACGCGGTATGAATTATAATAGGTAAATCTTTTAGCTTATAATAATACATATGTAAAATTATGCAAAACTCAAAACAATTTACTTGCACCAGGTCAACTATATTTGATAATATCAAGACCACAAAAACTATGCCGAGGTCAAGTTAGGCTATAAGCTGTCGACCATAGACCACCCTCGCCGTGTGGTCGTGACCAGTTCTTGAGCCGTCTACCTTTCACACTACTGGTGCCTTACACTAAGAAACAATTAATTTTCTTCGGCTTCGGATCACAAATTAAAATTGTTTTTTTTCGTCTATAGGAAACGATATGCGGTGTTAAGCAACGTGTCAGTGTGGCTCAGTTTTCCTCCGTGCTTTAGAAGGCTAGGTTAAACTGTCGGACCTGCCTGATATGACAGCAGTTTACAAAAAGCCAAATCCCAGGCCTTATGGCGCAGGCGGCTTGGGAATGCCGTCAGTCAAGTGGCTACAACGTCTGGCAATTCGTACTGGGCCAGCACGGTGGATTCCTTCTTTCTCTAAGGGATGCCTGTCCCTAAAGATAAACAAAGGCTGAGGGAAGCAGCTTAAGGTAACTTTTTTAGACCAAATCAGAGAGTGAGTAAAACTCTGGGCGTGACATAGATCATCAAATAATACTATTATCAATTCTTAATGTATGCTTATAGATCACACATTTTGTCCGGTTTATGATTTATTTGGTCATATTTGAGTTCGCATGATTTGCTTGATTCATCTGGCAATTTTTTATTTATTTTGACTAGTAAGTACGTGTGCCAAGAAACTTATATGAAATGGGTACTCGTTTTTTGGCGTGAATTCGATAAACGTCGTCAATGTTGCGTTGTACTGATACATATATATTACTTTGAGAAAATTATGTCCAGAATTATCAAACGACAGTTGTTTGTGCTACGAGTTTTGACGTGACAACGTCTTATAAATTGGTTTGCCGGGTGACACTTCAAGAAACTGCGTTACGCTCCGCTCACGTTATGCGCTCACAATGAGAGCGAGTGAGAGGCACGCGCCCGCCTAAGAGCGAGAGAGACAGACATAAAATCATTGTCACGTAAAACTTTCGCCCGGATACCGACTTTACAGGCAACCAGTTTTTAAACCATATATTCGATTTACATAAGTCCCACTGCTGGGCAAGGGTCTTGCAGACGAAGAATCTGCATATGCAGATGTTTTAGAAAATATTATTAGGTACTTATTTTTCTTAAGCCAGAAATGCCCATTCTCCTTAACAGTTTCGCAAGATAAAAGGATAAAGTACCGGCGAAGTATTACTTTGCACAAGATGGCGGGCACAAACATCTGACGTTCCCGATATAGAATAGACTAGCTTTTGCCAGCGGCTTCGCCCGCCATAAATTTGGTTATCGGCGTAGGATTCTTATGGCAACTCCTCAATTACAGAAATCAACCTACTTACACTCTCTTTCCCTCTCTCTCTTCTCAAAATAATAAATAATTAACTACTAAAAACTAATTAACTAATGGATTTACATTGTATCATACATTTTGATTGTAGCATCATACAAACTTTAAACCCGCGTTTAGGGGCTGAATTTTGGAAAATACTTTCTTAACGCACGCCTACATCATAATAGCTATGTGTGTGCTAAATTTCAGCTCGATCCGTAAAGTGGTTGGAGCTGTGCGTTGAAAGATCAGTCAGTCAGTCAGTAATAGTTACTATGGGCTAAGGCTAACTTTAACCCGCGACTTTGTTTACGTAGAAGGTGAAAATATTTTTAAATAATACGTACCGCCCTTCCCCCTCATGACTGTCCGCCGGCTTTGCATATCATTAATGCGCGTGCAGTACTTGATCATTATTTTGCTGCGATTTTTATTTAAAACTGCAATATGTCCTAAGATATTCATTAAAATCGAATGATGTAAAGGGTAATTTTGTTTTAAATAAAATACTTGTGATGAATAACGTATATATTTGGATAAGGATTCATTGGTTAGTATAAAAAAGGTTATAGTGGGCCAACATTAGAAGATAGACATATGCTGTCCCGGACTTTTCTTTAGAACTTTCAAAGGGAAAAAAATCTAGCATACATGAATTTTACGAAACTTTAACCGTTTACGCAGCGCATGCAGCGGAAGCTCTCAAAAGGGAGAAAAACCCCGATTTTGAAACATTGTTTATTGGTGCTCCGCTCCTGTTGGTCTTCGCGTAATGATATATAGCCTTTAACCTTCCTCGCTAAATGGGCTATCTAATACTGAACCAGTAGTTCCTGAGATTAGCGCGTTCAAGCAAACAAACAAACTCTTCAGCTTTATAATATTATATTAGTATAGAAGATTTGCTTATGTTTTTGAGTGAGTTTAACCTTTTTTGAATAAAATCGAATTGCGTTGTCAAACATGTGTCAAAATAAAATGTAATTTAAATCATAAAATGAAATTCGAAGCAAATGACCGCCAAAATAACTATCTACCCCTTTTTAACCCCGTTAGGGGATGAATTTCAATAAAATACGAAACAAATCTTCCACCAATTCTGTTAAAACAGGTTTACGCAAAATTTGATGGAGATTGGACCAAGGAATCATGTCCCATACAAACTTTGCCCCCATTTTCACCCCTTTGGTGTTTTTGGAATTTCGGAAAATCCTTTCTTATTGGATGTCTACGTCATACAAAGAACACACCCTCCAAGTTTCAGGTCTCAACGATGAGCGGTTTAGGCTGTGCGTTGATCCATCAGTCATTCAGGACAAAGCATTTTATATGTATAGATTAATCTGTGAAATATCCAATTTGTAAAACATTGTTTGGTGTAAATACTAAATGGAATCGTGTGATTGTTTCAGTGAGAGTCGCTGAGGGTCGGCAGACAAGGCCACTTGTCCACTATGACTGGACTTTCGCCACACACTTCCTTGTCCTTTTGTTTTTGTCACTAATTTGAATCACACCGAGTCATTAGCGTCACGTTGAAGTAATCATCTAAAACATTACTTTTTCAGGGTTGGCAAAATATTTGAATGATTGGCAACATTTATTCTAAGAATCAATTAATTATTTTTACGTTTCAAATATGCATTTTGTATCAATAACAGGTAGAAATTGGCTTATGGTAACTTCAATAAAAACATAAATAAGGGTTGATTAATGAACAATGACCAATTTGATAAAGAATATATGTTAAAAAAAATTAAAAAAAGACTGCATAATAAATTACATTGTTTTAGTCCCCACTAAGAGTTCTTATATAAGAAACAAACAAAAATGGATAAGCCAGTCTAGCTTAAGGCAAAAAGAACATTTTCAACGATTTAAATATAACCTTTCACAAAAAAAATAAAAACCTATAATGTCAAATATGTTGCCAGTAGATTTCGGGGTAAGTAAGGGCAGGGTAATTTGTAATTTTCGTTAGGATAGTGACTAAATATGAGCTCAAAATATGGTTTTTAGATCATAAATAAAATACTATTTAGAAATTTAAATTTTTATTTATTTATTAATTAAGGACATTAAACAAATTTGTAAAAGAGGCGCTAAATATGGAACGGGTACTCAATGAATATAATAATATATGGGCACTTTACAGGCTTAAAGTGTAAAGTGCCCATATATTATTATATTCAACAATATATATCAATATGGGCCGGGGCATATGTAGGAACATAGACATAGCCTATTTTTGAAATTCTTGACCCAATCAAACTTGTCTTCGTATTTTACAAGTTATATGTACACCACAAGAAATTAGTTGACCAAAATACATAAATTTTAACATATACCTATTCTACAAACCAATTATGTTGTTACAATATTAAAGCTTATATTTTCATCAATAAAATTAGGTACTTACTTTTTGTATCTAAGGAATTTTTTCAACTGCGGCGCAACAACACAGTCCAACCTTGGCGGCAGCTCGCGCCGGTTCGACGAGAGGGGGTGAATGCGATGTTAGGTTGAATAAATGCGATATGATATAACATAGTCGTTTCAATTATTTGTTTTCAATAAATGTGACTAGTAGCCCACATTTAGTTACTATCCTACTATTTAGTCAATGATCTTCGAAGTTCGATTAAATATGCCACAATTGATAATGCTATATCCGCTATTTACCGCACTATCCTAATCTAAGCTAGAAATAAAACTACTAGTGTTTTTAAACCAAATCTTGCCTTGGATTCTCGTTACTGCGCTATTGCTAAATGTTGCCAAAACCTATGTAATGTGCTTTAATTTATCGAGAAAATTCATAGAATATAGTCCAATAAATCTATAGATGGTAACCCCACAGTGCCTTGTGACGTAATGTGCTCCTGCTATTTTACGATAATACACTCTATTTCTAATTTTAACGTCTTATTCTATAAAAAAGGCGTTTGTATTAGACCGTGGGGCAGATCATTTGTCATGTCAAGACGAACGAGAGTATTCAGAATGCAAAACGTGATGTACGGATCTTGGTGGTTAGATCGTTCAGCTGTTAGGGAACATTTCCGAAATTGTATATAGTGCCAGTTCTCAGACGGTGTATCGGTCCGTACATTTTCAATGTAGCCTCGGGAAAATCATGACGTGATGACCACGAATGGGAACTTGGTATTATATTTAGGTTTTAAAGTGTGAGGATAAATTCCCTGCCGATGGCAAGCGGTGCGATGCTAGCAAATAGCCATGGGGATCACTTTCACCAATTTCTTAATACACTACCCATTATACAAGCGGAAGAACACACACAGAAAACCAAAGTCTCTTCAGACCTATAAGGAGTTTCCATAGGAATCCCATGGCGATAACCGAACTCTGTGCGGGCGTAGCCACGGACAAAGGCTAGTACTACCTACTCTATATTCAGAACCGAGGCCAAAACTGATATCTTGTCGCATGTATGCACTACCTTAAAATGTGTCGCTTTCGAGGACACTCAAGGAGAAACAATAAGATTAATTGAATTTGTCTAATGTCGTGCTCGAGCCTACAGATAGCGGAAACGGAAGCAGGATTTACTTTAACTTGTAATCGTATGTTACGTGACAATAAAGACAATGTCACGACTAATTTATAGTTTACGGCTTATATAAGGCCATGAGGCTTACGGCATAACGATAAATATGAGAAATGAATTGGCATTATTTAAAATGATTAACTGAAGTGGTTTTATGTAGGTACATATTCCCTTGAAATGCGAAACGCACTGCTACTTAATTCTAACTAATGTTCATATGAATGCGAAAGTTCGAGAGCGTTCTGGTTGTTTGTATGTCTATTATTGCATAACTTCACAATAAAGAGAGTCTCGTAACGTACCTACATGGATACCTAACTCAACTCCCTACCGATTCGCTTACTACAAGCAGGTTCAAAGCGTGGGTCTCATATCAGCAGCGGAGCGATCAAATCTGTTTATACTAGTTACCTAAACATTGTGTGCCCCCCCTACCCCCCCACCTCATCGAAACCGATGTATTTGGCAATCTTTAAACAACCTCTAAAATGTTGGTTTATGAGGCTACTCCGGAACCCTATATTGCGCGTGGCTCGACAATCTATACATATAAAATGCTTTGTCCTGAGTGACTGATGGATCAACGTACAGTCTAAACCGCTGACCGTAGAGACCTGAAACTTAGAGAGTGTGTTCTTTGTATGACGTAGGCATCCGATAAGAAAGGTTTTTCAGAAATACTACTCCTAAAGGGGTGAAAAAGGGGGGAAAAGTTTGTATGGAACAACGTGATTCCTTGATCCAATCTTCTTCAATTTTTGCAAAAACTTTTTTAATAGAATTGATAAAAGACGTGTTTCGTATTTTATTGAAATTCATCCCCTAACGGGATTAAAAAAGGTAGAAATTTATTTTGGCGGTGGTTTGCTTCTAAGTTGATATCAATACTTCTTAGTGCTTTTGATTTAAATTACATTTCATTTGTTTGAAAACTCAATCCGATTTTATTACAAAAAGGTTGAACTCACTTAAAAACATAACCAAATACTATTTAATATTGGAATGTCTCAAAAGTCACCGTACTGTATTAGCACCTCATTTGAAGGTTTCTAAGCTTAAAGCGGTTATGCAATTTTTAGGTGTTCGATTTTTTGTGTATAATAATACTTATATTTATCTTTTCCTACCTACTCGTATCTATACTATATAATACTATATAGCTGAAGAGTTTGTTTGTTTGTTGGTTTGCGTGACAAGCTAATCTCAGGAACTACTGGTCCGATTTGAAAAATTCTCTCAGTTTTATATAGCCCATTTATCGAGAAAGGCTATAAAGCTATAAATCATAACGCTTAGACCAATTGCAGCTGAGCAGCAATGAAAAATGTTTCAAAATCGAGGGTTTTTTTTCCTTTTGAGAGCTTCCGCTGCGGGCACTGCGTAAACGGTTATAGTTTCGCAAAAATTATGTATGACAGAATTGTTTCCCTTGAAAAGTTCTTAAAAAAAACCCGCTTCACCATATGTCCATCTTTTAAGGTTCGCTCACTATAACCTTTTGTATGCTTACCAAATTTGTTTCCAAATACCAAAATAATGCATTATTTGCGAAGGTGTTTTTATAAACATGGTATTAATTCTTATCCAAATGAATACGTTATGCATCACAAGTATTTAATTTAAAACAAATTTCCCTTTACATCATTCGATTTCAATGAATATCTTAGGAGATATCGCAGTTTTAAAATATTATCGCGCATTTATGATGTACAAGGCCGGTGCGAAGTCATGAGGGAAAAGGGTGGTACGTATTATTTAAAAATATTTTCACCTTCTACGTAAACAAAGTCGCGGGGTAAAGTTAGCGTTAGCCCAAAGTAACTATATTACTAACTGACTGATCTATCAACGCACGGCTCCAACCACTGGACGGATCGAGATGAAATGTAACACACATATAGCTATTATGATGTAGGCGTGCGCTAAGAAAGGATTTGGGTTCAAACTTTAAATGAAGCACCTAGATTGCGAGATTAATCCATTAGTTAATTAATGTTTAGTAGTTATTTATTTATTATTTTTGAAAAATAGAGATTGGGAGAGGGAGAAATGGAGAGAGAGAAAGAGAGAGAGAGAGAGATAGAGCGAGAGTGTCAAGTGTGAGTAGGTTTTCGTTCCATAATTGAGGAGTTTCCCTAAAAATCCTACGCCGATAACCAAATTTAGGGCGGACGAAGCCGCTGGCAAAAGTTAGTGTATAACTAATATTACTCTATAGATTTATTGTTAAATTACATTAATATACCGTCTTATTATATTATGTTAAAATGATTATACCTTGCCTGTTACCTCACTGAATTCGTGTCTGTCTTGGAAATCAGCGCTGTGGTAGCCTCACCGCTACCCCAGTTGATGCTGTGTCGGGGTTCTTTTTTGTGATCGCGTCGCACGACAATATGTACTGCTACTCCTATATTGTATTTGCCTAATTGTTTCTGTTTTGTGTTCCGTTTAGGGTGTAGCCGCCAATAGTTTGTAGATGCTTGCTTGCTTGTTATTGTCTGTGTTGTGATGCCAAATAAAGATTTTTCTGTGTCTATTCCGAGATCATTTGCAAGACAAGATGAAGCTGGCGTCCAAAAAACTAGGTGTACTCAACAGAGCGAGGCAGTACTTCACGTCGGGGCAGAGGTTGCTGCTTTACAAGTCGCAAGTTCGGCTCCATATGGAGTACTGCTGCCATCTCTGGGCGGGTGCACCCGGATACCAGCTCGGCCCTTTTCACTCGGTTCAACGACGGGCTGTAAGAATTGTCGACGAACCCAAACTCACTTGCCGTATCGAACCCTTAAGAATGAGGAGAGACTTTGCCTCCCTGTGTGTGTTCTACCGCTTGTACAATGGGATGTGTTCTGAGGCATTGTTCGAAATGATGCCATCTACCATCGCACTGCTCGCCATCGGCAGGGAATTCATTCTCACACTCTAGAACTGAAATGATCGCGTACAGTCCGGTTTCAGAGAAACTTCCTCCCGCGAACGCTTGGGTTGTGAAATGAGCTCCCTGCCAAGGTTTTCTCTAAGTACTACAGTATGGGGATCGTCAAGAAAGAAGTTATTGTTTTTTGAAGGCTCGGCAACGCGCGAGTGATACCCCTGGTGTTACAAGCGTCAATAGGCCACGGTGACCGCTCACCATCAGGCGGACCGTGTGCTTGTTTTCCACCTTAGTGGTATATTTAAAAAAAAGTCTATTTGTTTTTCCATTCAGCTTTTGATGTGAAGATGGATACAGCGAAAATCAGAGTAAAATTCTAAGCAATGCGGACCTTCACAGGGACTTCAAGCTTCCTAGGATTCCCCAATATCTCAAAGACTTGGCAGTCCGCTTTTCGAGCGTACACAAAATCAACCGAATCGATTAATTATGCAATCCACAACGTATCATCTCCCCGACTGACCTCGGCACGGTCTTAAAACTATCGTTAGGCGGCCTCGGCATATACTAACGGCCCCAGATGACGATCTCGCTGTCCGAATAGCGAGATTAGTCTCTACGACCGCCCCTAATAGGGCGTCCCCCCTAACACGATGCCGAAGTCCCCGGGTTCGTCGGCGCCCGCAAGGATACACGAGGTATTAAAGAGTGCCGGGGCGCTTCTCGCCCCCACTCAGTCGCAACCGCACCCGCGTAACGGCGTCCTGACGTTGACTCACCTTTGGGTTTGAGACTCACGCCGGTCGAAGAGCCGCCCCCGAGAGCGACAAACCAAGCCGAGGCTCCCCCCGCGAGGACGATTAAAAAGGGTTTAGTAACTTATATAAATTAAAAAAAAAATTTAACTATGACTGAGTATCTTGTATTAATTGTTAGCGTTCCAGTTCCAGCACACGTTCTTCTTTTTTTATGTCCGACAATCGGGCCAAATTGTTGGCCGACCTATGTTACCGACTCAACGCACTAGACCATCACTTTGCCGGTGGCTAACGTGGGATGTGGACGTTATGGATTTACGAAGGAAGGTGGATTTACCGAGGAAGGTGTGTTTTTGGTTATATTTGAGGCACAGAAGAAAGAAAAGAGAGTGTTGGGTTCCAATAATTTCCAGCATTTCTGACCAAGCCCGTCTTTTAGCCATCTCAATGAAGGAGTCCGGTAATTGGCTTCATGCAATCCCAACCGCGAAGCTTGGTACACTGTTAGATAATGAGAGCTTTCGAATAGCAGTAGCTAGTGATAACAGCGTTGACCGTTTCGGTTTACATGGACTTTCATTTCGTAAGAGTGCAGGAAGACGGTTTATTACGGTTACCTCAACGACAATCATCAGAAGGGCTCCTACAAGCATTAACAATCCGACGACCCTTGAACTCAATGGATTGACACGTGATGATGGCAAGAACCTGATGATTTAACTCTTGTCCCTTAAGAGCGTGGAACTCGGTTATTAATTTCGTCACGTTAACATGATACATTTGTTTAAATTTACAAATAAAATCACATCTTTTGTACAACGTTCTTCTAGCGTCTGTATACTTAATGTCATGATTATATTACTTGAATCTCGATTATTCAAAAAACATTACTCTGCCCCAGTCGTCCTTACCTCATTCGATGTTCCATTTCCTTATTTCCTTAGTGACGAGCGAATAATTCTTATAAATTTGTTGCTGCCATATTTCGCTGTGCCATCTTTTATCAGGCTCCCGTAACCATATACCACTGGTTGTGTGAAATTTACACATCGCATGGATATGCCTTTTGTCACCCTAGATTCCTTTATATCACTGGTGTATTAATGACGTAAGTGAACCGTCCACTTGTCCAGTTTCTACTGACTGGGTTACCATTTCTTTACGTAATTGTTTAAATTTTATAATAATTTGCATTATTTCTATTCTTAGTAAATATTTTTCTTCCATTATGGAGTTTTTGAAACTAGGTAAAAGTGATAGCAAGAATAATTTATCACCATCATCATCAAACGTGCTAACGTTATCTTCTTGCACAGCTTTATCATTACTATTTTTCATTTTGGTGTTACACTCTTTTGATACTGATAATATTTCTTGATTATAGCTTGGGCTTCGTTTTTTGTTACGGTTCGGTACAGTTTCTTCACTAGAATGTGCATCGTTGCGATTGCTATGTGAGGGTTTTTCTTGATTACCAAGATATGATTCATTATTTTTAATTTGTGTAAAAGGCATTAAAAAAACAAGTGAATCAAAATATTTGTATTTAGCTTTTTTCTTTGTTCCGCTTCCCGTTGGGGTATTCTGTTGATTGGATAATTTTCTTCGGAAACAGTCTCGGAGCGAATTTTGCGAAAGCAAAATTTTTGGATCTCCTTACCTGTAACACATTTTTTTTTACTTTAGATATTTGGCGACTGGTCAAAGCCTTAAAGATTTAGAAATGGAATATTTACTCGGTGCTACTACATCACGAAAAATAAGAAGGAAAACCTGTATTGCTCTATGGGGCTCATGCAAAAATAATGCTCTAACACCAGACAAAACTCAATTTCTCATCTGTATAGGTGCAGTCGATGACAAACATATAGGTACCTACGTTTGCAGAATCCTAGGGGGATTCAGGTTCAAATTACTACAATTATAAATCTTTTTTCTCTTTCATACTGATGAATGTAGTAGATGCCGATTCTTGTTTTACTTTATATTGATGTGGGTGCTTACGGTTTTAGTACTTAAATACATTTTAAAATTCTTATTTGGAAAAGGGTATGTAAATATCCAAAATCGAAGTTTTTCTTCAACTGGAAGAAAACATTTAAATGATAAAAGGGGAACACCTAATAACATTGATATTAATTTGTAACAGATGAAGGTGTTTTTAACTATCTAGCTTTGCGGAGCGAGAAGAATGGTGAAATATTCCTTCGACTTTTAATCAAATACATGGCGAATATTAGACAGAAGTATAGATGGCGAATATTAGACAGAAGTATAAATGTCGAATATTATACAGAAGCATTTTGCGACAAAATCTTATAAAGGAAATTGTGTTCTACACAACTTTGTACGAAAAACAATCTATAAGTCGAGGAAAAATAATCAATAAGAAAAAAATTATACAATTTTTAATAAATGAATTAGTAAGAATTCACATACCGAATGTTGTTTTGTCTTTATTGTTATACGTCGCCCATTTACTATTTAAATTTAAGGATATTTCTTCCCATAATCCTTTCTTATTGTTCCGATCGTGATACTCTGGCAATTCTGTGTTGTATAAAGCAGGCCGTTTTTCTATTTCTTCGATTAAATTGTCGATATCGATTTCCATCGCCGAGCATAGGCACAACGGCCTTACCTAGTGAGTTCACGAAGCCGACTGTTGGTGAGAAATGTAAGTACGTTTCCGATCGTTCCATGGTTCTTTCACACTAGACGATAACGACACGATATCGACGAACAGATAATCTGATACATTTAGGGCAGCTCAGACCGAGATGCGACGCGACGCGGTATTTTTGGGATAGCAACACTTTATAGACCTTGTTTACTTGACAAATACGAATCGCAACGTCGCGCGACGCATCTTGGTGTACTTCGACACGTACGTAACCTTTCACTTGTGTGCTCTCAATTTAATTATTATCTTTTTCTGCATTCTCTGCACCAGGCTACGATAGACCAGATTTATTAAACTAGGCAAACACATCATTACTACTTTTTTTAACACATATCTTTGATTTATTTTATAGTTAGGTAGGTATCTTCTCAATATCATTCAAAAAGTCCGTAATTAGTCCAGTATTTAGGAGTGGCAATATGGAGAGTGTTAATGACTACCGGCCAATATCAGTTTTATCGACTACGTCTAAAATACTTGCAAAACTTATCAATTAAAGACTGGCAACTACCTTGAATATGAAAATCTCATATCAAACACACAATTTGGCTTTAGAACTGGCAAGTCCACAGAGGACATCGACAAACATATTGTTGACCAACTTGACAACAAGAAAAAGTGTCTTGGTATCTTCCTGGATTCGGCTAAAGCTTTTGACACTGTTTCTATTCCTTCCCTTTTAGATGGAAAATATTAACATACGTGGTATACCACTCAATTTTTCATAAGTTATCTCTCTGATAGATCGCAGATCGTTAAGATCGGTAAATATTTTTTTCTTCCAAAAGGCCAGTAACGTAACGAGCTCTGTCTACTCTGTCTCTAAATAATGGAATGATTACTTCATATGCAGACGCAACGTTGGTATTTCAAAGAGTTACTTGGATTTAAGCCAAAAGTAACAATGAATTGAAGCTTCATAAAGTGATTATATGGCTCCGCCCTAATTTACTTTAGTTAAATTTTGCTAAAACCAAATTGATAGCTTATTCAAGCGCACAATTGTGTATTTCCACAAACCTTACATGTAACTGCACCTATTAAACTAAAGTGTTTAATCTGAAATACTTGTGTATTTTTATTAATGACAGACTATCTTGGTCTTCAAGTCCCATATCGAATACATATTTTCTCGTATATGTAAACTCATTTATATTTTTAAAAAATTTCATCGTTTTGCGTTCACTAAAATTAAATGGTAACCTATTTAGCACTAGGGGAATCGATCCTTTTTTACTTTATTCCTGTTCGGGGATGTACATGTAAAACATTTTTACCAAAGCTGGAACGAGCACATAGATTTTTATTAAAGATAATGCACTAAAGACCTTATAGATATCCGACATCCTTCCTCTATAATGATGCAAATATACTTTTAACATGAAATGTAGCATTCCTTTTCATAGATACATAACATAACGTTATTTTCGTATTTGTTTTTGGGTGTGTAAGTCATTTAAAATCTTTACCCATTGTTCCAAGTATCTAATGAAAATTTCCGAAGAGGCGTCGAATATTATTTCACCTAGTTTGGTATTCGAAGCTAACAAGGGAATTATAAGGTTTCCAATTAACTTTTTAATGTACAACTAAATTTACATGATAAAAGACCTTATATCCTTTGTTGTAACATCTGTTATGCAATAAATTTATTTATTTCTTTTTCTGAAATTATACCTAATACCAATTTAAAAAAAAAAAGTAGAAAAGCAGTTTATACCTATATAAATATTTTAAGTTATAAAGTAAAATTTACTTATTTATATTTAAAAGAAAGTTTACTCTTATATAGTTAAGGAATTGTATTACAGAAATTGAGTTACAGTGATTCCCACGGGAATTTAATCAGCAAAACGTGTCAAGGTGCAAACGCTAGGCGAGACCGCACGGTGCGAGCCCTGACTGACTATGTTCTGCATCGGTCGGTAGAGATACCGATGTGTCGGTATGGTCTAGGGTGAAAAAGGTGACGCATTTTTTGCCGACGAAAACTCGGTCACCGATTGTAGGAGGTTGAATGTATGAAGCATATGGATTGCAATAATGAAACGCACACGTCCTACAAAAAGTCGATCAAAAAAGGTAAATTATAGGTAATGTATTCGTAGGTCTGATTGTCGGACCTACAAAAACTAGGACGTGTGTTGGAACGCCTAACCGTGTTATAATACAGGTAGAGTCCCTATGTTATGTTGCCCAACCACGTATTGTACGGCCTACATTTCGGATACAATAAAATTTGCTCTATTGCTTACTAGCTTTTGCCCGCACTTAATTCGGTTATCGGTGTAGGATATCAACTAGGATTCTTCAATTATAGAAAAAAACCGACTCACAGTTGACATTTTCAAGAAGCCTATGTCTTTGCTTGGGACTCAAACTGTCTCCATGCCAAATTTCATCTTAATCGATTTAAGCGTGAAGAGGTAACAGACAGAGTGACAGAGTTACTTTCGCATTTATAATATTAGTATGGATATGGATAATTGTTTCGTATTCGTACAATCCAAAGCCACGAATTATTGGCTGTAGGTGTTACTATTTTGACAGGGGTCGAGATGGTCGGACAGGTCATTGGCATACATGGAATGGATATACGCAAAATTGTTGATGGCAAAATTGACACAGGCCATATTTTATAGCCAATAAAATGGTTATAGTTAAAAAACACAATCTGTATGTAAAAAACCCTAGCCCTAAACAATATAAGTCAGCAAAAGAAGATTTAGACCCAAAACCACTAGCATTTTAAAAACATATCCATACATTACATATAATAAAATGGTAGGAAATTCAAAACTGTACATTGAATATTTTTTTAAAAGAATACTTGGGGTGTGATCTATAATCGATACCGAAGCCAAAAATATAGTTTTTAGACTTTTTGTCTGTTTGTCTGTATGTATGTCCGGGATAAACTCAAAGTACTACATGGATTTACTTCAAATATGGCACGAATATTATTAAGAAGTGGGGTCAACATATAGGCTACATATTATCACGCTATCACCTACGGGGAACGAGCAGTGAACCTTTATTTCTAATTATTAATTATTCTACTCGCACATAGCCTTTTATTTTATGTTAAATAATCGTGTAAAGTCATATCTTAGATGTGTTATAATTTTTCACCATATAAAAATGATTCCTATTTGCTTACTAGAAGGCGTTGGCGTCGAATTAGATCGCGCTATGGTGTCGTTTACAAAAAGTGATGTTATAGTATAGCAGATGACGTCGCGGGCAGCAGCTAGTGAAAAATATAGCCTTAATTTGACGGTGGTTTAAAGTTAATATATTGTTAAAGAGGTTACATATACCTTTACTTTAGGAATTAAATATGTGCAACTAATACATTGAAAGGTTTAAATAAAACCTAACTAATAATTTTTCATCTACGATACGTCCGACACCAAATCGTCTTCGGATTATTGGTAATTCGTAGAAATAAAACGCAACCATAAGTATATTACGTACACGAATCATTATTGGTGTAGATTGATAATGTTAAAGCATTATTTTTTTTCAATTTATTCGTCATTTACAGTGTTGTTTAGAATATTATATATTATACGTCTTTATATAGATCTTATAAATCATACATCACCATCAAGCTGGCATCGTCACATGCAACTCTTTACTGGGACCTTACTGAATCACAAGCTATTCGGACTCTGGAATTCAAGGCAAAAATGCATGGACGTCTGACATATCTCTCGAAAGCCATGAATGTACTTGTTCGAATAGTTCGAGACTGTTCCCAATAAGGGCCCTTCATATAAGTAACTTTTAATGGAATTTGTACGAAAATTTCACTTTTCTAATACATATTATAACTTGGTCGACTATTACTCGTTAGCCTGTAAAGTGTACTTACCCGTGATAGTTTTCCTTTTAAATTATATGCACTACCACCGTAATTTTTTTAACATTTCCAAATACTGTACTTTCGCTGGTAGAGGTACAAAAATAAGTACTTTAAAACTAAATGTTTCGCAAACGGAGCCCTAAATCAAAAAATGTTCTTTCATACCGCCAATGTTTTTGGAATTCCTATCCAACGATACACGAGTACGGTAGACGAGAAAAAAAAATTACATCCACACTTCACGTGTAGCAGAGGTACCCTAAAAAATTTTTTTTAAAGATTTTATTCTACCACTTTGTCGGCTTGTTCAATTTGTATATCCCTGCCAAACTGCAACTTTCTCGTATTATAGTTTTTGAACTAAGCCGCCGACAGACGGACGGACGGACGGACATGGCGAAACTTAAGGGTTCCTCGTTGACTACGGAACCATATACCTATCTCTTATGTTATGAGTAGGTAGTAATTTACCAGCTTTAGAGTAGGTAACAATTTTTTTCAATTACAAAACAAATTAATGATAGACTGGGGATAGCATAGTAAGTGTATCCCGTCTGCTAATTCTTGATAAACTGTGATGAAATAGCCAGGATTGAACGAAATAAAATTATGTGGTTAATGTAAAAAGGTTTATGTAAAAAAATGTGTTACAAATGCTAATGCTACATCAACAGTTTAAAAGTTAACCATGCTGCTGGATACACTGCTCCCTTGTAATGCGTGGTGTGAGTTTTAAATGTATTCCGCTCTGAGACTGGGTAATCAGAGATTTAGGTTCAAACTCTATACTATTAGGCATACCATCAGCCAACGTCACTCGATATTTCTTGAGGAATGTCACCATCCCGGCCATCATCTGCATCTTCGCAAAACGCATACCTGAAAAAAAATTACAAAATAAATATAAACTGACATCTGGATAGTAGTTTGATTTCCAGTTGAGGGTTGGGTTTGATCCCAGGGTTAAAAAACAAGCATGATGATGTTATAGTGATGATAGAACGAAGGCACATACATAAGACCAGACAAAATGAGACAGACAGTCCAAATTCACAAGGGTTGCACAGCACACATCCCTATACAAACAGAGTCCTTAGTTTTAGCAAGTGGCAATAACTGGAGTCATGCTTGGGTGCTAAAAAAGGTACCGTTCTTTTACCTAAATAGAGTACCATCCTAGCCTACTATTACAGGTATAAGATGCCTGTACAAAGAAATAAAAAATTAGGTCTTTAGTTTTGAGTCTTATAGTTCCCTAAACTTTATCCATGAATAGAGGCAGTCAAGATAAAGTAACTTGTATATATAATAAGTCTTTTATTATAAAAGTTCTTAGGAATTATAACTTACCGATACATATCCTAGGGCCATCTCCAAAGGGCATGTATGTGCAAGGTTTGATGTGTTTTCTTTCGTCAGATAAAAACCTTTCAGGCCGGTAAGTTTCAGGTTCAGAGAAGTACTGAGTGCTATGATGCAAATGGTAAACTGGAAGATGCACTCGCATGCCTTTTTCTAAGCACAGCCCTGAAGGCAAAGTATAGTTTTCCACAACCTCTCGTGTCAGAACACCAAGAACTGGGTACAGCCGCATTGCTTCATCTATGCAAGCTTCGAGGTAAGGTAGCTCGAAAAGGCAATCGTAGTCCAATTTTCCTTTGTGCTGGTCCACATAGTGATCTATTTCTTCAAAGACTCGGGCTTGTGCTTCTACATTCTTCGCAAGCTCGAAGAGTGTGAAGCTCATGGTAGTAGCAGATGTCTCGTATCCGGCAGCAAAGAAAACTGCGCACTGGGCCACGAGCAATTCATTATCAATCTCCAAACTAATTTTCTTGCTGCTTCCAGTTCTTGTATTACTTAAACTGTCACCAGTTATGTGTTTGTTCTTCTTCAAGCTCAGTATTAGATCAACAAAATCATTTCTTGAAGATGGTTTGTAATTTCTTTCTTCGAATACATTGGTCAGTAATTTGTTAAAGAAGTTGTTTATGTCTGTTGGAAAAGTTTTGAATCCTAATCCATAAAATATGAATGGCCAAATTGAGCGGGCAACGATTTTGAATCCCCTGAATTTTGATACATCGAAAATTATATTGCCCATCATTTGGAATGGGTTTTTCTCCAAATTGTTTCCCATGGTGTTGGTTTCTACGCCGAATGCACAGGAGCCAATGCAATCCATTGTGTACCTTGCCATTAAAGACCTAATTTCTATTTCTGTTTCTTTGGATGATATTTCTTCATCCAGCATTTTCTCAAAGACACAAGAGCAATTTTCGATCAAGTGGAACATATTCTTCATTTTTGCTGAGGAAAATAGGGGCGTTAAGTTTTGTCTAACAACTTTCCATCTATCACCATACGTGAAGAACAGATTTTGTGTGATGACCTCATTGTGGGTATATTCTGAAACCTCTCTGCTGCTAAAGTAGTAGAAATCTTTCGTAGTGACGAGTTTAATAAGCTCAGGGTCTTGAACAATAAGAGCGGGTTCTGTACCATAATAAGCCCCAATATATGGGGCATTTGGAAATTGCTTACAAATATTTTGGACAGTTTTACCCACGTATTCCTTTAACAATATAAAACTTCCATAGTTTCCTAGAATAGGAGTAGGATGCATATACGGTACTTTTCTATTATTCCAATAATTAAATTTCCTTTTATGCAAATAAAAAGCTATGGTGATTAATGATATGGTGAAGAGCACAAAATATGTGACCATGTTTCCTCTCTTTGTTGAGCACTAAATGTTTGTGTCTAGACAATGTTATTTATAAGCACTAAACGTATCATTATCTACAACGACCAAATTTGCAAAGTCATATGAGATTGCTCACAAAATTGTAATCTTGCCTTTGTATATACCTTATTAATAACTAATTAACCCCTATTAATGCAATTAGAATGGAAAGAATTTGCAAATAACTTCTTAAGTGGTTATTTGCAAATGGCCGGTGGTAACGTGATTTGCGAGAACGTTGATAAGCAGATAAATTGTAGTTAGAGCACCTTTGAGTTTTTAACAGATTATTTTGAAAACTAGTTGGCACACTTGTCTTCGGCTACGCCACCCACACCTTTCGATTCTATCTGATCCAATTCCGAAGATCGAGTTATATTGTAAGGCAATCGTCCCAAATTTCATTTTGAGGACGACAAAGTCTTATACATGTTGGCACATGGTACAATTTTATCTGATTTTCAGCATAGTATTAGGTGAATAGCCTGGGCTATCGAAAGATAGATAGATAGGATTGAAAGATGTGGTGCCAATAAATGCAAAAAAACAGAATCCTTTGAAGATAACTTGCTTTTAACTGTCTGTCTGTCTGTCTTTTTGCCTTCCTGCCAGCTGTCCTTCACTATGTCACAAATATTTGACAGAAACCGTCATTTTAGTTTCAAAATATTTTAATTGTGAAAAACTGCAATAATAAACAATGCGAAACTTTTAGTATTTTTTTGCAATTAGCCGGGCAGCAAAATTTAAAAATATTAGGAGTACATATCTACTAAAAAGCTCCCATTTCACAAAATTATATACGTTTTAAAAATTATATACATAATTTAAAACCACAACTATTTACAAAAGAAATTTTTTTTGGGATTGAAACCTCCAAAACACATCCTGGATACGCCATGTTCAATAATAAGGTTTACCTATACTGTGGCACGACTTTAAAGTTTTGATTGTAACCAGTTATTAGGTGCCTGCCTTACTTACTTACTGTAATTTTCTAACGTCTGTCTCATTCTTTAATTTGCATCAAGTAGCCAGATTGTGATGCGGTAAAAAAACTAATTTATAAGGCGTCTCAAACCCATCCTTTGTTCGTCTTTGTCGGTGTCATTCATTTAAAATGTCCATAAAATAATCTACAAAAATATCTTAAGTCTGTGCTAGTGTCGCAAGGTAACATTCGGGTTATTCGCAAGGAATATAATTTCAAATCTGGCAACTACTAACAAACCTAATAAAAATCTCATAAACTTATTTTATTTATTTATTTTTATTTAAACACTTTATTGCAATAAAATACAATAGGTGGACTTAATGCCTTAGGCATTATCTACCAGTCGACCTTAGGGTCATGCAGAAAGCTTAAGGTAGTTGTTTAAGTAGGAACGGTTATTATCTACTAACATAAACGTAACATACAGTATAGGATTTGAATACATAAATTAAATAAATACACAGACACATATATATATAAATATACATACATACACATACATAAATACGTATTTAAATATGTACATAGATATTGCTATATAGGTACTGCATATGATTCATTGAAAAGTATTTATAAAGGTGAGCCTAAATAGTATTTGTATAGCGAATGCTTAAACTTATTTCGGGAAGGCGTTTCCTTTATATTTTTAGGAAGCGCGTTCCAGAGTAGTGGTGCCTGAATAGTAAAAGAATTGGAAATAAAACCAGTACGATGTGAAGGTAAACGTAGCAGCATGTTAGAGGAAGAACGAAGCTCTCTGTCGTGAGAACAGTGAAGATATTGAAACATTTTCTTTAAATAGGGAGGACATTGAGAATTATTTAAAATGTTATAAAGAAAACATAGAATTCTAGTATATCTGCGTTCCCGGATAGGTAACCAGCCAAGCTGAGTACGGTATTGGGAAATGTGGTCAAATTTTCTTAAGTTGAAAATAAACCTTATGCAAGAATTGAGAAGACGATCAAGTTTATTGAGATGATTTTGGGTCAGATCCAAATAACAAACATCAGCATAATCAATTATGGGAATGATTAGAGTTTGTACTAGCAAGATTTTGGTTTTTATTGGTAGAAAATGTTTGAATCGATAAAGCGATCGCAAAGCGTTGAACACTTTTCGACTTACTTCTGCGATTTGATCATGCCAACCACTCAAGTAATTACACAGTTTTATTTATTTTACTTGACGTTTTTAAGTAGCCTATTCCTTTCTCGGGACTCAAACTATCTCCATGCCAAATTTCATCTTAATTGGTACAGCGGTTTAAGCGTGAAGAGGCAACAGACATACATACTTACTTTCGCATTTATAATATTAATATGGGTAGTATGGATTAAATTATCCAAGATATCCTTAGTACTTAGGACTAAATTATAGGCTTTCTTTTTTTTTAGTAGTGCACGCCTTGCTTTATATTCATTTTGAATAATTATTTTTTACTTTTTAGTACAATTTTTGGTTAGATTGAATTTTTATATGATTCTAATGTTTTAAGAAAAGCAAGTTTTTTAAAAAAACTTTTTTTACTTTTTTTTATTTTTACTAGTCTGAGCGGGCCGTCCATCCTTCTGTGAGTGTAACTTTAAGTGCGAAATTAATGAAACGTATGAAACGTTAATAGACACGCACATCGCCCTAAGCTCACGTTCCATTCTTCCCACTAAAAACTTCTTCTTTCTTCCCCACAACACCGTACTGTGTTGTTTTCAAATTATTGTAATATTTAGGCGACAGAGTAAGCAAACTTAAAATAAATGTAGAGAAATACTTTTTTATAAAACCGAAAAGCGGCCAAGTACATGTAGGGCCACGCGCAACGTAGGGTTCCGTTAAGTTGCTCGACTATAACTCGTTAACTTGTTAAGCCTACTTTGCTATTCCTTTTAACTTCGTTGTATATATAAGTACTACTACCTACTAGTGATTTTTTTTACATATCTAAAACAAACCATTTAGCTGGCAGGATAGGGGTGAGAAACTCTTATAAAAAAGTAACACTTTAAACATTAATATATCGCAAACCTTTTTTTACTTTACCTTACATACCCGTTATATTTTTGAATCACCTATCTAACTACCATTAATGTACGATGAAAAGAATTACGTATAGAAGGTATACGTATTACTTGTGACTTATAAAGTCCTAGTACATTGATCCTATAAACACATAAAATCTTCATAGAAGTAAGAAATACGATATAAATATACATACATAGAAATAATCTTTCTTCGTTTATGACTCCCTGAAGGTTATAGTCTTAGAAGACAATATATTATTATTATTAGTTAATTAGAAGTATAATGCCTGGAGTGTTTATTATAATAGATCTTTTGTTACATTTTAATTTATGAAGCAATAAACGTGCCACTTGCTGCTTGACTAATATAATTCAGCCCTATATTGATTAGGTCAAATTTAAAACAAACCTTAAACAATCCTGTTATTTGTCTATTATCTGTTAGCTCCAAATGATTCTTCAAAAGATGGCGCTATGTTAAAAATACAAACGTTTCATAACCACCACGTGTCACAATTATCTGTTAGCTCCAAACGATTCTTCAATAGATGGCGCTATGTTAAAAATACAAACGTTTCATAACCACCACGTGTCACAATTATTTGTTAGCTCCAAACGATTCTAATAGATATCTGTAACTGGATTGAGTAAGAATTCAATAGACCTATTGTAATGAAATTTTGGTAAATGGTTGTGCACACCGCCGGGGAAGGTTTTTGACAAATAAAAATTGGTCAAGCATACGCTGGGATTTCTGAATTAGTACAACCCTTTCAAAATTGGTGGCGCGCCAGTTGTTTTAAAAAAGGGAAAAAACGTTCTCCGGGTGCAACTTAAAATATAGGATAGTTTTTGTCTCGATCTGTCAAATGCGAGCCGCAATCGGTCACTTCAGGTAAAAACCAATGTTCGCTGGGTTACACAGGGACGGCAGCGAAACAACGTTCGCCGGGTTACACAGGGACGGCATCGAAACAACGTTTGCCGAGACCGCTAGTATATATATAAATCAATTGACGTTTGTTAGTGTCACAAAAACTCGAGAACAGCTCTACCGATTTGGATAATTCTTTTTTTGTTGTGTTCTTTATTGTAAGAGCAAGGTTTATATGTAAGAAAAAAGGGGTAAAATTCGAGTCAGACTCGCTGACTAAGGGTAAACTGATTGTAATTAAATTTTGGCAAATTGTTGTGCACACGGCGGTGAAGGATTCTGAATTAGTACAACCCTTTTATAGGTGGCGCGCCAGTTGTTTTAAAAAGAGAAACAACGTTCTCCGTGTCAGCTAGTATAATATAAATCAATACTTTCATAGCAAAGATGCAGTCAAAAGATTAACCTCGAGCCAGGACTCAAACCTACGACCCTTACATTCCGTGTAAGTGCTCTACCACTGAGCTACCGAGGCACAAGTCTGTCTGATGAAAATCCTAACCATAGATTATAAAATACTATACTTGTCCTAACTACATCTTTGCTCTGGAAATACGCTCGTAACGAGCATCACATACAACTCCTAGTGACTTATTTAATTACTTTTGACTGTATCTTTTTCACAGGCCGGTTTTGCATTGTGACAAGTTTTTGGGTATGACGGTTTTGACTCAACCTGATAAGGACTTGTTGGTGATGGAAAAACGCGAAGAAAAGTTTAAGGTTTCTCGTATCTTCAACATCTACATGTCAGCATGAAATATTCTTGTCGCCCATATGCGAGGGGTGACGATTCCATGAATGACATTTACGGAAAGAGGAAGGGGCAAGTTCTTAAATTGCCCAAAAGAAATGGTAGTTTGGGAGTCAACAATACATCTTTAAACTAAAAACGATGCTATCCGGGCTGATATACTTTATTCTTTGATCTATACCTTTTAATTAATAGTAGTGGCGTCGTTAATCCAACTGAGGTACACCATATTCAGAATTACCTGCCAAAATTTACGTCCAGGCTCGAAGCATTTGCTTCTAGAAGAGTGCGTGAGTGAAGAGTTTTGTCAGTGGCATTCGTTTAAAATTTCCATAAAATATACCTACTACAAAGATAGCTTTTATTGATAATCAATTGTTCGTAAGGAAACAATTTGGATTGTACAATTCCAAACCGGTAGTGAAGTAAAATATCTCCAACCGGTAATAAAGTCAAAATCATTCCTATTATATTAACACTAGCAGTAAATAAATACTTTCAACTTGTCAACATGGTATACATTTTAACATTATACAGTAATAAACCTCAAATGCAATGTGTCGTCGTCTATGCCGGGAGACGTCCAGTGTTGGATGTGGGCCTGTTCCATTTGTAATTATGTTATGTGTTCAACAGCCGGAATTGAGCAGCCAACTTTTACTGGCTCCCTGCGGATCTAACCAGCTCGTCTATCCATCAGGTAGTAGGCCAAGTCACGAAGCATCTTGCACTCCATGGTTGCCTCGCTACTCAAAAACCTTTCTTCCCCGTTGGTTATCGGTCCGACGAGCGATGTGGTCTGCCCATTGCCATATCAACTTGATAACTATTTGAGCCTTGTTAGTGATATGTAAGATTACTAAATTGTAACCGACTAAAAATACAATACTTGTTTTTTTGTTCTACTAAGGTGGCAAACAAGCTAACGGCCCGCCTGATGGTAATTCCTCTCATTCCACAAATTAAGCGTTCGCGGGAGAAAGTTCCTCTAAATACGCACTGTAGGTACGTGACCATTTAGAATCTTAGGGCCAAAACACACAACCGCGTTGCGGCGTCGCATCGCGAAACAAAGCGTTCTACTGCCGTACTGTAGGGCAACAATAATTTTTTAAACTACTTTCGGGATGACACGTGTTGTTCACAAGCGTGTTAGAAACAAACTGCATTGGTTGCCACCAAGTGTGACGTCTTAACGCTGGAAAATTCGGCGTAGCGGCACGGGCGACACCTGTCGATGTTGGCGGTGCGGTGCAGCAACGCGTTTATGTGTTTTTGCCCTAAGGTGTGAGGATGAATCCCGTGGCCGCAAACATGCGTTGGTAGAAATTACCTTTCCCACATCCCATTATACATGCAGTAGAACACACACAGGAAGGCAAACTCTCTGCCCAGACTTTAAGGGTTCTATACGGTATTTAGTTTGAGTAGCGACAATTGACATTCGTCAAGGAAGATTTTGTTTACTTGTACCCCTAGAATTATTTCAGGTGACTTTTGACCAAAGTTTAATTAATGCAGTTGTTTTTTCCATTTATGTAGTCTTTTTTGCATTTATTTTACCTGTAGGTTCTATATCTAGTTTCTGAATGCTCTGATTCTAAACAAATAAATTAGTTCTAGGACTTCAAACCCACTAAAAAGTAAAAAAACAAAATGGTACCATGTAGTGATTATATTATCTTTGAATAATACCATATGCTAACAAAACTCTACTGCTTTTGTGTAAACTTTGAAAGTTAATTTGTTCCGGTAAAGTAAATCCGACATTTCGAACTAACTTTGGACATTCGTACTTGGCAATTTCTCTCCAAAACTCGGCAGTGACAAGAAAATATGCCGAGTTAATTCAGAGTTTTCCGGTGGCGTCCGTAGCCATTCTATAAATATCTGTTCGCAACCCAACAAAGTTATCTTTTGTGTTTAAAAAACATAATCTGCTTTATTTCAATACCCTCTACAGAGTTTGTACAGAAAGTAGCGCCACGGTTAAATAATTTTTACATTTGCCAAAAGTCTTCGATGTCAGTATTCTAACAAATTAACTTTTACCGTTTCAATAACAAAATATATCTATTAAAACGTCATAGTTTATAATGTATACGAAGTTATATAAGGAAAATAGCTCACCCATTGTATGTTTTGTTAAGTTTGCCATGGTCTGACGAGGAGGTCACCGGTCGCACGTGCGCATGCGTTATTAGTTTCGTTCACTCTCCCCCATCCACCCTGTTTTCTCCATGGACCGTGTAGGTTGACCATCAAAGTATTTTCAAAATTAAAAGGAATTAAATTAGAGTTAAACTATAGGTTCTTTATCTAGAGAAGAAAACGAATAACCCATGAAAAACATAACATTTACAAAAATGCACAAGTCTCGCAACGCAGTTCTTCTGCCATTAAAAGTTGTGAAATCAAATGTAGAACAAGTCGGTTAATTCAGTACCTGCCTATCTATGGGAGCAGCTATCCAACCACTTTGTCATACATTGATACCTTGTTAGCTAACAACATTTTATTTTTCTACGTAAAATTCTTCAGTACGTGTGTTTGTCATCTAACTCCTACTAAACAGCTGGAACGATTAGAGTAACTTTTTTTCGAATACTTCAATGGATTCCTGGATGGTTTGAAAATACAATTTGACCCGGTAGGTGGCGCTGCAGTTGGTGTGTCACTGATCTTCTCCTAAACGGCAGAGATTTTAATGATATTTTTTGTGTACGTTCGACTGGGTCCCTGCAAGATTCGTATTCATAATTGAACCCGGTAGGTGGCCTTGCAGTCGGTGTGTCACTGATATTCTCCTAAACTGCAGGGAAGATTTAAAAGGTAATTTTTGTGTACGTTTGAGTGGGCCCCTGCAAGGGTTGATAGCAAAATTGAACCCCGGTAGGCGGCGTTGTACTCGGTGTGTCACTGATCTTCTTCTAAACGACGGGGATGATTTAATGATATTTTTGTGTAAGTACGTTCGAGTAGGTCCCTGCAGGGTTTAAAAACACAATTGGACCCGGTAGTTGGCGCTGCAGTCGATGTGTCACTGATTTTCTCCTAGACGGCGAAGATTGAATGTACGACAATAATTTCAACTGCAACTGCATTAAATGCGACTCCATTACAATTATATCCCACAACTTCAATCATTGTGAAATTTCTGGCTAGGAAACGACACATTACATAGAACGTAAAAAACGCATCGAAACGGCTAGCTTAAAATCAAACGAATTTAAAGAAGGCTTCCCGCCAATACTTCTACGATAGAAGTTTTGGAAGAAAATGAAGAATTAAAAAATTTAGACATAGAGGTCATAGTAAACAGTGAGATATCCAAAAATGATGACTCAACCGTAAATTCGTTAGAAGTAATTATGGAATCGCAAAATTTAAAAAATATAAATGTAAATAAAATGTCATATTTAATATGGAGCTGCTTTTCCGGACAGGACAACGTCTGCCGGGTCCGTTATCTATACTAATATTGTAATTGCGAAAATAACTCTGACTGTCAAGTGTGAGTCGGCTTTTTTCTATTATTAAGCAGTGCCCGTTTTTACCCGATTGCGCGATGCAAAGAAAAGGTAATGTGTTTATCAGTCTATGTATGTATGTATGTTTGTTCCTTTGTGGCGCACTACAAACCAAACGCATTAACCGATTTTGATGTTTCTTACTTCAATCGATTTATCTTAATCTTGCGAGTGTAACTAAAGATATGACAGAAATCAGAATTCAATAAGGTGATAACCAAAAGCCAAATTGTAAAAATTGTAAAAAAGTGGGGTATTATTGAATAGGTATTTTAAAATAATCTTTAGGTTTTTCTTATGTTTTTCAATATGAATAACTTTATACATTTAGAATCTATAACGATTAAAAGTTGGTTAGCAACCAATTCTCACTTGAATCTCCATACTTATGATGAATATAATCAATATATAGTTCTGACCACCGCAAGCTATCCAATCAAAAAGAAAAAAAAAGTATATCTATGTATCCGTTGTCTGGTAGGTATCCGGAGTATAAGCTTTGCTTAGATTTGGACCAGATGGCGCTGTGTGCAACATACGAAAATATTTTATATACATATTTTATTTTATATATAACGTAGCAAAGGATTCTTGAATAAAAGAAATATCTTTCGGCGGCGCTAGTTAAGCATTATTGTAATAAATTTATTGTAATTATATCTAAAAATATTGTATTTATGTGTGTGCTGCTATAATGAAAGTTGTAAGAAATTTCATGAAAAATGTAATAAACAAATAGAAAGAAAAGTGAGTGAAAAGTGTAAGTTTTTGTAAAATTAAAGAAAAAAACAAAATTTAAAATCTTTTTATTTAAATGGGTTTCTAGAAACACTTTTGAATCGTCAAGATAATTAAAACCATTTCACTTTACTAACTAACTAATTAAAATACTGGTTTTTTGCCAGCTGCCAATAGTTACTCTTTGTTAAACTACAAACGAAACATAATATTAAAGTGGATCAATATTTAAAAAAAAACAATATTCACATACCTAGTATTTTAATTGCCTATTGTTTTGATACTTACCAATAACGTTTTCATTATAAAATATATAGCTTTACTGCAATATTATACAATAAAATTTCCTTGCACATTCGTTATTGTGGACACCCTACAAACACTCCCTTCTGCGAAGAGCATCCAGTACACGTAGACATTAGACGCTGCTTACCTCGTCTCATCTCAACATAAACAAATATAAAGATCTCAATATTTATTTAAACAGAAAGCTTTTACGTGTGACATACAAAAGAAGACTTTACCCAAACATATCTTTAGATTATGACATATCTCAAGTATTGTATGGTCTAAATTTTCTAAGTAGACTTACAAATCTGATAATTTTGGATTCAACAAGTGTGTGCGTGTGTGTGTTCAAGTGATCATAATGAATTATACAAAACTGCCTTATATTTATGTCCCGAAAAGGTAAGTAAGCATTAATTACATAATGTAGGAGATATGTCATCGGCTTTGATAGGAATTACGTGAGCTAATTTACCTAAACTTCAAGAACACAGACAAAATGCGGAGACTTCCTTACGACGACATTATTTTTTTTGGGACAATCGTCTCGGGTTTCAGGACATTGCTTAAGTACATTTTAAATTAATGTTATAAATACAGTAAAACATTTTAATTCGTTTCCTGTCAAGAAAAACAGTAATTTTATAACTTTTAATACCATTTATTTATTTCGTACATAAAGGGTTTTTGAATTTTGTTTTGTTTTATAATACGCAACAAACATACAAACTTTTTTATAATTTGTCAAAGTCTAAACGTCAGTCAAGGCGTGGTTTTTTTATCATGGGGAAATTCACGAACAAGCAACGTTTAAAAATCATTAAAACTTACTACCGAAATTCTGAGTTTGTAGTCGCAACTTTAAGAGCGCTTACTCCAATTATTGATAATCATTTAATCTCGAGAAGGGATCCAGTCCACTGGCCACCTCGCTCATGCGATTTGACGCCGATGGATTTTTTTTTATCGAATGACAATCAAATCAAATACAATCGGTCCGACTCGCACTTGACCAGTTTTTTTTCCTCAGAAACCTTCGCCGCCGTGTGCACGACTTCCCAAAATTTAATTACAATCGGTTTTCCCGTAGTACGTGAGTTCAACACACACTTGGCTGGTTTTTCTCTCTCTTAGAAATCTTCCTTGGCGTGTGCATAGGGCTGCCATTTCTAAAACCTGCCGCCCAGGACCGGAAACGTAAAAACCCTGGATTTTGGAGCCCGGACAGTTGAATATTTTTTTAATTCAATTTTAGCTTGGTTTAAAAATACATCATACTCCCTAATTAAAAAATCGGCCAAGTGCAAGTCGGAATCGCGCACGAAGGGTTCCGTACCATTATCTATAAAAACGGCAAAACCATCACGTTTGTTGTATATATATATTATATATATATATTGTTTGGTAGCCTTCTTAAATATATGTTTTATTTTAATTTTAATTGTTTATTTTTAAAGTGACTATATAACTAAATATTCTGTGAATATTTTAAGCGTCTTCCTGTTGCCGTTATCAATATAGAGCGAAATCGAGCAAAAAAACACGTTTGTCGTATGGGAGCCCCTTACATATTTATTTTATTCTGTTTTTAATATTTGTTGTTTTTGCGGCAACAGAAATACATCTTCTATGAAAATTTCAACTCTCTAACTATCATGGTTCATGAGATACAGCCTGGTGACAGACGGAAAGACGGACAGCGAAGTCTTAGTAATGGGGTTCCGCTAATTACCCTTTGGGTACGGAACCCTAAAAAATGAGTTTTAGGGCTTAGATAAAATACTGTATTTTACTCGTTATAGCAAGGAGTTCGTGAGAAATAACTTCATTTTTATAAAATAATAGACGTATGTGCCTTTTTAGCTAATTTTATACCTTCGATCAACATAAATAATTATCAATTACCCAGTTAGTGAAATAAAATAAAATTAATTGTTGTTTTTTTTGCCAAATTCTTTAATCCTAAAAATAGAAACATATTATTTATAACTTTTACCCAGGAACTATTAGCAGTCTTGCTTTTTTATTTCTTCAATTATTTATTATCAGTCGCATATGTTTATTTCTTCATATTGCAATCAAACAAAATACAATTTGCTGTTTTTATTCATAGAACCATTCAAATAAATTAAACCAGTCTTTCGTTTCTATTTATTTATATAGAATAAAATTATACTTTGCAATATTTTAGTAATACCTACTTAAAGTAATGCAACAAAACTTTCTCAAAAAAAATTAACAGGTTTAACTAAATTAAGTCAAATTCAACAAAACGACGTCTTAACTAGAGAAACTAGTAGCTGTTACAGTCTTTTAAAAAAGTCAAGACATAAATGAACATTTGAATACAAAAAAACACAAAAGTAACACGAGAAACCGCATGTTCTTTAAAGATATCTACATTTTTTGTTACATCAAGTCCGGTAGACTTCCAAATTCGAGCAGTTGAAGGCACGCTTGTTTATCACACAGTCAACCATCACAAGTCCTTCAATTCTTCGGACTGTTGCGCTCTCAATCTCGAAACATTCTAGGGGTTAGATACCACAAAAAAAACTGTCATGTAATCGTACTAAAGGTACAGGAGTTTTAAGCCCTTTATCGATTGCCGGACTAAAAAACGATTTACAAAGAATAATATTTATGAGCGCGGCTACTGATGCAAGCAACCATGGAAACACAAAATTATTTCCTTATGTAATTCAATATTTTGATGAAAAAAATGACGGAATCACGAGGAAACTTCTTGAAGAAGAGACCACATCAAACTATTTCAGAACTGATTCGCAAACATGATCTTTTGGCTCTCTTGTTGAGTTTGATTAAACCCGGACTGCAATTAAAACCCCGCCCGGACGCTCCCCGGACGCCCTCCAAACTAGGACAAATCCGGGGAAACCCGGACGGATGGCAGCCCTACGTGTGCACAACAACTTACTACAATTTCATTACAATCGGTTAACCCTTAGAACGTGACATAAAAAAAATTGCAACAAAAATGGCCGTATTTTTTATTGCGTTTACTTAGAAGCAAATTTTTTTTACATCTTCAAGGGCCCGTAGCCCTTAATATTTAACAATAATGTCAACTTGATACCTTCCCGCGTTCCTAAAAAAGGGTTTTGACAGACAGACAACAAAGTGATCCTATAGGCGTTCCCTTTTTCCTTTTCGTTCGAATAAAACAACTTCATCCCTCAGTTTAATGTATGAGGGAGACCGGATAGCTACCTTTATAACTCCATTACCTTATTTACGTTACATATTTACGTATCTTATTGCCACATATGAAATGAGATCCATATTTATCTTTTCAGAAATGTCATACGTATGTAGAACAACGTCCGTATGGGCAGCCTACCGGATCTCACGGAGCGGACGCGTCCGGCCACCGTCCGGCCTGCCGCCCGGACCGTGTCCGATCCTCACCGGCACCACACAATCCATCAGGTACCTTTAAAACCTTTACATTATATCACATCAAATTCATTCTCACACTTTAGAACCGAAACGGTTGCGTACAGTGCGGTTTCAAAAAAAAATCCTTTCGCGAACGCTTGGGTTCTGGAATGAGCTCCCTGTCAAGGTTTTCTGTAAGGAATACAGTATAGGGTTCTTTTAAAATGAAGTTATTAGATTTTTGAAGGGTCGGCAACGCGCGAGTTGCAAGCAACCATATGCTACGGCGGCTGCATACCATTAGGTGGACCGTAAGCTTGTTTGCCACTTTAGTGGTATTAAAAAAAAAATGCCTTTCTGTCAGGTTACCTTACTGTGGATTCAATCTCTAAGGGAAACTAGGACTACTTATAGCTCTGTCTAGAGCCCGCTGAGCGGGCATACTCGTACACATACATACTCGTACATATTGTTATTTATATATATTTAATATATCTATATCGCTTGTTTAATATTATTTTTCTAACAATCATAATATAGATGTGGTTTTTTTTAATTCCAGGTCCCAATAAATGTTATATATAGAAAAGAATGGCCATGGAGAAAGACTAAACATCATCTCAGAGTTCCATTATCAGTTCCTACTACTAGAAGACGGGATTCAGTTGCATCTTCCCTCGGTGCTACGTCTGTCCGTCGACTAATCACCAGACAACCTCCTAAAATTGCCAAACCAATCGTCAGACGGTTCGCTTTACTTTGCATAGCTAACGGACTGTGTTCAACTGCTCTTTTACCTTTCACTGCTTTTGCTGGTGCCGAAGCAGCAGCGATGCCACTTGCTATTATGCACGTAGTTGCAGCAATTGTAGCACCATTCTCTCCCGTAATACTTCAGAAAACAGGAGCGAGATTAGTTATTATGTTAGCCAATATTCTGATATGTCTATTACTAGTGGCACATACAATTACTACTCCTTTAATGGTTCTTCTGATCTTATATGGAATCTGTGGATTCACTCTTTCACCAATGTCATTGGCTCTGTCAGCATCTGCAACAGCGCTGTCTCAAGCTGCCGGAGATGAATGCAGGAGGAAGATTGCATTAAGAAGAGCTTTAAGGGGACTTAGAGCTGCACAAGACTTGGGACTAGTCATTGGCTCATTATTGCTTGGCGGTGCCCTTATGATATGGCCAGAAGAACTGATGCCTTTAGCTCAGCTCACGTCAGTCCCAATGAACGTGTCAGTTTCAAAGTGGACGCCAACTGAGGAATATTTTTTGGAAGATGATTATGAGGTACTCACATTTTAATAACTTTTAACACCGACAACGAACAATACCTAAGTGCTGTACATAATATTGGTAATCTGACAGAAAATAATAGAATATAATCCAACCCAAAAGAAAAAAATAATAACGTAACCTAAAAGCGTTCAAAGGCTGTCCAAGTTCACTGCTGTGCAAACTTATGGTTACTAACCATAAGTTTAAAGAAGACAGAAGAGACAAGAGAATATTCTTGTCCGAAATTCTTATCTACCAACTAGCTATTAGATTGCCCTACTCACTTACACACGCCTGTTGCAACTACAATCTGGGGTGCAAGGCGGATGAACCAATGTGTTGCAACTACAATCTACGGTGCAAGGCGGATGAACCAATCTGGGAGGCTTCTTTACGCACATTCCTGCCATACAATTTCACAGGAAATGTTCTGTAGTACACACATGTAGCTTAAAAATAACACCCAAACTATCAAAACACCAAAGAATCGATAGTCTTTGCCGTTTTAGTTCAGCTTTGACAAAAAAAACGAAAAATGAAATACTTGTTGAAGAAGTGGTAACAGAAATAGAAATAATCATGCCTCATAAACGTTATTTACGGATTGGAAGGCGATGGCATGAAAGACCTTGAAAAAAATTAGGCTCTTTATTCTTAATTTTATTATTCGTATTTACCACTATTAATCAACAACCACTCTACACAGAATTCGCCAACAAGATCACGGGCAATTGCCTTCATCATGCTACACGTACGAATTGTGTCAGAGCGGCAGGGACTGACCTAATGAGCTAGGAAGGCGTGAAGTCAATGCCGCCCTGCTTAGGCTCCTGCCGCGCTACTCACATCGCAATTAAGGTTCATTCCTACCTCTTCACCCTAAATTGTGTGCTTGTGAGTAGCCGACTTAACTAAATCATACATTTTAGAGAATGATTCAGGTAATTCCAATAATTCAAAATATATATTTTGTGGGTAGGTTATGTAGATCCTAAGAGTCGTTCGTGCCCTAAGGCAAGGTGGCATGCGACCTCGTCTAATCTCCAGTTGGTAGATATGACTTTCAGAGAAAATTATTTTCTTGTCTCGTGCTTTTCATAGCCTGATTTTTTTTTAATCAGGTTTTTAAACTTATTATTGTAAAATTATTTTGAGGCTACATTCTCTTTATAAAGTGTGTTCGGTGCCGCTGTATACACGATGAATTACACATTATTTTTTTTATTATTTATTTATCACGTTGAAGTAACATATTTATTTTTGAAATGTTCTTATTAAGCCCTTCCATTTGATATCCCACAACGCTCATTAAAACGAAAAAAAATATTACTGGAATTTATGTTCTCTAAGTTTTCCTCATTTGTCAAATTCATTATAGGTAGTTAAGAAGTCACGAGGGTATATACAACATGTATACCTGCTAAAAACATAATCCCTCCTCCTTTTGGCTTTGCTGTAGTCGGGTAATAAAGAGATCACAGTGAGTATGACAGAAAATCTAAACTTTCTTATCAGTTATCAATATTTCTCTTGCAGGAGCGAACTTGTGGAGCTGCCGGGTGTCCAAGTACACAGGGACAATTGTCAGGGACAGCTTTAAGCTCTGAAGGACGAATATACCTGGTGGCGGTTTGGGCTGTATTGGCTATGAGTGCTGTGTTCGTGGGAGTTTTTGGAGCAGCCTCCACGCCGTCTCCCCCACCAGATGACGCGAGGTCCATTTTTCTGGATCACCGAGCATTACTCGGAGCTCCGATGGCACTATTCATCGGGTTACAACAGGGTTTTATTTACACTTCTTACATTAAGGTACTTATACATCTATGTATTTTTTTTTAAACGGGCGGAGTAGCGGAACGTCCAAGCCACATATTTTGACCAAGGTGTGGAGTTTGTAAAGTAGGCTTATAGAGTTTGGGCGTGTAGTGTATAAAATATAATGCAAACAAACACTATGGATTCCACAGCAACTAAATACCTAAATGTTTTTATCTGAACATGGAGTTCAATGCGGCATAAGAGATGCCACTCGGGAAGCTATCACTGGTGAAAGGATAACAACATCCTGTATCGATCACGTCTTCGTACGAAGTGAGAGGGCGAAAAAACTACATGCGTACACGCTTACCAGCAAAGTGTCTGACCACTCAGCTTGTATAGATAAGAAAGTAGGGTGCCCATCTATTTGGACTCAATGTTATAATAACACGTCGATACGTGAAAAGTTAGATTCAATAGATTGGTCAAAACTTTTAAGAATCGAAAATCCCAAGGAACTTTATGAAAAAATTGTTACAATTTTGGCGATATTTATAACTCAGCCAAAGTTGTATCTTTTAATAAAAAGTCACGGAATTCACGGAGATGGGTCAATAAACAACTACAACAGGTAATGACAACCACCGGGAAATAACAATCTGAGGTTGCAATACACAAAAATAAGAAACAGGGTACAAAAACTTACGAATATAGCTAAAAATTCTTATAGACATAATATTTTAAAAAAGTGCAACGGTGACATTCGTAAGATATGGAGTAATGTTAATGAGTGGTTAGGTAGAAATAGACTAAATATTGACAGTGTTATAGAAAAATATTTAATGAAAAAAGAGCCACTACAAACTATTTGTGAAAATTTTTGTAATACATTTGCAAATGAAATCGATACAATAACACACAACTGTAACAAAACATTTTTTGAAAGGGACACATACGTGAAAGAATGTAATGTTAGTTTTAGGTTTAAACCCGGTTAACCCCAATATGTGCTTCAGATAATAGAAAAACTTGATTGCAACAAGTCGCCAGGTTCCGATGGTATAAGAATGAAAGACCTAAAAGCAATAAAAGAAAAAATTAGTCCAATTTTTGCATATTTTATTAATATGTGCCTAAAGAAAGGAGTCTGTCCTGAAGAGTTAAAAGTTTCGGTTATTAGACCATTGTATTAACAATGATCACATCGTAACTACTCAAATTATAAATCTATCTCTATATTGAACACAATTAATAAAATTGTCGAAAAAGTCATAGTTAACCAGTTAGTATCTTTTTTAGAAACGAATAATATTTTGACAGACGTTCAATACGGATTTAAGCCTTCTAGAAGCACTGCTACAGCTTTGGAAAATTTCACAGACGAAGTAAACAGTGCACCTAATAATAAATTTTATTTATAGATTTTAAAAAGGCATTCGATACCATCGACCATCGTGGCTTGTTGCAGGCTATGTCTGAGTGTGGTGTGGTGTGGACCAATGAACCAATGGTTTAAAACATATTTAGAGGGTAGAACTTTGAAGGTAAAAATATGTGGAACAGAAAGTACAAAAGAAAATGTTAAGTACGGTATGCCAACCGGTTCTGTTTACGGACCCATTGGTTATATAATGCACGTAAATAGCATGCCTAATTTTGTGGAAAATTGTAGCGTTTTTATGTATGCTGATGATACATGCTTATTGTATAGTGACAAAAGTGTATTAAATGTGCAAAACGCAATGCAAACTGATATAAAAAATATAACGCGGTGGGCACATGATAGCGGCATAATTTTAAATATAAATAAGACTAAATATATGATAATACACTCACCATATTATAAAATTAAAATTATTGAAGTGTCGCTAAAAGGACATTCTTGTGAATGTCTCCATGCATGTAAAAATGATTGTCAATGTAGTAACCTAGAACAAGTCACCACATACAAATGGGCCTTACCATTATAACTACTTCTCGTGGGAGTCGCACGTAGAACAACGAATACATAAATACCCAACCCGTTTGTCTAAAAAAAAAGAAATTAAAAGTAATTAATATACAAAACTTTTATGGGAGTAGGATAAGACAATACATACTACCTACACTTGTAAATGAATTGTCAACTGATTTGCTAAAGTACGTTAAATCTAGAAATCAATTAAAAGTTTCCTATGGAAATATTATATGTCAAAATGTTTTTTTTTTTTTTTTTTTTTTTTTTTTTTATACCACTAAGGTGGCAAACAAGCTTACGGCCCGCCTGATGGTAAGCGGTCACCGTAGCCTATGGACGCTTGCAACACCAGGGGTATCACTTGCGCGTTGCCGACCCTTCAGAAATCTAATAACTTCTTTCTTGAAGAACTCCATACTGTAGTCCTTGCAGAATACCTTGGCAGGGAGCTCATTCCACAACTTAAGCGTTCGCGGGAGGAAGTTTCTCTGAAACCGCACTGTACGCGACCATTTAGGTTCTAAAGTGTGAGAATGGATTCCCTGCCGATGGCGAGCGGTGCGATGGTAGAAAGTAGCCGTGGGCATCATTTCGAACAATTCCTCAGAACACAACCCATTGTACAAGCGGTAGAACACACACAGTGAGGCAAAGTCTCTCCTTAGATTTAAGGGCTCGATACCGCAAGTGAGTTTGGAATCGTCGACAATTCTCACAGCCCGTCGTTGAACCGAGTCAAAAGGGCCAAGCTGGTATCCGGGTGCACCTGCCCAGAGATGGCAGCAGTACTCCATATGGGGCCGAACTTGCGACTTGTAAAGTAACAACCTTTGCCCCGACGTGAAGCACTGCTTCGCTCTGTTGAGTACACCAAGTTTTTTGGACGCCAGCTTCACCCTATCTGATAAATGATCTCGGAACTGAACATCGCTGGAGATGTCGACACCAAGGATCCCAATGCTCTTGGAGATGGAGAGGGGAGTGTTCTGGAATTGTGGGACTACAGTGAATGGAGTTTTCTTAGCGGTGAACGCGCACACTTGTGTCTTTGTAGGGTTGAATCGGACCAAGTTTACCCGTCCCCAGTCAGAGACCTGGGACAGTGTGGTCTCGATTTGAGACACAAGTTCTCCGCGGTTTTCCTCCACAACGGAACGAGGGATGTTTGCACGACCCGTGTAAAAAGCGTCTCCAGTACTGTCATCTGCATAGCAATGTATGTTGTTCATGTCCAACATGTCATTGATATGCAGTAGAAACAGCGTAGGAGACAGCACAGAGCCTTGCGGGACACCAGCATTAATGTCCATGCTATCAGAGCAACTACCGTCAACTACGGCTCGTATGCGTCTGCCGGACAAAAAGCTAGCCACCCATTTGCACAAACCCTCGGGCACTCCGTAAGATGGCAACTTCGATAGAAGACCGCGGTGCCAGACCCGATCGAACGCCTTCGCTATGTCCAGGCTACATGCCAATGCCTCCCCCTGACTCTCAATGGCTAGTGCCCATCGGTGTGTGAGATACACTAGAAGGTCACCAGTCGAGCGACCGTGGCGAAAGCCATATTGGCGGTCGCTGAGCAGGTCATGTTTTTCTAGGTATCTCAAAAGCTGTGTGTTGATCACACGCTCCATCACCTTAGAGAGGAGAGAGGTAATAGCGATAGGCCTGTAATTCGATGGATCTGATCTATCGCCCTTTTTGGGCACCGGGTGCACATTCGCAGTCTTCCATGAAGACGGAAATTGCCTAGTGTGGTAGGAAAGCGCGAAGAGGCGCGTGAGTACAGGACATAACTCAGGAGCACACTGCTTAAGCACCACTGCTGGTATACCGTCTGGCCCACTCGACTTATGAACGTCTAGAGAGAGCAACGCCCGCCTGACCTCCCGCTGCGTTATGGAGATTTCCGGCATGGTCTTACCGCACCACGGTATAGTAGGTGGTACAGCGCCTTCATCGTTCATATTCGAGTTCGAGGCAAAGAGACTGCCCAGTAGATCGGCTTTCTCTTTAGCACTATGGGCCAAGTCACCATCGGTCTTTCGCAGTGGTGGTAACGACGACTGGCAGAAGTTCCCTTCGGCAGCTTTGGCAAGCGACCAGAAAGCACGACTCCCAGAAGGATAGCTCGCAAGTCGCCCACCTATTTTGCCGATGAATTGGAATTTTGCTCTGGCAGTTGCTTTCTTACTGAACCTCGAGGCAGCATTTAATTTGCGTTTTAACTCAGAAATATTCGGATCCTTATTAAAACGAGCCGTGGTCCAAGCCTCATATGCATTTTGCTTAAGAATTTTAGCTTTTCTGCAAGACCTATTAAACCACGGTCGTTTTTTGACGCCGGCAGCTACTCGCGGGTTAGGAATATAGCATTCCATACCAGCAAGGATTGTCTCAGTGACTGCGGCTGCGCAGACGTCAGGATCTTCTGAGTTAAAGCAGATCTGCCTCCACGGGTACGATGCGTAAAATTCTCGCAATCCATCCCAGTCTGCCGACTTATAGTGCCACACACGACGCCAATTAGTTGGCCCAGAAGGATCAGGTTGTGTGCATGACACTTGAGTCCGAACGAGACAGTGGTCCGAGGAGCCAAGAGGCGCATCCACTGAGACGGAGTATCCGTCCGGACGAGTAGTCAGCAGAAGGTCCAGTAAGGAGCTCGTATGTTCCTCTATATCTGGTATTCTCGTTGGAGAAAGTACCAGCTGAGAGAATCCATAGGTCAGAGCAAATTCGTGAGCAGATATCCCAGCATAGTTATTGGTTCGAGAACTGAGCCACTCGCGATGGTGGGCGTTAAAGTCTCCCAAAATAACTAGTTCTGCTGTGGGATATTGCTCTAGAACTTTGTCAGTCGTCAAACTCAGGTGCGTGAAGAGTCGAGTTACGTCTGTGTCACCGCTATGAGACCTGTATAGGCACGCATAGATACGAGTGTGGCCGCCGTAATCTACGCGCACCCACAATATCGACAGGTCCCTGTCTTCAAGGCTATGAAGGCGGCGACAGCAAATATCCTCCCGGACGAACATACATACACCGGCACGACTCACGAAATTGTGCTCAAGTTTGTAACCGGGATAATGAAGGTATGATGTATCGGCCGGGCAGGATATCTGCGTCTCCGTTAGAAAAAGAATGGTCGGCTGCGCAGTCTCCAAATGGAGGTGGACTGCGTTAAGATTTGCGTGAATACCCCTAATGTTGCAAAAGTCCACATTAAATGTGGATGGAGCGGCCGCTGAATAAACTCTTTTTCTTTTATTTCTTGCCATATTTTTTATTTTTTGAAAGTGTTATTTAGATTAAAGATGAGGATTCACTGCACTGACAGCTTAGAGGACAAAAGGTGCGGTACTAGAACTGCCAAAGCTCGCCACAGATGATACGGTTGCTGGCACGGCGGGCGGAAGGGCCCCTGATCCCCCTCTGTTGTAGTAGCCGGGTCCACTCCGGTCTCCTTCTCCGGCACGACTACCACTTCAGATACTTTACACAGGCTGGCGAATCAGCCTCCCAGGGCGGAGATTAAGTGATCCCTGGGTTCGGGATCCCGTTCAACCTGCGGGCGGCCAGCGGTCAGCCGTTTCATCAGGTCTCCCTGACCGCCGAACCAGCACGCCGCGTCTACGCCGAGCATGACAGCAACAAGTACCGCCGGTCCTCCGCTGTCCGCGCAGCGAATCCTCAAAGAGCTCTGGCAACCTTACTCACCGCCAGGAACACAACACTACTCAATGTTAGTGTTATTGTGGCCGCGGTTTTCTGTAAGGTGGAGGTACTTCCCCAGTTCGGGCCGCTCATTCGAGCAAGTACTCGCTATGCCCTGCTTTAGTTGTTCGGGTGGCTTATTCGAGCGAGTACTTGCAGTGCCCTACCTCTCTTAATGTCAATGAAGTTACATAAATTAAACTCTGAATAAAAACAAAATACAACATAAATGTTTGTAAATCGATAAAATATTGTTTACTTATTTACTTATATCTTTTAACTATGTCTGAGGTATTAAACTGTCAATAATATTGAATTAATGTCTAAACGAAATGATTTGATTGTTATTACATATTTAGAGTTTAACTAACTTATATTTAAATGTAATTACTTACTTGTAACATGTAACCTGTGTAACAAGAACAGCTGCCGACAAACTGTTTTGCAGTTTGGCAGATATAAAACATGTATTACTGAAATTTTGTTAAAGAATAAAATAAATTGAAAAAAAAAAAAGTTAGAAGCTAGGCTCCATATGAGATCTGATTACTTTTTGACAATGCGAGTCAAATGGTCTCGTCTTGGCAACATTTTACATGAAAATGTTTATAGTAGGAAACTAATTTTAATGTTATCTAAATAACATCTTATACTTATAAAAATACTTAAATTTCAAAAGTAAAAAGTCTTTTATATGGTTATGCAGTTTTTCTGTTCGAGATACGGAACTTTAAAATTAATACAAGAAGATGAAATACTATCTGAACTTACTTAATTTGATGTTATCAGTGGTACGGGGTTTGCGTCGGTGGATGGGGTTGCGCATGGCAGTCACTGTGTGGCGCGGGCTCCCTCCAGGCCCTGGCTGCGGCTACCCTTAGCATGGCTGCCGCGCGGGGCCGACGCGGTGCGCTTGCTGCTGGCGGTGCGGCTGCGCACGCCTCTCTCATGCTGGCGCTGCTGCGCTGGCGAGCTGCTCGAACCGACCTTGCGCTGCCGGCCGTTGCAGCAGCCGCTTGGGGTGCCTGCGCTGCTCTTTGGGATGTACTTCAGGTAAAACATTACAGCTGTGAACCACAAAACTGAAATATAAAAATAAGAAGTGGAATACGCCTAATCTTAGACATGGCTTAAAAAAATTAAATCACGCAGATAACACTGTGAGGCACCCGCTTCTTCCTCTTCTTAGGATGTCTTCACTAATAAGTGAAGGTTAGCAGTCATATTTGCACATTTCTTTTGTCCTTGGCATGGGTAAAGAGTTTGGAAGCACTTCTTATTCACGTCTTAGCGACGCTAACGAGCTTTCGAGCAACTTTACCCATGATTTACAGTTGCAAGAGCTGTAGTATCTGAACCCGCTACCCAGATTTACAACTTTACGCTGTTTGATGTTGGCAAAAGCTTCCTAGTAAAACATAAAATCATATTTTTCAGGCAGGATTATGTATCGGCGGCCCAGGCTGGCGTGGACCCTGGTCCATAAACCTGTCTGCTCGCCACGCTGGCATGGCCTTAGCATGTGCAGCTCGCCAGTACCTGTGCGCTACTACACAGCTAGCTGTCTTGGCGACAGTACTGTGCGCGGCATTGGCCTCGCACACCGCGCTGGAAATGAAGCTCCGCCGAGGAGAACCGATACGACACCGATCCTAGCGAAGAGCCACGGCGACGCAGCTCACTTCGCTCGCGCCGTCTGCAGATGTCGTTACTGAAGACGTTATCACGTGTAACACGATCAGTTAATAAATATCATTACTTTACTATTTAGAATAACTAAGTTTACTGTAGGTTTTTGTAACTGACCTTTTTGTGGTTATTGAAGGAGCTGTTAATATGTTGTAATATAAATGATAAGCGATTGTGTTGATATCACGTTGTGTATCATTTCTATGGAACATTCTAGGCTAACGTCTTAGCTGTTATGCTCTCCACTGCAGAGGAACAGTCTCTTCTTGGAAAAGAAGGCTTAGGCCAGAGTCCACCTCACAGGACCAGTGCGAATTAGCGGACGTTTTGTCGAGCTTGTGGACACTCGACTGTCAGAATTTACAGGCTACTCATAAGGCATCTTACTTAACTTAACGAATCCTTACATCTGACAACACAGGCATAATCGACAGTTTACATGTCTTTTGAAATACTGAATTGTTTTATTACAAATACGTATACGTAGGTCATTTTGGTGAGATTCTGGAAATCTTAGGGAGCTTTTGATTTTTCAAAGACGTTCGATATGGCCGTTCACTATTTTGACAGCGCATCCATTACTGCGCTTTCATTTGGTCAACAGAAAGATCAAATGTGCGCATAAAGAGCATTGATTGCATTCAATGAGTATAATGCTTGTCATGTCAAAAAAAACGCCGCTCTTCTCTTTGGTTGCTCTGTTCTTCTGAAATCAGATAACTACACTAAGGTGGCAAACTAGCCTACGGTCCGCCTGATGGTAAGCGGTCACCGTAGCCTATGGACGCTTGCAACATCAAGGGCAACACTCGCGCGTTGCCGACCCTTCAGAAATGTAATAACTTCTTTTTTGAAGAACCCCATACTGTAGTCCTTAGAGAAAACCTTGGCAGGGAGCTCATTCCACAACCTAAGCGTTCGCGGGAGGAAGTTTCTCTGAAACCGCACTGTACGCGACCATTTCGGTTCTAAAGTGTGAGAATGAATTCCCTGCCGATGGCGAGCGGTGCGATGGTAGAAAGTAGCCGTGGGAATCATTTCGAACAATTCCTCAGAACACAACCCATTGTACAAGCGGTAGAACATACACAGGGAGGCAAAGTCTCTTCTCAGACTTAGGGCTCGATACCGCAAGTGAGTTTGGGATCGTCGACAATTCTCACAGCCCGTCGTTGAACCGAGTCAAAAGGTCCAAGCTGGTATCCGGGTGCACCCGCCCAGAGATGACAGCAGTACTCCATATGGGGCCGGACTTGCGACTTGTAAAGCAGCAACCTTTGCCCCGACGTGAAGGTTGCCGCATGCATATAATGAATCTTCTTGAGATCTTAAGGAGCTCGTCTTTTTAGCCTTATGAATGTTACTTAATAAGTTCATTGCCAGCTGATTTTGTTGAATAGGCAATAAATAATTCTAACTCTAAAAGACGGAACCCTCGTTGCAAGGGCATGAGAGCACTTGCATTTGAACAGTTTTTTAGGATTCCCGTCCCAGAGGGTGCCTACGGAGTCCTATTACTAGGACTACGCTGTCTGTCTGTCTGTCTGACTGTCTGACTGTCTGTCTGTCTGTCTGTCTATCTCTCCGTCTGTCCGAACATTAAAAGGCTCTACCTGTTAGACCGAAATAGGATCCTGAATTTTTCACAGAATAAGTGATAATTGGGGTATAATCTAACAAACAGTAAAAAGTTAAAATTTAAGGGGGTCTCCATACAAGCAACACATTATCGTTGTTTTTGCTCTATCGTCAAAACAGTAAAACATAAATTCAAAAATTCAAACTTGCTGTGAAAAATAGTGTGGACTCCAAAATATAACAACAAATAATAAATACCGGCCAAGTGTAAGACGGGCCCTAGCCATTACTATTTTAAATAACCTGTACTGCTTTATCTAGCTTATTATTATTAGGAAAAACACATTTTTTTGTTGGAAACGATTTTTAAAGTTAAGCAAGTCGGACTTGGTCAGCACTGGTATGGGGGTTACAAGTTAGCTTAGCGGCACACTTTTTGTTATGTCTGTTTTTGTAAATTACGTAAATTTACATGCGTGTTATTAACATCGCACATAGGTAGATTTGAATTATTTAGGGGGCCATAATTTTTTTTTTGATAAGACGGCTTCTAACTGGGTTACAAATAAAGGGAAAAATTAAAAAAAAATCCCATTTCAAAATTCTATATTTTATTCTAGAAAAATAAAATACATGAATGAATATTCAAATTTCGACATTAAGAAACCAGCAAATACTTATATGAATACATTATAGTTTACCTACCATTTTTTTACATTTCCAGACAAAATTTTGTAAAAGATTAACATATATCTAAGGCTGTATCACATTAACTATGATAATTCCTCTATGATCTCAGGGCCAGGATTGTGCTTTGTTTCATTTGGTTCAGCAGACATTAGTAAGCCGTTCGCTTCGTTTCGTTTGCGAATGATTTGGAGCCCGTGTTGGTGTATTTGATATATCCTTCAGAACTCTTGAAGCACTTCTTTTTCCACCTGTTTGTAGAATCAGTTGCGCAGCATGAACAGTGGCCTCAGGGTCGACAGATCTACGAAGTTCCTCGGTTTTTCTTCTCTTGCTTCAGTCACTCGAGTCGGGAAGTTATCTAATTGGACGACTCGGGCGTGAAGTCGTTTCATTTGAAATCTCGAAGGCTAACCATTGCTCATTCTTCGTAAGGAAACAATTCATATTTTTGCCAGCTAATAACCATCTTCTTTTCATCTCTGATTTCATGTTTGAAAATTTATCTTTTAATAACTTTATTTTAAATTCAGTGTCCCCATAACAAACTAGAAGATAATTTTCAAGAAACTCCAATTTTTCGTCAATAGTCGATAAATTTTGGCGTTGCATCAACTCAAATAGATATTTTCAACGACAGATGCACTGGATGGACCTAAAACAAAGAAAACTACAGTCAAACTCTGAACAACGTAGAAAGAAAGATCTTTGAATAAAGCTTGTGCGGTCATTTGCGGGTCTTAGCGGCTGATCTTTTCTTTAATAACATACTGAGACTATCGAGAATTAATTAAAGTAAAGAACATGACCAGGAAACACCCGGAAGAATATTAAAAACCCTTTTAAATCTTCGATTTGACAAAATAATGCATAAAAAACACGTTGTGTTCGAATGATTAGAAAATATGAAAAACTATATCGAAATAGGAATGAATTTTCTGAATCCATCACTTTCACTTTGATAATAGACTCGGAATAAAAAAAAAATCACTTTGCAAGGGACGTCACACAGAGAGCGCTGACAACAGATACGTAGGTACACCGGGAGCGACTACCAAACTTTAATTATTACCTTTCAGTCAGGGTAGGATCATTCTGTAGGATTAAGAAGGGTGGGGTAGTATTCCTAGAAGTGTCTACCTGAGGAAGTCTTTTGATTTTTTCAATTTTGGACCGCTAAATCTGCTAAATCTACCTATGTGCATCGGTCATGTGCAAGACGGACTAGCGCACCGTGGGTCCCGTACCACGATTTACGTAATTTACGAACGCAAACAAAAAGTGTACGCTAAGTCACTTATCCGATCACTCACCAAGCTCGAAGTTGCTTACTTTTAATATCGTTCGAATTCGATTCGTTTTCGTGATTATGCCAGACGTAAAAAAAAATCACGAATGCTGCTTGTGCACTTTATCCGTGGTTCGTGATTGTCTCGTTCATATTTCGTAGGCAGAGAGCGCGTCTACAATGTGTCCTGAAACAAATCTTCGACAGTTTCTCAAGTTCATGAAAAAGTTCTGGATACATCGTCTGTTATTAAATAAATGTACAAGGGGGGCGTTTAGTGATCATTATGAAATGTAACAATATTTTTAATTTATTACTGAATAAATTTAGCCACATTTTATGACACATTGTCTCACATTAAATAAGACTACACTTACTTATTACTCTTCTATATAATTTTAAGACTTTATATGCCTCCAGAAGAAATCGTGCTTAATAAAAACCGGCTAAGTGTGAGACGGGTCCGAGTCATAGATCTACTATTTTAAATTACCGATACAGTGCCATCTAGCTTATTATTAAGAGAAATAGTAACATTTGTTGGCTGGAAACGATATTCAAAGTTAAGCAACGCCGGGCTAGGTCAGTACTTGGATGGGTGACCGATTTTTTTTTGGTATGGTTTCGAAATTATGATATTTATTATTTTCTTGGTAAAATCAATTTTACCATTTTCCTATTTTGCTATTCCGAGGCTCGCGACTTTTGGACTACACAAACGCGATCGAGCAGCGACTTCGGGCGACAAACATTTGGCAACTCTGTTCAATATTCATCATTAAAAAGTGATATGATTTTTCATTGCACGCAACATTTTGTAGCATACATAAATCGTAAGTAATAATAGTAATAGTCTATGGTTAGTTAACCTACCAGGAATCCCCGAGAAACAAGAAATTTCGTTTCTTGCATCAGTCGTCTCTATCACTCATAGAGCAAATATCTACTTTTCTCTTTTCCTTGCGTGTAGTCTTGTTATCTAGTGGTGTTACCATTCTTTGAGCCGTTTTCGGCTAGTTCCTAAAATGCCTCATAGATGGCGTTAATATTTTGATGTGAATCAATACCACTGAAAATACTTACTTGCCAACATACTTTCCCTGAAAATCTTGAATTTTTATTTTGAGAAATATTTATTTATATTTTTGTGTTAAAAAACATTAACAACAATTCAAGTAAATGCTTCAATTTACCATCTTAAATCAGTAAACTTTTGGTTGTAAAAATAGATGTACGATTTTTCTTTACTTTTTTAAAAAATTTTTGGATATCTGGTATTTTTAAACTTATAAATAACAACACTAAAATTTGCAACAAACCTTTTTTTCTTTTGTTGTCGGATGGTACTGTACTGTATGTCTCTAATCTCATGGCTTCGATCCATTTTAACTTTAGTAAATCATCCTTCGGAAATAAATAGGCTCGTCTGTTTTTACAATTAAATACAAACGCAATGTTTTTATGTAAATATAAATCAGCGGTTGTGTTGGATTTTTAAAATTAACGAGTAGAAAAACAAAAAGATGACATAGCAAGAAATCAATAACACACAAAAAAAATCACAGCTCTCGCGCTCGTATTGACATTTGACAAAAATTCCACTGAGAACTACAGCGCCATCTATTAGCAGTGAAATAAAGATTGAAAAGTAGGTCGCCGGAAAACGCCTCATTACTGCGGGACACGGTAATTATAACCCTTGTATAACGATAGTGAAATGCACGATAATAAATATAAATAAATAAATTTTTTTGGACATTATCACAATAATTCCACAATTTTGCCATATTTGCATCAAAATATGAAAATGAAGTCCTTTTTATTAAGAAAAAATATGAAGATTAAAACTGATCGTTAGAACTTTGAACGCGCTTTTCCTACACAGTGTGCTAAAAATTGAGGAAGCAAGAGCAAACTTAGCCATGATGGCCAAGAATTTAAAAAACATCAAGGCTAAGAAAAACAACAGTCAGAGATTGAGCAGCAGATTTGAGCTGGTCTAGAATTAAAGATTGAAGAGGAAAAGTTTTATGTTGGTTTTTTCAAAAAATCGCTATACATTTTTGTAATAAAATTGTTTTTTTTTTGCACACATTTTAGCCGAGGGACTCTTTTTCCGCGCATCCCATTACGTTTACATAGTAGGTATTTGGATAGGTCGTCTTTACAAATTTATTTCGCCCTTTTTAGTGACATTTTCGCTTTATTAAACAAGTTTTTCTACACAAAATCCTACCAGAAATCTTTTATATTTGCAATTTTCCGGCCGGTTTTTTGAAGATTTCACTATTACAAGATTTTAGTAAGTAGTAGACTTAAAAGCGAAGCTATTTACGTAAGTAACAAAAAAGAGTATTTTTTATTTAAAGTGATGCAATATAGCAAATTTGAATCTGTTAATAATATAATGTAAAATGTTCAAAATTAATTATTGAATGCCTTATGCTTCGTTTCATCACATGTTTGATGCAAATGAATGTTACGAAGTTTGAAAGCCATAACACGAGGAAAAAATATTTTATGTTTGGGAATCCTATCATTCATTCAAGGCGACCCACTTTGCGTGCCGCGGTAGCGGCTGGCGAGCGCCAGAAACAAATTGTACCTGTGTCACTCACATCAATAAACCGGTGTCTATCCTGCCCCCCCTATTCCCGTCCAACAATTCTAAATAAATAGACATTGGTTCTGGCGCTCGCCGACCGCTACCGCGCGCTAATTTTCATGTGCTCCGCTTGGCTTCGCGCGCTAGTTTTCATGTTCCAAAGTGGGTCGCCGTGACTACACTAAATAAGTTGTTCTTAAAATTTTACTTACATTTTTTTTATCGATTTTACTTTACAGAATAAGTACTCGATTGTTGAATACTGGCAACATGTTATTTTTTTCTCTCTCATGTGTTTTGTTTTTGTAGATATTTATTGTTGGGCTGATTTTGTATGAAATGCATTTATTTATTTTCCGGAAAAACTAGTGTCCTCTGAGAGTTTCTGAATTTCATCTTTGTATTCTATCAATAGAATTTTTTTATAACGTAAATATCTCTTCCTCTTCTTCTTGGAAAGTAAAGAATTTTATATATATTTATAATCTGAAACTCGGAAAAGGCTCCAACGATTTTCATGAAATTTAGTATGGTGGAGGATTCGGGGGCGATAAATCGATCTAGCTTGGTTTCATTTGAAAAATATGACTCTTCCTGACATCTGTTGCCGAGTAGTTACTATTGATTTTACAGACACAGCAACACTAAAGCTACTTGACAATAAATGGCGTTGTTAAAAAAAACGAGTAACGCTCGGTCCTCTTCTGTAGTAACGTGTTGAAAATGACGTCATCGGGTTCGTAACTCTACCCTAAAATTTTTGAACGGCTAACAAGCTGTCAAGTTTAATCAGTGTTTCCACTTTTAGGAATTTTGCCCATTTTGAGGGCTATATTTTAATTTGAAGAACCAATGTAGGGCCAAGAAAACACTAAACTTCAATTGAAATTTTAGTTTTTTCTTGACAATAGTTGAGTATGAACAAGATATCAAATGTCATCTTGATTTTTTCAACAAGGTTTTCACCAACTACCTAGTAAGTTCCTACCTTGCTGGTTTAATTTTTTATTTTTATTAAACTTATTGTTATAATTCTGTTATTTATTTATTTATTCATTTCATTAATCATTTACAACATTGTTTTCCTTTTTGAAGTGGTAACATTGAGAAGGGTTTTATATAGTTTCTAAATACTATCTGTGAATTGTAGTTGGCATTTCTGCTAAAAACGGCCACTTTTATTTAATTGAGGATATCTAATGGCGGCGCTAGGCTACTAAGAGGGCCCTTAATGACGATTTACTAAAGAATCTAAAGAAAAACTAAAACAATTTTTCAAGTTTAAAACACTGCGAATACAAGTCATTAAAACGCATTATAAAACAAAAATTAGTAATAATACAACAATTAAAATTATCTTATTTCAGAAACATTGTTTTGACCTTTTTTTACCAATTATCACCGCGTCGAGTACGTTTCACTTGAGTCAAAACTAGGGTAACAACTCTACGCGTTTTTGAACGGCATCGAGTTGGAACTCAGTAAGTTTTTGAACGAGAGGAGTCATAACTCCACTCGACTCAGTCGGTTTTTGAACGGCCCCCGGGACTGCATATTTATTCGATAGCAGCAATCGTAATTGATTTTCTGTAATTTTTTACCCGACTGCGCCAGAAGGAGGGTTATGTTTTTCGAGTGTATGTATGTATATATATTTCTTTGGCGCGCTCTGCAGCCTTAACGGCTTGGATTTCAGCTTAAGAGATGTCGTTAGATTCGTCTGAATTTCGATTTTTAAAGAAATCATAACGTCGAATTTAAGGCGCTTCAATGTGCAGGTCAATTTTTTTTTTCAATAAATGTATATAAAGTTAACACATACTAAGTATTTAACTATAACCAGACAGGAATCATTTCAATGCAATTACAAATAGTGTACAGATTGCTCAAACTAAAGTATAGTTACCTCAAGTAAGTCCCGTCTGCTTATAGTTAAATATTTGGTACTTATGTGTTTATTTCTGTTTAGATTCTAATGTTTCTGCTGCCGGGTTTTTTATTTATTTAATTATTTATTTTTATTAAAGAGTTCAGCTGTCTGTCTTTGAAACTCATTATCAGATGTATGTAAAATTTAAATGGGACCATTTCGGAATAAACCCCTTTCAAATAAAAAAAAGAAATTATGACGGAGTAATGCCTGAACATACATATAAAAATATAAACATTCGAATTAATGACCTCCTCCTTTTTTGAAGTCGGTTAAAAATGCTTTCGGATGACATGTGTCCGGATTTTCTCTTCTACAGGTCGCACTTCCCAACCGATTCTCGTGAAATTTTGTGAGTGGTTCGATAATTAAATGAAAAGATTGAAGCTTGTATGTGTTACTATTTTTACACTAGAGCAACTACAATTTTGATTTTGTACCCTAAACTGCCGTGAGGGCACACGTCGTTGCGTGCGGACTTTGAGCGGCGCGATCTCAAAAAATAGTTGGCATATTTACTATAGATTTTTAAATTTCATTTGTAATTAAAGATAATGCCTAATCATTGGGGTTCCAACGGCACCCTATTACAAAGACTCCGTTGTCCGTCCGTCCGTCACCAGGCTTTATCTCATGAACCGTGTTAGTTAGACAGTTGAAATTTTTACAGAAGATGTATTTCTGTTGCCACTATAACAACATTTACTAAAAAACAGAATAAAGCAAATATTAAGGGGGGCTCCCATACAACAAACGTGATTTTTTTGCCGTTTTATAGATAATGATTACGGAATCCTTCGTGCGCGAGTCAGACTTGCACTTGGCCGATTTTCTTTTTTTTCGAGTAGCTATACTCAATTATTTCTTCGTCTTTTACTTGAATTGTTAGATGAAATTATAGTATGTACTATGATACATGAACATTGCCATCTGACGATTACGCGATTACTTTTTAAATTGCTGAGCCACTTTTGAAATTGTCATCAAGATTTGTGTAGACCCTAAAACTGCATGCAAACATTGAAACAAGATGCATAATACCATTTTTTAGAATTACGCTGCTAAGCCAACGACAAGTTTTACTCGTGACTGATACACATTCGACGCTCTGTCACAAAACTACAGAATTGATTTTGATGAAACTTTCTCTCTTCCCAAAGTTGAGCTATACCTAGTCCAACTGAAAAAGCATTTTAGCAATCCGACTTATAGTTTATGAGATATGCGCGGATAGAAAAACATACATAGTTTTATTCACAGCTTTTAAGTATTATATATTCATACTCGCCTTTTAAAGCCTGTCAGTCGAAAAATACGACTGCCTATTCGTAAATTCTATTAAAAATATTTTATTACTTACAGCGCGGTACGGGCCGGTGTAAGTAGGTAATAGCGGGTTTTTTTACGGCAACATTTTTTTACGGCAACATTTCTTACAAAAACATGAGAACAAGTTTTTAAAGTATGTTCAATTTTTTTTTCTCAATTCACATTATACCTCGTGTCGCAATTTCTGCAGGTAAGTATTACTGCTCACAAGTTGCGGTCGTGGTACTTACCTGATTAAAAAAATCGCTTGGTAAACGCAAGGTCTGACATAGGACCATCTCGGCTGCACTTACGCCCATATCACTTCTGAATGGTGATCACAACCCTAGCATTACAGTTGGAAGTTTACTCACGCGTGATGTGTTATTTGTTAACCTAGTTCTTAATGCTACTTTTACGCTGCGATGAAAACGTTCTATTACTTCCTGGCAAATCGGGTGAAAAATTGACTTTTAAATACCTAAAAGTTTTATCAAACTTTGGACAAGCTAACTGTTGCACTGTCTATCGTCTATCCTAGTCAGGAGTTAAGTAAGTTGGACATCCAAGCTTTAAATAACGCTTTTGCTACCGTGTCAGCTGTACCTAATATCTTTCAGTGGAACAGCTTCCGGCCAACGAGTAAAACGGTCTATAAACGTTAAAAAACAGCGGTAACCTTCCTCAGTTATCGGTAACGGTCTACTATTACCAATGTCCGTATGTATGTGGTCAAAACGTCCTCTCTCTGGAGCTTTACCTAATTTCGATACTGTATGCCGATCAATTTTGGTTTTTTGGCATTGAATACATGACTTTTCTAACATCCTTATTGATTCCTGGCCAGAAAAATTGATACCAATTTACTCGTAGTTCTAATACTGGACTCATCCCATGAAACGAATCAAACACTATTTTCCTAAAAGTTTTGTTAGTTGATATTTCACAATAAATTGGTAGGTTACTAGAAGGTATACTTAAACAATAAGTTGCCACTCGGCTCAGACATCGTGAGCGAAAGACCAATGGCTATTGATTCTTATAATTTTAGACTAACATAAATAGGAACAAATAATATGTGTAATCATCATATATAGTTTTGCAAGCTTAAGGATTATATTTGACATTTAAATAAAAGTTCACTGAAAACAGTTATGAACTGTTTAATATGGCAAATGTGTTAGTTGTCAATTTATTGATACGAAATCGACAGGAAGTATGAAGAGTTTTTTTTATTTAAACAATAATCGATTGTTGAGAATTCATTAGTAATGGCAAAAGTAGTATACAAAATATGGCAACCCACAATTTAGAAAATGGTAAAGTGTAAACTTCAACTTTCTATCTCAAGCGTTTACTGCCTTTTGATAAAAAAATGTGTATTATTCTTTTTCTGTCCACACAGAGACAAAAGATATTGTTTTGATATTAATTTCAACATTTTTTTCTGGCAATTACGAAACAATATAATTTTAAGTACATTTTATTAATTTCATAAACTAATAACTACAACATAGTTTTATAACTTTCCGAAAATAATAATTTGTACTTCGGATCACAGAATTTTACAAATCCTATAAAACTTTTCTCGAATTTATGAGTAGGGTAATTAATATCAACATATAAAGCTTACAAAAATTTTTTTAAAGTGGGAAGATAAAACACTACATTTCATTACAGTGAAGGCCAATTTACGTTTATAAAGACCTTTCTAAGAATTAGTGAAGTTTACTAATTACAATCATCATATCGTACCGCTACGAATTACGGTTGACGTCACGCGTCCTATATCTCGCTATTTAAATTTCTTCGATAGTTCGCATCTATACAAACCGAATAGCAAGTGAATAAGACCAAGGCGTTCTCCAGATATAACTCTTCACCTGGCAGGGAATTCCCGTTTATCGCCGCTTTGGTGACCATGAGCTTGAATAAATTTGACGCACCTTCCGTCGCAGCCCTTTATCTACCAGGTACACCACCCAGTTGTACGCTTCGCATCACAGAGGTTCATCAGGACCTAGCTTATTGTAAGCGTGGCACGTTATTTCATTCCAATAATTTTTACTTGTTTTTAGTAAACAACACTGTTATTCCAACAAGACTAGTTTTATTTCTGTTAATAAATACAATAAGTAAAACTCATTAGTAACCGTCAGTGTAATTTACTTGTCCTCGGAATTACTAATATTTTAGTGATTACTAGTATTATTTACTTGTGGCTACTAAAGTTTTTTCTCCGTGCATGTCCAGGCTAGTGGGCCATTCATTGGCGTGTAAGCCTTTGATCGCCGATTTCCTGCGCTCGCGCCATTTCGTCATAATCGACCACCGTGGGGCAAAGTATAACCTCCACACGTGACAAGGGTCAGCGAAACCGTTCAATTTTACGCTGCAATACTAGATCTTGCTAGTGAACTCACTGATAAACAATAGCTGCCTGTCTTGGGATCCTCTTATCTGTAAAAATGATAAAGGCCATAAGCCGTGACCATAACCGTGCCATCTGACAACATGGCTGCTTGAACAAGGGCTCTCTGTTATTTGTGATGATTATTAAAATTAAGATAAATGAGTGTTTTAGGAAAACTATGAAGTTTCTATGAAACTGTTATTTAACATTGAAAAAGAATTCAAGTATTAAATAAACTAAAATACAATATATTGAATGCAAATCCTTTGGATAACTAAAAAAACAACGAAATATAACTACAAACCTGAGAACGTATCAAATTCAAATATATATGCAATTTATAAAACATATAATTGAAAAAAACAGCGAGTTTTTGTGTAAAAAGCAGTTACATTTTTCAAAAGTGAGAAGTGAATTTCTTATGTACATTGTTGTGCCTATTACATATCACTAAATTCATATCACAACTAATAGCCTCGCTGGCTGCAAAAAAGCAACGATGGAATAGAATTTACCTTAGGCACTGGCTTATGAAGTTCGATTCCATGTGATATCAACTTTCACTTTTTGTTTGTATTATAAAATAAATCACAAAAAATAAAAAATAAAATGGAGACGCCATTAAATAACATAACTACTAGACGCTTACAATGCAGCATGAATCATTTGAGATCTACAGTCTGCAAGTATCTTTTGACTCTGTATCTTCTGAGATTTCAACAAGAAGTTTACTGGAACTTATAGAAGAGCCTCAGTTTGTAAAATTAAAATAACAAAGCGGACTTATTTAGTACAAAGAAAATTAGTATAGACTCGCAAAATTTTAATAAATCAAATGTGCCATTATTTCTATGTTGAAAATGCCTACTACTCACTCCTGAGCAAACTAGCACACCAAACATGCAACGCCTTATACAAAATATTCCGAAACAACAAACACCAGAGGACACTACAATTCAAGATGAAATTTTAATACTAGCCGAACAATTGCTAATTTCTGAAACAAAAAAAAGTTTGTGATGATTATGATTCTGACAAGCACGATCAATCGGAGACACCAGAAAAGGAAAAAAGTTGTATGAACTTGAAAGTCAACAGTGTAAAGGAATATCTAAAGCATTACATAGGACAATGGCTCAATCGCCATTTGAAAAATATGATATTTCTTCATTTCATCAAGCCACAAGCCACCTGTAAGTAGTTATTAAAGATCTACAGTACTTTACAAACATGTTCATCGGATACAATTATATTGTGTGTTGTTGAAAATGATTGGAATCCGTCAAAATTACAATTAGAATGTATATTACATACAATACATGTATGGCTTTCGATTTTGTTTGTTAAGATAATCTATTACACTAATGTAAAATGTATGGAATTCGTGGTCCTGCCTTTGATTGGATAAAATCATATCTGAAAGGTCGTAAACAGTCACCGCACCGCTCGCCATCGGCCGGGAATTCATTCTCACACTTCAGAACCGAAATGGTTGCGACCATTGCCATGCGAACAGTGCTGTTTCAAAGAAACTTCCTCCCGCGAACGCTTGGGTTGTGGAATGAGCTCCCTGCCAAGGTTTTCTCTAAGGACTACAGTATGGGGTTCTTCAAAAAAGAAGTTATTAGATTTCTGAAGGCTTGACCTTGTAAATAATGATGTGTTGCTTACAAAGTTAGCAGGAGTTGGTTTTACACCACATTTACTTAGTCTTTATTTTGCAAAAGAGAGCAGTACGGTCAATTTATAAATTAGGACCTCGAATTTCTTTTAGGGAACTATTTAGGGAAATTGATATTTTAACTGTTCCTTGCCAATATATCTTCGCTTGTATAATGTATGTACGCCAAAATTGACACTTATTTGCTAAAAATAGTGACCTCCACAGTGTTAATATAAGGAATAAGGATAAATTGGTAGTTCCAAAATGTCGTCTTCAGAAGGTACATAGCTCTTTCGCAATACGAAGTATATTTTTCTACAATAAAATTCCAGAACATGTGGTTAATTTACCCTCAAATAAATTTAAAATATATGTAAAAGATAGTTAAATGAAAAAAAGCTATTACAAAGTTGATGAATACATAAATGATAACAATGCTTGGAAAAATTAGCACTTAATTGATTTGTATTGGGGCATTTGAAATATTTTTTTAAATTAATACATTGTATATTATGTTATTACCTAGTGTAAGGCTATATTGTATTTTTATATGATGTATAAAAGTTTAACTGCTGAGTTTATTGCCGGTTCTTCTCGGTAGTAAAGCATTACGAACCTTCCAATATTCTCCTCTTATATTTTGTTCCTTTACTACACACATTGTAACTAGTACAATCGAAGTTTCATTGGAGTTGCTTGAGTGTGTCATGCTCTCTCAAAGTGTCTCTGCGGTGGTGGCGTGTGTATCGGGTCGTTACGTTTCCTAAAACATGGTTGAGCGAAGCGATGGCTGATTCTTGTGTCATACTCGTGAACGGGTGCCGCCTGTGGAGGCTGGTCTGCTCTTGCAAACTTCTTTGTATTCTTAGTATTTAGTCTTATTTTTTGTTTTGTTTATTAATACTGTAAGACATTGATTATTTCTTAGTGATGAATACATAAACTGTCTTTTTTTATATTAGATACTTTTTTATGTTGTGCTTGATGATAGGGAGGGCATTTTCCAATATTTTAATTGGACGCTGTAAGAGAAAGGGAGAAAAGAAATGCCCTTGCTGAGTTTTTTGTCGGTTCTTCTCAGTACAAGGTTTCTCGTCCTATAGACTTACGAACCGATGGCGTAGTGACATTCATAAGTGCTCAATAATTGTAGCCTAAACTGAAAAGATTATATTGAATTTGAATTTGAATCGCAACCTCAACCGCGTAACGGGAAACTAATTAGTAGCTCTAGCTGTTTCGATGGGCTATGCAAAAAAATTTATGACCAGAACGTACCTTCAGTTTTTTCTTACCATTTCCGTACCCATAAAAAACTATAGCGATTACCAAAAGACATCTTCCTGTGAAATTTCATCAGAACCGATGCTAACATGGCTGTAAGCTGTAAAATTAGGCTGTTCTGTAACATACGCATTAGGCTGTAACATACGGTCGTACGGAAATAACAAATCTATAAGGGTTTCTTTGTCGCCAATTGGCAACAGAACCCTACAAATACGCTTCCTTATTTTAATAGTGCTTCTAACTTACATGAAGATGCTTAAGTATATATATATATATATATATAAAAGATGCTTTGTTTGTTATTACTTAACATCCCACGGAGCATCCAACTGACTTGATTTTATTGACACAGGAATAGTTGAGGGACGCAGGACATAGGATACTTGTTGTCTATACAGAAGGAGCTTTGACAATACTTATTATTTACACAGAAGGAGCTCTGAAAAGAATTGTTATTTACACAGAAGGAGCTCTGACAATACTTGTTCTCTACACAGAAGGAGCTCTGACAATACTTGTTATCTACACAGAAGGAGCTCTGACAAGACTTGTTATTTACACAGAAGGAGCTCTGACAAGACTTGTTATTTACACAGAAGGAGCTCTGACAAGACTTGTTATTTACACAGAAGGAGCTCTGACAAGACTTGTTATTTACACAGAAGGAGCTCTGACAAGACTTGTTATTTACACAGAAGGAGCTCTGACAATACTAGTTATTTATAGAGAAGGAGCTCTGACAAGACTTGTTATCTACACAGAAGGAGCTCTGACAAGACTTGTTATCTACATATTTACACAGAAGGAGCTCTGACAAGACTTGTTATTTACACAGAAGGAGCTCTGACAATACTTGTTATTTATAGAGAAGGAGCTCTGACAAGACTTGTTATCTACACAGAAGGAGCTCTGACAAGACTTGTTATCTACACAGAAGTAGCTCTGACAATACTTGTTATTTACACAGAAGAAGCTTTGACAATACTTGTTATTTACACTGAAGAAGCTTTGACAAGACTTGTTATTTGCACTGAAGGAGCTCTGACAATACTTGTTATTTATAGAGAAGGAGCTCTGACAAGACTTGTTATCTACACAGAAGGAGCTCTGACAATACTTGTTATTTACACAGAAGAAGCTTTGACAATACTTGTTATTTACACTGAAGAAGCTTTGACAAGACTTGTTATTTGCACTGAAGGAGCTCTGACAAAACTTGTTATCTACACAGAAGGAGCTCTGACAATACTTGTTATCTATACAGAAGGAGCTCTGACAAGACTTGTTATCTACACAGAAGGAGCTCTGACAATACTTGTTATTTACACAGAAGAAGCTTTGACAAGACTTGTTATTTGCACTGCAGGAGCTCTGACAAGACTTGTTATCTACACAGAAGGAGCTCTGACAATACTTGTTACCTACACAGAAGGAGCTCTGACAATACTTGTTATTTACACAGAAGAAGCTTTGACAATACTTGTTATTTACACTGAAGAAGCTTTGACAAGACTTGTTATCTACACAGAAGGAGCTCTGACAATACTTGTTATCTACACAGAAGGAGCTGTGACAAAACTTGTTATTTACACAGAAGAAGCTTTGACAATACTTGTTATTTACACTGAAGAAGCTTTGATAAGACTTGTTATCTACACAGAAGGAGCTCTGACAAAACTTGTTATCTACACAGAAGGAGCTCTGACAATAGTTGTTATCTCAGGGGGTCAACCTATCGTACGTGGAATTGTAACTCTTTATATGCTTCAATAGCGTACGTAATATGTCTTTGTACACTCGTCGAAACGGGACGCTTTTTATAAACACAAAATAATAGTATGAATTGCGGCTCATCACTATAAAGTAAACTCTGCAACACAACCTTAAGGTAAAAGTGATAATATTGAAAAAAAATCTATGTAGGTTACTACTATTAATGATATTATTGTTATTTTATTTAAATAAATGAAAATGTACACCCTAATGATTTTCAATTTTAATAATAATTAGACGTAGTAAATGAGGAGATAAAATGAGAATATTCTGGTAAAGGCGAATCAGGAGCCACTTGAACTTAGCATACATTCAAATTCTATTTATTTGAATGTGTTCTTACTTGGGTAGAAAATTAATTGAATTAAAATAAAAAAATATTATTTAACGCTATAAAAAGTAGTTTACGTTAGCGTTACAACATATCAGACAAATACCTATTATCAAAGCTAAAAGTACGTATGTGTTACAATACATAAACCGAAGCTATCAAAAATTTTGTTAGTTGTTTCAAATATGTTTTACCCAAAACATTTTTTGGTAAAAATTAACAAAATTGTTGAAAAGCAACTACAAAGTCGCTGCAGGTTGTTGGTTTGCTCCAAACAAAGATTACTTATGCTCTAAAGATAAAGTTAAAACATAGATGGCTCACAATAAGTTGATCAAAGTACCTGTGAAACGTATTCTTCTAATGCTATTTTTAAATAAATTTTAGTTTTAAAAGAGAGCAATGCCCGTACTCGAACGTCTACATGCTTGACGCCTAATATCGAGCAATTAAACGAGCAATCCTTGTATGTGAATAATCTGAATCTCGGAAACGGCTCTAACGATTTTCATGAAATTCTGTATGCACGGGGTTTCGGGGGCAAAAAAACGATCTAGCTAGGTTTTTTTAAAAAAACGTCGTTTTATCCGTGTTGGAAATATGACTTTTCCTGATATCGGCGAGTAGTAAAACTATTATTTTTACCGATACAGCAACACTAAAGCTACTTGACAATAGATGGCGTTGTTAAGCAACACTAAAGCTTTGTTAAAGATGTTAAAAAAAAAACGAGCAAAATACCATTTAACGAGCAATTCTTGTATATATGTATATATATAATCTGAATCTCGGAAACGGCTCCAACGATTTTCATAAAATCTAGCATGCGTGGGGTTTCGGGGGCGATAAATCGATCTAGCTAGCTTTCATTTTAAGAAAACGTTGTTTTATCCGTGTTTTCAAATGAAATTTCAATGATAATCTGAAAAATATGACTCTTCCTGACATATATTGGCGAGTTGTAATACTATATTTTTTTCCGATACAGCATAACTAAAGCTACTTGACAATAGATTACCCTTTCATTACCTCATTTTGATATTTGTGTGGGTAGAATTTCGCAATCACCTTTAAACAAACTTAATAAGGTAGAGTCTATATCCAGTTTTTGAAATGGAATCAGAACAACATTTTTTTATACCTCTAGATACATTTTAAAACATCACAACCGAGCCTTTAACTAAAATAGTTTTGAACGGAATCGCCAGAAGTTTTTGATATTAACGCAATAGTAACTCTTAGGAACCCAAAACTTAATTCGTGTACGACATGTACTTGGCCGATTTTTTTCATATTTTACAAAAAATCTGTACGAAGTAAGAAATGTATATAAATATATTAATTTGTACTTCATTCTAAAAACATGACATGTTCAAAAAGTTATAATTTAGTCATATTATATCTTATAACATATTTTGCCCTATTAAAAATAAAATAGGTACTAAGATATTTTGAAATACTTAGGCAAATTTTTATTTTCATAACTTTCATAAAATATTCGAGGTTTGCTATCCAAATGACTATCGAGGTGTCTTTTTGATTTCTTGAACATATTTTGTTGTTTCCTTAAAATATATTAATCTAACTTGATTAAATGATTGATTAACAATTATATTGTGCGTTCGTTGTTCGAGCCGAGTCGATATTTTACAGGAGAAAAATACGTATCTGTCTTTACATTGGTGAGTCAAAGCCTTGTATATTAAATTACATAGTATTCTGGTACTTTAATTTTGCGTGAAAATAGGACAAATCCACAAACACACTTTCTTATACATAATAGTATGATTTATACTACCAGGCCTCCTACCAGGTTGACAGACGACCTGGTTGGGACCGCAAGAAGCGGATGGAGCTCAGGATCTGCTGTTGTAGAGACATATAGAGGAGGCCTACGTCTTCCAGCTAAAACGAAAGAATTAACGAAGGTTAAACATATACATATAGTTACTTCGGACATGCTAAGTACAAACCTTCCATGGTATTTACCAAAGGTAAATTATAAAATATTTTATTCAAGTATGTTTCTGAGAACACTTTTGAATCGTCAATACGATTTGAACAATGTAAACTTCTGCCAAAAAAAAGAGCGGACAAAAAACTCAATTATTTAAAGTAATAGTGTATACAATACTTTGTTAATCAACGAACTAGTATACAATATGTATTAAAATACAGATGTGATAACCATGTCAATTACTATTTTAGCAGTACCTGGAAGACGCCATCTATTGTTAGTGTTCCTATGTCGGTAAAAATAATAGTATTACTACTCGCCAATAGATGTCAGGAAGAGTCTCATTTTTTAGTTTATCATTGCCTGAAAACACGGATAAAACGTCGTTTTCTAAAAATGAAAGCTAGCTAGATCGATTTAACCCCCCCTAAAACCTCCTGCATACTAAATAACAAATACATAAAAAACGCTGGAGCCGTTTCAGAGATTCAGATTATGTATATACACAAGAATTGCTCGTTCAAAGGTATTACATAAGGGGCTCATTTAAAACATCCACTCAACTCCAACAACCGGGAACGGTAAGTATATACTTTTGTTATTAATCAATCACTTAATCAAGTTTGATTTATATATTTTTAAAAAAAAAAACAGACATCTTGATAACCAGCTGGTTAGAAAACAAAAACGGCTGACGGCGCACACTACGTACATCAATTAAATAACATAAATATAGATTAGATACCTACTTTATTTCTTTTACTTGTTACTGGGGGCGTTCTGGATGGGCGTGAGTGTGTGTTAGGCTTAGATATGTACATGTATGTGTTTTTATACATATTTACATTAGATATTGTGTATTTGGTGGCTTGGTTCCTGCATGATTGATGGTAACAGGTGTACACTAGGGAAGTTTCTTGTCACTTCTTCTTGCCTTAGGCTTATTTCCTACGTGACTGTAAGTTAAATGTTTGCATTTGTTGCCGGACTGTCGTGTGCGAGCTGGGCTACTTCTTGATGTACAACGTCTGTATGTATGTGCAGGCATATGGGTATGTGTGCACGTTTGTCAGGCGGCCGATGGTGGATTGCAGCGGGTTATTAATACAATATTTATTAAATATTATACTAGTACGTACGTAAGTTTTTTTTATTTTTTAATATGGCTTAAGATTAAACATCTTTTTAAATGTATACACCATGTACCATGTTTTTAGAGTGTAGTATTTTTCGTTGCCCCATATACATTTCTTACTTCATATAGATTTTTGTAACATATGAAATAAAAAATCGGCCAAGCACATGTCATACACCAATTGAGATTTCCGTAGTGTGTCCATTGCGTTAGTATACTTCTGAACCGATTCTGTAATAAAATATTGAAAAATGCTTATTTTTGTGATTTTTTCAGGATATTATTAGTGGTGAATAAAATAAATTTTGCAAAAAATCTGTAATGTGTCAAAACAAAATTATACCTTTTAGCCCATTTAAAAAACGTGCTATAGACTTAAGCTTACTCTATCTTATCGTAAAGTTTGTTATGAACCGATTGCAAAATTCCACCCACTAAAAAAAATGCTAATAAGCCGCGGGAAAAACTTACTATATTTAACCAAAGATTACTATATTTACTTTTTCTTAAATTTCAGAAAGATGCACATAGTAGAACTACGTTATCCCCCTGGATAATAAGTATCTATTTTCTTTCTCCATCTCATAGACTATCCAAGCCAGTATAACAAATTTCATAGTAACCTGTCACTCCGTTTTTGCGTGAAAATAGGACAAATCCAGAACACACTTTCGCATGCATAATTTTTCTATTATTAACTTTTTATTAGATTCAATATTCCTTAATATTTTTTATTGATCACAGTAATTAACAACAACTATGTATTCTTATAACACTATGGTCTAGTTATTTATCGTTAGCATTATATAATTAAAGTGGTGATATTCTATACGTTTCACAGAGACTGTCTTTGTCACATTACAGTACGGTCTTGTGACATTATTTTGGTGTTATAAGCCATATAGTTACTGGGGTCATTCGAAATACTAATCTCATATTTGACTTTATCTTTGAAATATCATAGATAGAGAAGAATTTACTATTTATCGAAAACAAATTACAGATAGCAGTTAACACTATAGGTTAACACATCTAAAGTTAGCATTATATAGCATCAGTGGTCACATTAGGTGCGTTCTGTCCTGTGCTTTAATGCATTTAATGTTGTAATCCAGTGCAGTTAAAAAGACATAAATATTTGTATGGCACTCGTACAAATCTTGGCCCAATCTCTTTGGTTGGACATAGACAATGTACAATATGTCAGTCAACAAAACGCTACTATTCTACTCTTTTCTGGAGATACGGTTTTTGTCTTTTGACATTTTATTTGGTGTTACAAAATACATTTATATAAGTAGTTAGTTACTGGGATCATGCTAAATACAGTCCATCTATGATTTTATTTTATCCTTGCTATTTACATTATCTATCTCTTTCGGTGTTTAACTTTGCTAACACGACACATGACACCTACATGATTATGTTGGTACCTAACACGTATTAATTGGCAACACTGTTACGGGGAATTTCTGTCTATGACATTTTATTTGGTGCTACAAAGTACATTTATATTATCTATAGATTAAAATAACACCGCAGTAGGTTGACCATTTGTTAATTTTTGTTTGGACACTTTTGAGAGAAATTTATTTCTATAATTTTTTAAAAGGTTTTGTAAATATATATAGTTATTTAATTAAGTATGGCATTAGTACGAAAGTTTTTATGGCAAGACGAATAAGATAATTATATATTTTATAAATTAATGTTCCATGTAGGTCTTATTTTATTTTAAAAATATAGGTAAGTAGGTATGCCTGCCTCTTACTTTTCGCGGGAGTCGTAAGAGGTAGGCATATAAATCGCCTCCGTGGCACAGTGCCCCGACTGCTGAATCAAGGGGCTTGGGTTTAATTCCCCCACAAGCAAAACATTTATGTAATGAAAATTTGTGTTTGTCTGAATAATGGGTGTATTCTATGTATAATATATATGTACTTACAAAAAAAATGTATTTGTATCCGTTATCTGGTATCCATAGCACAAGCTGTGCTTAGTTTGGGACCAGATAGCGCTGTATGTAATTTAATATTATTACTTTACATTCCTAACTTAGGAATACCATTAGGATGACAAGTACACAGCCTAAGTATGGTAGTAAGTTATATGTATACATATGTACTCGGTATATGTAAATATATAAAATCGTGTATCTTGTAATCATGGATGTTTGTATGTAAAATTTACTTAGGTACTCGTATTCGTCCGTATTTTATATATATACCTACTTGGATGTAATTAGGATATAACTAACCTGCAGCATAAAAATCAGCTTAAGAAGCAGAAGAACAATTTTATTATTTTAACCATGAAAGATTCTTAAATAATTAGCGAGAAAGCACATTATTACTGCTAAAATATGTTGAAATGATTTATGATACTCACCCGAAGAGGCATTTGCAGACGTTTGTTTTTACTGGACGAGAATGAACGTAAGTAACGTTGTATAGGTTATAAAAGCATTTTAACATAAAAAAAACAACCGGCTTCAAAACGATACACTAAAGAGGTAAAAATCAAAAGTCATCTTTGGTAAATATAATTACTTATTTCCAATTTCCAAAAAACTGATATGAATTACAGTTTGAAGTTGGTGTCATGCAAGTTAAGTGTGTTACAAACTGTTAGGTACATATACACCAACTTTAAACTGTAATTCGTATCAGATTTTTGGAAATAAGTAATTATTGCACGCCTCATAAGCGGAGCGGTGAGGTAGTGCTCTACTCTCGACATGTCAAAAAACCCAGTCTTTCGAAACTTAAATGACGTTTTTTTTTTTTAATATAACACTTACAGGATAATATGAGTGCACTAATATGAAGTTAAATAATCTGTCTAGCACATATGGTACATTTTATAAACAATTTATTTGTTTAATATAATAAATAATAACATTAAAACTAATCATTCTTGGACGTCCGTGAGTCTGTGTTTATGTGACCATGTATGTGGCAGAGAAATTGGTCGAAAAATTCATCTTACCGGAATACTTGTATATAATATGTATATAATATAAGCGTTCTAAGTACTGTCGTTTAATTATAATTTATAAAAACTAATATACCACTGTATACTGTATATCTATATATATATTTTTTATTTTTATTTTATATAAAATTTTTCTTCACCTTATTTGTTATTTTATTTTAAAAAACTTGAGTTTTTGTTTTAGAATTTTTTTTTTTAAATGTGAATGACCACTATGAGGCGTGCACTTTTGGATTTTCCAAATTTTTTTTACCTTTTATTGCATCTTTTTGAAGCCCGTTGTTTCTTTGGTTAAAATGTTTTTATTTTTTACTTTTCAGTGTCAATTTTTTTTCTCTTGTACACTGTTTACAATAGAGGCACAAGATTAGTGGCAAATTGGACAAACAAACAGCTTACATCTATTGTCTGCTAAAAGAGTATTTGTAGCAGGTTTGGACATGGTATTTGATAAATAATTCAGATTAATAAGTGTGAAACGATATGTTTTATACCACTAAGTTGGCAAACAAGCTTAAGGTCCTCCTGATGTTAGACGGTCACAATAGCTTATGGACGCTTACAACACCACGAGCATCACTCGCGCATTACCGTTTTTGTTTAAATCTAACTAATCTACTTTTCCGACTTGCCAAAATAAGATTCTCAAGAGCCGTACATTGGAGGGATTAGATGTTGGTACATTGAAATCTAAACAGGTTTCAAACAAAAGAAGAGGTTGGTGGATAGATCCGTAAGAGTGATAAATAAATACTAAATTATTAAAAAAAAAATTATTTAAAAAAAAATTATTTAATTAATCTGACAAAACAATACGTATCTATTTACTTAATTATGAATTCTTAAATACTTTTTTAGACTTAGCGATATACTATAGCACGGACGCGAAGCACAAAGAATTTCGTACATTGACCTTTTACTCTTTAGCCTGGGTCAGCAGTCAATATAGCAGTAATTTCTGATGACAATGATCGGTCATCGCATCTGTGCGAGCGCGACGGTAAACAATTATGCGCGTGTAATAGAGACAAATAGTGACCGTGTCCGCGCTATACTTTTATTACACAATAAATAAATAAACCTAAAAATTTATTTGGTTAATGAAGTAAAATACAGGACAACTCCATGCTCCCTAATCAAAGACCAAACACGACAGGACAGTAACAGAATATTTAGTTAAAAAGTTCATATGGCAACCTTTCGAATTCATTATTAGACCCTGGACTCTATCTCGGGTTTAGTACTTGTTTAGACCAATTCAACGAGCCTAAACACTACGGGGTACGCAATACTATATGTTTAGTGTAGGTCTTTCTACGCCCACTTTCTGGATCTGTCAATGAAACCACAGAGTACTTGTCAAGACAAATAAAACGGGCCAAAACATGACGAGATCCTTGTTTACTTAATTATTTCCTATAGCTACATTCCGACTGCATACTCAGACCCTGGTTACCACCGATGTCTATCTTACTTGTCAAGACACATTCGAAGAGCCCATACAAATCTATTACTTCGTGCAAATGTAAAGTTCCTTTGGCTATGGTCTATGGCTATTGATTTTATCATCAAATTAATTCTTCGACACATATATATAATGGCGTTGTTACCGAGATACATAGTAAACCGCATTCCAGTACAATAGGAGGCCAATAAGTAGGTAAGTGCTCAATCCGTTCGATGACATTTGGCACTGACTAATATAGTAAAGTATCGGGAAGATTACTCTGGGAAATAAAATAACATAGAAAGTAAAGAATAAATTCAAATTTAATATCCTTAAAGTAAATTCCTGACTTAAAACTGTTTTTGGTTACCCTATCTGAAGTCCTACGCTAACATATAAAAGTGAGTAAGCACAATAATGGTGATGCAATATTCATCCACCTATTACGAGAGGAAGTGTATCCCTGGAATAATTCAATTGAAATTGAAATAAAATTAATTATTGATAAAACTCTTATTTGTGACGTACTTAGAGGTAAGTTTACACCAGTTTTATTGTTAAGAATTAAAATAAATAGGTAATGTGATTGCACGAAGCTCTGTTATAAGACTTTGTTAAAGATAGAAATAGAAATATCTGCTCCCACAATAACCTGCAATAAGGATGTAAATACTTAGGTACATTATTGTAGGCACACTTAACAGTTAGATCATTTTGTGCTAAACCTACATATTAACAGTTAGATCATTTTGTGCTAAACCTACATATTAACAGTTAGATCATTTTGTGCTAAACCTACATATTAACAGTTAGATCATTTTGTGCTAAACCTACATATTAACAGTTAGATCATTTTGTGCTAAACCTACATATTAACAGTTAGATCATTTTGTGCTAAACCTACATATTCTATCAAAATACCTTTTTTAATAGAAATCAAAAGTGCGCTGAGCACTGAGTTTGAAACTAGTCTAAAGTTAACTTTACTTAGTTCTGACGGCAAAGAAATTTGCTTGTGCAAAATATCATTCTTAGGGTTCCGTATCCAAAGGGTAATAAGCGGAACCCTATTACTAAGACTCCGCTGTCCATCCATCCGTCCGTCCGTCTGTCACCAGGCTGTATCTCATGAACCGTGATAGACAGTAAAATTTTTTACAGAAGATTTATTTTTGTTGCCGCTATAGCAACAAATACTAAAAAACAGAATTAAATAAATATTTAAAGGGGCTTCCATACAAGAAACGTGGTTTTTTGCCGTTTTTCATAGATAATGGTACGGAACCCTTCGTGCGCGATTCCGACTCGCACTTAGCCTATTTTTGAATTTTTTTCGAGGAACCCAGACTGAAATAAGTGTGTAATTGGACATTTAGAGCAGAAGATATTAGCTTCATCGTAGGGCAACTAAGCACACACAAAGCGTGAAATGGTGACAGTGAAATAAAAAAATGCACTCACATAACTCGTTAGATAAGGAAAGGTAGGACTGGGACCTAAGCCTGAACTTTAAATAGTCTTTTACTTAATCAATAAAAGGATAATTGCATAAAGTAAGATACCTATCTCAAAATTTTAATAAAACAATTAAAGCAACTACAAAAACCAATTTGAAAGAAAAATATGACAGAATTAGGTACCTACATGTGTTTTTCGCCTTGCCGTCATATATGATGCCAATAGATTGAATTTTTACCTATTTTTAGTCCAAATGCGATACATTCGACTTCATAGCGAAAACACACGTAGTTTAATGTTTTGTAAAAATGGCAGCTTAAGGACCTCCCTTAGTTGTTTTTTGAAAGTGCGTTTTATTTTATTTTTATTTTTAGTTACCACAAAATGGACAAACGAACGGACGGACATGACGAAACTAAACGATAAAGGGTCCTTTTTGGTGTTTGATAACAGAACCCTAAATTCATCAAACGGGAGAATGGACAGCTACAAAAAACCTACAAGGGTTTGATTTTTACCATTTGCCATCAAACAGACTGACATGACAAAACTCCAACGTGGACATAAAGATAAAGATTCGGTAGTCGGTTAAAAATAAAAATGCTCTATCAAATTATTTTTAATTTTTAAATCAATCATAATTAAGATTAGATATAATAATAAGATTAGTAGGTAAGTATGTAAAGTCTCAAACAAAAGTTTCTTAAGACTATGCTGCCGCATAATATTATAGGGGACTCCCCGGTTAGTCAAATTAACAATTCGCGTTGCCAGTTACAATAATATAAAAATCACATTTGCCCAAATTATCGGGCTTGTAAATATTGTTTGAGTACCTACTACTAGCTTATGCCAGCGGTTCCGTTCACACCAAATGTGGTTTTCAGCATGGCATTCCTACGGCAAACCGTTGATTTTAATAATAAAGTTTGCTTAATTTCGTCCACGTGGAATTCGGCTAAAGTTATTCCTGTAGAAATATTTTTTCCGACATAAGGAGCCTATGTCCTACTCCGTCTCTGAAACTATCCCTGTGCAACATTTCAGCATGATTGAATGCTCTGTTGCGACGTGAAGGAAAGACGACCTAGCAAAGAAACAAACTGACTTTTGCATTTATAGTAATAAATGGATTACAAATATCTGCTATGATAATAAAAATATCACTTAGTCACTATGTTTTCTTTTGTCACTAAATCATAAACAGACCCAAATACATTAAACACTTACTAGATCTACAAACAAATACACTAAAACGGCAACACTGATCTCACGGAGAATACCCGATTTATTGAATATAAAAGGCAATGTCTTGACTGACTCATCACCGCCCAGCCCAATCAGCTAAGAATAGAAATGTTAAACTTGGAAAATGTGTTTGTTATGTATTGAATGCGTCGTTTCAGAACGGGTTTTGCGAAATTCGACACCTAAAGGGAATAGGGGTTGGAAATTTATAAGTTAAATCAGATATATGAAACTTGGTATTTGACCTTTTGAGTACAAATCAAGAATTATATACTTCAGTATTTTTGGAAAATCATCCCACAGGGATCAAATAGGGAATAAAACTTTGTATGGGAATCTGGTTATTTTTATAAATAAAACCATGACAACTTGTATATACACTTTTGTTTACAAATAAAAATTGACATGTTTCAGTATTTTTCGAAATTCAATCCCTAAGTGGGTGATAAGGGTTGGCAAAGTTTGTATGGGAAAAAATACCTTTTTTTAAAATAAAATTAACTTTAAATTTGGAATTAATGCTTTTGAACACAATTAATGAAGTCTTGTTCCAGGATTTTTAAAAAATTTAGCCCCCAAGGAGTAAGGGGATGGCTAAGTTGCTATGAGTAATATTTATTTTTAACATCAAAATTACTGATAACTTTGTGTACATTGTTCAAAACTATAACTGAAACATTTCAGTGTTTTGTAAGACTCAGGACCTAAGAGGGAGAAAGAGCCACCCTCTAAAGTTTGTATCGAAAGTAATATTTTGATTACTATTTTTGAATGAATGAATGAAAAAATGATATAATTTAATTTACTTATAACTAGGTATACATATTCTTCAACACAATTAATGACACAAGTAGTTTGAGTGTTTTTCGAAAGTCAGGCCCAAAAGGGGAGACAGGGGTTGGGAAATATTATTTTTATATTTTACTATATAAATCTATATCTATCTACATTAAAGTCCAACCCAGCCAAACCGCTAAGCAAATAAATTTATAGGAAAGCGAAAGAAAAAAAAAATCTTCAGGAAAGGATTTTTAAAATTCAACCCCTAAGGAGGTAAAATAGTGGGTAGAAGTTTTTGTAAAAATTCGTCATTTGTATAGGATGATATAGAAATTAGGGCTTTGTATGGAAATCCATCATTTTTTTAGTTAAATCTATCGGTATTTAACCTTTTGGTTAAACATTTTAAATTACGGGTTTCACGTTTTTGGTTATCATCCCTTATCTATCTATTGGTAGTACTTAAAAAGGTAATGTCCCAAATGACTTATCATCGCCCAGCACAAACCACTGAGGACAAAAAGGTGTTGACTTTTTAATAATTAAAGGCTTCATTTGAAAACGGATTGTTTTCCAAAAAACACGATTGACATGTGAGAAAAAGTAAAGAGTCAAATTTACATGAAATTTAGTATTAATGTTGGCCAATACAATTCATAATCATATTATATTATTCCCTTATTTCGGGTTTTTAATATAGAACCCGTAAAAGGCTCGAAGGGTGGGAAAATTTGTATTGGAAATATCATTTTATCGGTTAAATTTACTTGGGACTTTGTATTAAAGCTCTCTTATATAATTTTTAAGATATTTTTTGACAAGTTTTTCAAAATTTAACCCTTAAAAAGCTGAAAAAAGGGTGGCAAAAGTGTAGAAAATAATAACTTAAAGATAAATTCTTCAGTTCGGTATTAAAGCACTACAACACAATTAGCAAAACACGGCAAATTCCTATGTATTTGGTTTTCTCTAAATCCCAATGTTTTCGTTGGTGTTCTGCTAATTTTAAGTAAAGTTAGCAGAAAACTCAGTAACTCAAGAAATATAAAACCGTCAAATTTTATTTTTTCACAGTAAATTCACGGCAAATTAAGGATGACAAACATTAGTATGGAAAATTAATCATTAATAAAAACTAATTTTAAAATCAGGTTATGAATGCTATACAACACAATTATTGATCAAACATGTATTTCGGGGTTTTTAAAATTCAATCCTTGAGGATTGTGTGAAACCATAATGTTTTTATGCTTAAACTTTACCTATAACTTGGTATACATACATGTTCTTAAACAAAATTAATGTAACATATCCAAAGCAGAGATAGGGTGTGGCAAAGTTTGTGTGCTAAAAAGGCAAAGTACCCACTAACTGAATCATCGTCACTAAATTGCTAAGGATACAAATTTGGGGCACGGGTTTATTTTGTATTGTAGGCATCATTAAAATTAGTTTTGAACCACATGCGTCTGCGATTAATATTGGCAATAAACTTTACGTTTAAAGTTTACGAAAATTTTGTAGAGAATGATGTGATACATTTGTTATGTATGAATTTTTTGTCAAAATTCAACTCCTAAGAGCATGAAAATGTAAATAGTATTAAAGCTAACTTGCCGTATTTATTTAATTAGATAATAAACGAACAAAACAAATTATGTATATACCTACAAGAAAAATGTAAGTACATATATAAGTAGGTATATGTATCTGTTGACACTTGTCTTTGCTTAGTTTGGGATCAGTTGGTGCTGTGTGTGTGTGATGTCAAGGAATATTTATTTATTTATGATAGTATTGTTGTAAAATACCTACCTATATTTTATAGCTCAAGGTATTTTTTTTATTCCGACCAACATTTCTCACGGATTTTTTTACATGCAGATTAAATACTTTTTCTTCTTCCAATTCAATTGAGCTAAAACTTCGCACGTATAGTTTTCTTGTCGATTGAAATATAATAAGGGAATGGGAGCTAAATCTATAAAAAGTTGTGTATAAGGACCACTGCCCTCCATCCACATTTATGAACAAACTTACTACTACTAAAAATTTCAGTAGATAAAATCATCTCGACGTACTTACTTTTTTTTTTAAAAAGACATTGTCATATTTTTTATAAAAATATTATTTTACAAATTCATTCAAATTTTGCTTCACTACAGAACCGAAAAATACCCTGTTCTGCAATATGAGCCGGTTCTGCATTCCTTACTCCCACAATATGGACACTTACCTTTTTGTTATATTGAGCAAAATGTTTGAATCAATGATGCTTTTTAGGACATACTTTTTTTATTAAGAAGGTTTTGAAATATTATTATATTTATTTCCATGGGAGAAGTTCCATAGAACTGTAAGTATTGTCAGATCAAATACCTACACGATTTTAACCCCATCAATATTACCCGCCATTTTGCAACGCTGCTAACAAGCGGCTCCCTCGCAGCCTAGTTGGTATTGTGGCCGACTACTGCGAAGAGGGTGTGGGTTCGATTGCCGCACTGGACAAACATTTATGTGAAAAAAACGTTTGGGTTTGTCTTGAGTCCGTTCCGTAGTCAACAAGGAACCTGTAGATATAGTTTCGCCATGTCCGTCTGTCCGCGACTTAGCTCAGATATCATTAGTACTAGAAAGCTGTGAAGTGTCATTTCGCATGGGTAACCTAGTTGTAGTTAATTCACTTGACGATTCGAAGTCCAGTGTCAGCGCAACTGAACTTTATAGTAATTAAATCTTTTTTTTTCTAGGTTGTACCGGATCAAGATGAGGATCCTCGGCTTTGCCCGATACATAGAAAACAATCACACTACAGCGAAAATTCTAAACGACACTGAAGTAGTTATAGATGGCCAAAATTTCTTTTATGAATTGTATCAGGAAAGTGACTTGCCTTTTGAATTTGGTTGTGAAAGTGATCGGTATGCACAGTACGTTCGAAAAAAATTGAATGTATTCAAAAAAGCCAATGTAAATTGCTATATAATTTTTAAGGGAGGTCACAAAAATATATCCTCAAAATTTAGACGGAACAACACTCCTGAAGGAAAAGACTTCGTAATAGGTGGGGAAAACCACGGTATAGTGTTACCAATATTCATGAAGGATGTTTACAAACAAGTTTTGGATGAACTAAAGTTAAATTACGTGGTTTGCGAGTTTGAAGCTAAGAAGGATTGTATAGCTTTTGCCCAAAAACGTAATTGCCCAATAATTAGTTATGATATAGAGTTTTGTTTTTCCGGTGAGCCATATATACCGGTTTCAACATTGAAATTTGATGATAAAAATAATATTTTACAGTGTGAAGTATTTCATTTAAATAAATTTATTGATTACTATAAAGGGTTGAGCATAGAAAAACTTGCAACATTTATTGTATTGGCTGACCAAAATATGTTTCCGGAAATGTTTCGTAGGTTTTTTCAATATGTCGGTATTAATTGCAAGGGGCTAAAATTTATAAAAATGTTGCTACATCATTTATCAAGATGTAATAACGATCAATCTACGCAACAAATATTTAAATTTTTAGATCACCAAAGCAGAATCATTTTTTTGAAAGCTAAAGAAAAGATACAGGGTACTATTAATGTACTAGTTGAAGGAGGTGTTCCTCAAGAATATCTGGATAATAATAAAACTATAGAAATAATTAAAAACGACCCAAATTGGTTCGCAAAAGGAGTTGCATTAAATTACGTGGCCATACCTTACATCAATATCTATCGTTCGAATGTCCTGCAAGGATCTTGGGCAATAGCAAATAATGAAGCCGATGATGCTTTGCTGGTTTCGACACAAATAATTCAATATGCCTATGATCTTTTGACCGACTTTCAAAATAATGGTTTGTTGCTTTTATCAGACTGTAAAATGCCAGAAGACTTGCCAGTTACTGATAAGGGGCTTCAGATATCAGATGTTTCAATAAAAAAACCAATTTACGTGGCGAACGAGAGTATATTCGAAAATGGTTGGAGCCGGATACGCTCGATTGGTTTATTCGAACATTTTTTGACATCAACTATGCCCGAAGTGGATTTAAAAGATCTCGAAATGCTACCAAAAGATGCCGAACTTCTTGTTGTAGCCCTGGTATACTACTCACTTATGAAACATGTCAACACTACAAACGAGGTATATAGTATACTATTGTCATATGTGATGCTGAATATCGTGTTCCTAACCTGTGAGGAAAATCTACAAGACGACAATAGTAAAGAGAATAAAAAGAAAATTGTAACAAAGAACGACTGCGCAATTGCAGCAGAAATAATGTCAGAATATTTTGAAACAACAAAATCTGAAATAAAATCAATTTTAGACAAGGAAGTGATTCATCCGTTGGTTGAGTTCCAACATGTTTTACAACACATGAATTATCTGAACAAGCTGTGTGGATCATCGTTCCAGCCCACTATATACAGCAGGACATACAACGGTACGTTTGTTTACAAGATTCTGTACACTATGAAGAATGAATCTCTTAACAGAAGTGGTTTAGAGTTCATCAAACAGAAGTTGAAAAAAGCCCCTACTGTTCTTAGCGTTTTCCTTGAGTTGGTCAATTCTTATAAGATATTAGTAGAGATGGGCCGACTAGTTGGAAAGTCGACTATTCGGAACCTTTCGTAATATAATTTTTTTTTTCATTAAAGTATATTATTAATATGAATAGGCGAATAATAAATTAAATACAACCAACAATTTAAGCTTGTTTAATAATTTGTAAAACGTATTCAAGAGTATCTAAGTAACAGTTTTGTATGTTTGGCACTGGTTACATTTTACTTTTGTCTGTTTACCTATCATCAATATCCTCGAAGAATGTCCACACTCGCAATTTCTTCACCATTTCGTGACGCCACTCACAGTATTCTTTTATTTATCTTAAATAAATTAAACCAGCCAGGCGATTAAACGAACAGTTAAAATCGTTTAGGCTTACTCGTGTTTAAGCAGAGTGATGACAAAATATACCGACTACCTCCGAAAGAAGAGTATTGGAATGATCGGCATAGCTAGTCGACTCGACGACAATTTGAAAACCGATCAATCGGCTAGTCGTCAAATACCATAGTCGGCCCATCCCTAGATATTAGTTGAAAATGTAAGTTTTGTTTTATGGTTTAGTGATGTCTATTTAAGAATAACGATAATTATTAAACAAATCATGTTAATTTCCACGACTCGATTAAATAAATTGATTATATTTTTGCAATTTAGGAGAGATAATACATAATAACACATTGTAAAAATATTTTTAGTTTGGAATTGTGTTAAATTCTTTTCAAAATATGATGTACCTAAGCAAATAAAAAATGCCTGATTGTTCAATATTTTTTCATAAATATTATGGAACTTAACCCAAGCAGCGGAGTGGTATTGCGTGTCTATCTACCGTGTCTAAGTTTCCAGTTTCGATCCCCAGGAATGGCTAGGGAAAGTCACAAATTATCGTAAAAAAAAATTTAAGTGGAATGCGCAGACGGCGGCGATGGGCTCTCAGGCACTCAAGAAAAAAAACACCTTTTGTAGTTCCTTTGGAAAATCACAAAACAAATCGTGGTAGAATTTTTGTTTTATTATTTAGTACTAAAGCCATAGTAAAATAAAAAAGGTAGGTTACTTTCATAGAAATGTACGAAACGCAGCTAACAGTGTGCAAAGGACACAATCGCCCCGCCCGCAGAACAAACCTGGCTGATAGCAGCATTAGATGTCGTCATTGTGTATGAGTGTGTGTGTGTGTACACGCACAAATATGTATTATTACTTTGTATGAAAATGGCATACTTCTCTATATTTACTATGCCTTAACTGTCTTACTGAGTGGCTCTAGCTGTTTCGATGGGATATGCAAAGAAATTCAGACCGTTCCTACAGTTTTGTCTTTCAACCATTTCTGTCCCTTAGAGAACTGTATACGTAGAGCAATTCACAAAAGACATTTTCCGTAAAATTTAATCAGAATCGATGCGAAAATGGCTGTAAGCTGTTAAATTAGGCTGTAATATAAATAAATAAATAAATATTTTTTGGAAATTACACACAGCGCCGTCTGGCTCCAAAGTAAGCAAAGCTTGTGTTATGGATACCAGACAACGGATACAGATACATATATATTACTTTTTTTTTGTAAATACAAACATATAATACATAAATACACCCAGACTCAAGACAAACACAAATGTTTTTTATCACATAAATGTTTGTCCACTGCGGGAATCGAACCCACACCCTCTGCGCAGCAGTCGGCCATACTACCAACTAGGCTGCGAGGGAGTCAAACATGGCAGCAGGCTGTAACATACGGACGGACGGACATAATAAAACTACGAGTATAAAAGGTTTCGTTTTCGCCAATTGCCAACAGAACTTAGAAATGCTGCAATGCTAACTTAATTGTAAATATTAAAGTCTGTTTGTCTTTTATTGCCTACCATCGCACGAAGCATACAATTGACTGTTTTGACACAGGAATAGTTGGGGGATAGAGGACATAGGATACTTTTTATCTAGTAGTCTAGGGAACTCTAACAATAGACCAGGCACACTTTTCCTTTACGCCGCAGCGAAATACCAGGCTGACCTAATATAAAACTCTGTTATTTCAGCATGAAGTACTGATTCTTTTTCTTATTATTCAATAATTTTTTTACTGGCATACATTAACAAACTCTAAAGAAATATTAAAATATATTATTAGACATTTTGAAAATGTGGTTTACGTAAGCGTTACATAATATATCATAAAAACCAAAAGTATGCAACTGTGTTAGTAAAATCTATTTCAGTTGTTTTCATTACGTTTTGCGCTAAATATTTTTTGATAAAAATCAATGAATAGGTTGAAGAGCAACAGGACAGTCGCTGCAGGTTCGAGCTTTTCTTTTACAAACTCTATACAATTTTTAACATAATATTCCTTATTCATGGCGTACATAACGTTGTACACAAAAGTTTCGTTGAAGGTCTTGCTGTACTTCGTGGGGATATAAGGTGAACCACATAGAATATTCAAATAATTCAACTCTTCCAAGCAGTGTTGGAATTCCACTAAAGGATGAATAAATTGCCTGTCCAAAATCTTCAAAACATCGTTGTTGTTTACAGTGAAAAAATCCGACATGATTCCTTCTGCTTTCTCGCAGTCTGCTTTTGTTGTAATATCTTTATTTATTATATCACTTTTCAGGGTATTCGTAGATTTGATGTCAACGTTTCTATATCTGCGTCTTTCGAAAACTATGTTTAGCATGATATACGAAAGTAATACACTGGGGACTATGAAAGGGTTATTGTTATTTTTCTTATCCATGAAATAAACTAAAGCAACAATGAGGAGTCTAGAATCAGCTGGAAATTTCTTTACGTATTCAATATTCATACATTGTAAACTTTCTTTTAAAAAATGATCAAACAAACCAATTGAACGTATGTTATCCCAACCGTTTTCAAAAACAGATTCCACCGCCTTATAATTCGGTTTTTTTCGGCTCACTCTTGTTTTCGAGTGATTTTTATTAGTATTCGGCACTAACCAAGACTGTTGAGAAACAAATTCAAAACCTTCATTTTCAAAATCTGTTAGTAAATCATATGCGTATTGAATGATGTCCAAGGAGAGCAGTAACGGATCGACGCATTTATTATCCGCTATAGCTCCGGAACCGAGAACAATATTTGATCGATACAGATTAATGTATGGAATAGCCACAAACTTAGACGCAACTCCCTTTACAAACCAATCTGGATCATTTTCAATAAATCGTGCATTGTAATAATTATCTAAATACTCAACAGCAATCCCTCCCGTGATTTCTTTTCCGATTTGAGATTTAATTTTATTTTCTTCTTTCAAAAATTTACGTTTATCTTGAAATTTTATGAATTTAGAAATTTCTGTCATAACATGCTCTTTAGAATTTTTAGACAAATATACAAGTAATTTAGCAATACGCTTGTAGTTGCTTAAAGGTATATTCACATTTTTCAAAAAATGTAGGAAAAAGTTCTCAGCAAATATGTTCTGATCAGTTAACACAATGAACATAGCAAGTTTTTCTTTATCAAGTCCCGGGTATCTTTCTATAAATCTATCTAAATAAAACAATCCACAACTGATGCTGTTACTTCTGGCATTGTACCTGAGGGTAGTAGACGGTATGTACGGAACCCCAGAAAAACAATATTCTGCATCAAAACTAATTATTGGAAAGTCGTGTTTCTGCGCAAAAGCTATGCAATCTCTCTTGGATTCAAACTCGCAAACTACATAATCAAATTCCAGTTCGTCTAATACTTCTTTATATACACTTTTCATAAACACGGGTAACACAATGTCATCGTTCTTACCTCCGATAACAATTTTTTCTCCACTTATGTGATTTTTATCATCGATGCTTTTAAACTTTTTGTCAATGTCTTCATGACCACCTTTGAAAATGATATAACATTTGACATTGGCTCTGATGAACATTCTGAGAAAGTCTTTCAAGTATTGAGCATAGCGGTCACTCTCGCAGCCAAATACAAATGGCAGTTCACTTTCCTTGTATTTGTTATAAAATTGGTTTTGTCCATCGATCACAACTGAGCAGTCTTTGAGCTTGTGTGGAGACATATGATTGTCTTCTACGTACTTCCACAGCCCTTTGATCCGCATCTTGTATTACATGAACCTGAAACACGCAATTTACTTATGTAAGATAATTAAAACTAATTCTACAATAGTGTATCTTACTTGTACAATGTTATGAGGCGCAAAGAGAATATAATATACTACTTATTAGGCGCATTTAGGGCGCGTTCGTTCTGGGATTCAGAGTTCCCACGAATGATACTTTTCACACTTTTGATAACGCCAGTTTTGCCACCGACACCTACCGTTCGTTTAGCTTTGAAACGTTACTAACAAAATTTTTGGTTACAAAACTTGCAAAACGAACGGTTGACGTACACACACTACGATAAAACACACACACACTACCATAAACAATGAATATGTATAGGCAGTTTGACAGATTAACACAAAAACCCCACCTCCAGACATGGGTCTAAAGTTTCATTTTTCGGTGGCAAAAGTGACAAAAATAACAAAAATGTCGTAAACGAACGCATGACAGTTTGTCACAGATGATACTAAAATTTTGATACTTTTGATGCCAATGCTAAACGAACGGATGACAGGTGGCAAAAGTAATGAAAATAATGATTCTGCATCCCAGAACGAACGCGCTCTTGGATTACCAGTCAATGTCGTAATCCTACCAAATTAAAAAAAAACATAAATCTGTATGACAGTTCAACAAATTTTGACTTATCTCTATAGTCGGATTATGCTGTCAAACAAATACGACTTTTATAAGTTGTCAGACTGTCACGGCTTTTTTCTCGTAACACTCTGAGACTTGCCAGTTATAAAAGCATTATATTCCAGCACCTATAACATAAATCTAAAAAACTCTTTAAAACAACTGCGTGTACACAACAATTTACCAAGATTTGATTACAATCAGTTTATCCTTAGTCAGCGAGTTTGAATCGAATTTTGCCCCTTTTTTCTTACATATAAACCTTGCTTTAACAATAACGCACACAACAAAAAAAGAATTATCCAAATCGGTAGAGCTGTCCTCGAGTTTTTGTGACACTAACAAACGTCAATTGATTTTTATATTTATATATATATATATATATATATATAGAGAATATTATAAAAAGGTAAAATTTATTTGTTTGTTAACTTCTCTTGTTTTTTATCTGGTGTAAGGGAGTGTTGAATATCTACGTCACCTAATTAGGGGAGAGAGATATCACGCAAAGTGTGACAAGGTCATTCATACGAAAAAACATAGCGTAACATGGGGGAGCCCCGAGTCTAATATTACCGAAAGCATGACGTGTTACATGGAGAGCTCCAACAAGATGTGTAAGAAAAAGATTACAATTATAGTATTCAAGAAGTAAGTTAAGTAGCACAAATGAAACACTTAGATATATCGTAGTTTAGTCCTGACCGTGCGTCCCTCCGTTTATTTGCAATCTTTTCTCGATTTTGATGTTATTTTACAATTATGAAGCTTATTGCGAAAAAGTCCGCGTTCCCTGGGCCAAAATGTATGCAAGTAGGTACCTACAACTCGAGAGGCAAGACTTTGTAAATACGATTCCGTGAGGTGAGATGTACTTTTATACATTTAGACCCTAAACCGCGAGAAACATTTGATATATTTTTTTACACTTACTACTGTAGACTTTTTCGCAATAAGCTCTCTGGTGTCTGTTGTCACCTACCACTATCCCACCACGCAGCTTTATAGTGGATAAAGAAGAAAAAAAATTCTATGTTTAATTATAATCAAAGAGTAACCGTAGAGATCCACTGATAACCGAATTCAGCGCGGGCGGTGCCGGAGCTAAATGTTTGTTACGAATAAAAAAATATAATTTTTTTTTATTTGAATTTACTTAAGAAAATATGACTGAAAGTAGGACATTAGGTATGATTATTAAAGACATTACTTTCAAATATGAAGCAGTTTATTAAAATCCAACACTTTCCTTAAGTTTCCCGTATGTCATTCATTACTTCCCAGAATTCGTTCCTAATCAGCAACACTATCGAATTGTGTAATAATTCAGCACGTTTTTTGTTTTCAAAATCAACGGGTTCCGATTGGATTTTCGAAAAATCAACATTCCTGGCTAGGATTGTTGATTTTACAAAAATCCAATGATGCAGTTTTAGTTTTCATCAAAATCGAGCCTGAGACTCATTTGAGTACTTTCCGTTATTCCAGTTGAAAAATCTATCCTATATATAGTAATACAAACGATACAAATTAAAATGAAGATGAACAGACCATTTATTTCAGAATAACACCAAGTAAAAATAAAGATTTTGCTACTTTACAACAAGGATCATGTTTAATACCCAAATTTGTTCTTACTAGAGGTACTTTGGATTTGTCATAAAACATACCATTTTTTTATGTTATTTTTCCTATTTATTTTATTTTCTAGCACTCGAAGTAAAAGCAGTGTGTATACCTCGGAACTAAAACTCGATTCTATAGCATCCATCGCCAGCGCCGGTCCTAGCCCTTAGCCAGGGTAGATCGAGTTTGCCTTTCAGCGGCCTTTGGTTGACGCTTTCACTTTACGTAAATTGTACTTCGGTTTTAAATTGAAAAATAATCATTCCCAAATTTTTAAAAATCAACTATTTATTGCAAACATAAACTCTTATTGAATTTAAAATAAAGTAGGTACCTGCGGACCGAGCTTGGCTGGTTTTTTTCTAACAATGCCATCTATTGTCAAGTAGCTTTAGTGTTGCTGTGTCGGTACAAATAATAGTATTAATACTCGCCAATAGATGTCAGGAAGTTTATCATTGCTTGAAAACACGGATAAAACGTTTTCTAAAAATGAAATCTAGCTAGATCAATTTATTAATTTATTTTATACTTCTGAACACATGGGTGTATATCGCGGGCATAATGCTATATAGCATTTTCTACCAGCTAACTAGAGGGCTAAACATAGAAACTGTTGGCGGTGTAAATGTTAATTTAAATGTATTATTTCGATTTATCGCCCCCAAAATCCCCTGCATACAAAACTTCATGACATTCAATGAAAATCGTTTGAGCCGTTTCCGAGATTCAGATTATATATATAGATATAGATATATAAATCAGAATCTCGGAATATAGATAGATTAAGTACCTCTGATTATTATACTCCTGCTTCTTTAACATTAACAGAGCTCGTACCGCTATATAAATTAAATTAGTCTTTGGTGTTAATTTTAATTAGTCAGTAAATAATAAAATGTCATTCATTCCTCAATAATCAAAGGAAAACATTATATCACATTCGTTATGCCAATCTACATTTAGATTAATCTACATAAAACTTACATTCCTTGCTTTTGCACTGGCAAATTTTACAATTAAATTATCTATATGTATGGATTGAGCAATATCATCTTCGCATTTGGCTTTTTGGCGCTCCTTGCCACCTGGCGCCTAGAGCGACCGCTCCTCTGGCTGTACCCCAGGGCCGGCGCTGTCCCTCGCTCTCGTTCGGGAGGCTAAATATCTCGTATGTAATGGGTCATTTTGGTCCCTTGGTAAACAATCTACAATTGCGTACACCTTTGTTTTCAAATTATTATTATACGACTTTTTACTACATATTATTATGCATTTTGCGAGTTGTTAGCTTCCAAAGCCATTATTAACTGCGTGTATAACTATATCGTCTAATTTTACTAAAAAATTCATAAAAACCACAATAGCATAACTTCAGTAAAATACTTTCATCGTTTTTTATTTTATTCAAAAACAGATTTTATTTTTTTCATAATATATCCGCAATAATTTTTTTCCCTGCCTATCACTTACCTACTCTCTCCACTTTTCACCTTGGGTGATTTCTCAGTTACCTACATCTTTTTGACGTTTGCAGGTTTCCTCAAAATTTTTTCCTTCACCGAACAGCCAAAACGATGTACCTACCTACTTGAAAAATAAAGAAAAAGACAGTATAGCCCAAACAATAAACATCGCAAACGCGCATGTAGCCACGATTTTTCAGGATTCTGTACCACACAAGAAAAAAGAATTTTTATAGGATCACTTTGTTGTCCTTCTGTCTGTCTGTCAAGACCCTTTTTCAAAGGAACACGTGAAGATATCCAGATGAAATTAATATCAAATACTATAAAGGTCTACGATTCCTTGAAGCTGTAAAAAAATCAAGCTAGAAGCAATAAAATTATTCGGCCATTTGTGTCGCATATTTTAGCATTCACAAATGAATCAAAACTTATAGGGTACTTCCCGTTGTCCTAGAATCATTAAATTTTACAGGAAGCAAGTTCTTAAGTAACAAATGTAGGAAAAAATCCGAAATTCGTTAATTTGTAGTTATAAAACATAAAAAAAAAGTTTATCCGTCTGTCTGTCAAGACCCTTCTACTCGAGAACGCGTGGAGGTATCAAGTAGAAATTAATATCAAATACGATCACTTAAAGTTCTTATACGGTCTTTTTGTCGCATTTGTTGCGACCCAAATAAATCAAAACCTATCGGGTACTTGTCGTTAACTAAAAATCATGAAATTTGGCAAGAAACAAAATGTTACATCACAAAGATAGGAAAAAGTCCAAAAACTGATAATAATTAAGGCATAAACCTGCAAGACTTGATCTCATTGATAGAAGTACTATCTACATACTTGTATAATAAGTTTGTACGGAACCCTCGGTCGGCGAGCCAGACTCGCACTTGGCCGGTTTGTTATATGTTGTCAGGTCCCCTGAGAGTAGTTTATACCCAAGTTTGCAACCCTGAAAAACCTGTGCTACTCGCATAGTGCTCGAAAAACTACAAAATTCTGGCAATTTTGAAAACCTTTTTAAATTAAAAAAAAATCACAACAAAATTAAAAAAAACCGATTTTAAATCTTGCCTTTTATGTATTTATGTATTAGTTCAAAGGAAAAATCATTAAATGACAAAACACAAAAATTTTATAGTTATAGTTTATAATATCAATACCTAATCTATTATTTTTGGAGTCAAATCCACGTAACTGAAAGTTCATACATTTTATTATCTTATCTATCTAAAAAAAGTCTACTCTTCACCCACAATTCTCTCAAAGGAATCGATGAGACTATTAAAAAGTGACAGCACCGTTATCGCATTGCGCAAGCGACTCCTTACAAAGCCCAACCCATCACCACTGAATATATCCTTTATAGTATACATTACTTTGTACACAAAACTACCGTTAAAGGTTTTGCTATACTTTGTTGGAATAAAAGGTGAACCACACAATTTGTTCAGGTTATTAAGCTCTTCCAGGCAATGCTGGAATTCTACTGAACTATGAATTATCTCTTTATTGAAATACATGATTTCATGGTCTGTAACTTTAAAATAACTGTTCATTAGTCTAGCAGCTGTTTCACAGTCAGCTGTTGTTACGATATAAATATTATCAGTCGTATTTTTATGATCTTCCCATTTAGTATGTCCATTTACTTCAGCTCTTGCAGCAACCTTGTTTAGCATTATATACGACAAAAGAACACTGGGAAATAAAGTTTTTCTTTCACTATTACTTTTCTTTTTAGAAATATAAGCAAGTGCAATAATTATAAGCTTCGCATCCTCTGGAATATTATCAATGAATTCGAGGTGATAGTCATCTAAAATTTTATACAAGAAATTCTCAAACAATTTTTCTGAACGTATTCCACTCCAACCATTTTCGAATATAGATTCAACAGCCTCATAATTTGGTTTTTCGACGGCATATCGAGCGATCGCGTTACTCTTACAACTTCCACGCACTAATGACTGCCACGGCTGTCTTGGGATATACTCTAACTCTTCTTTTTTGAAATTGGTTAGTAGATCGTATGCGTATATATAGATATCGTAAGACAGTAAAAAAGGATCATTATCTTCATTGTTAGCTATTGCTTCAGAACCATACACCATCTTCCAGCGAAAAGGATTTACGTATTTAGTAGCAATGAGGTTACATGCCACACCCTTTGCAAACCAATCAGGATCTTTTTCTGTAATATGCAAGTCATTTTTGCTTTTTAAATATTGAATCGGAATTTCTTCAAATTTTTTATCTGTTATCTTATTTTTGATTATTTCCCCGGCGACGTTAAACATACTCATATCTTCCTCATTAAGGAATTGTGTAATTTTTATCTTGGCCTCTTGTATTGAGTGCTTACACAAAAACCTAAGCAAACCATTATAGTTGCGTGGATTTATAGTTATTGATTCAAAAAACGGAAGAATAATTTGTTCTTCAAAAATAGATCGATCAGTTAGTAAAATAAATATAACAATCTTTTCTTCATTGAGTCCGTTATATGTTTTTATAAATGTATCAGAAGAAAATAGTCCACAAGAAATACTGTTATTTGTCTCATTAAAATGAAATGTTACAGAAGGTATGTACAGGGTACCAGAGAAACAGAATTCTACATCAAAACTAATAATTGGACAATTATACTTTTGCGCAAATGCAATGCAGGCTTTCTTACTCGTATATTCAGATATCACGTATTCAAATCCCATTTCGTTCAGTATTTCTCTAAATATACTCTTCATAAATATTGGCCTCGTGAAATCATTTTCAGATGCTTCGATTTCCAGGCATTTCTCAGGTGTTTCGTACCCACCTTTCATAATGAAATAACATTTGACATTGGCTCTGATGAACATGCTGAGATAATTTCTTATATATTGAGCATAACGATCACTCTCACAGCCAAATACAAATGGCAGTCCACTGTTTTGATATATATGATACATTTGGTTTTCTCCATCGATCACAACAGTACAGTCTTTGAGGTCGTGTTGGATCAGATAGTAACGAACGAAAGGCCAAAAGCCAATAATTCTCATCTTAGAGTCTGTGCCTGAAAGGACAATAAATAATTATAAAGTAATATAGAATCTTATCAGTCTTAAAAACTAACAGCTCGAGTATGTGGTGGTTCTGGATACATATATTTAATATCAAAATTAAAAACATTGTGATATGTGTACTAACGATTTTTATAATTAAAACCTAATACTCTCTCTTTTATTTAAAATCTTGTTATTGCAATTTTTTTTGATTTTGTTTCTGAAAACATTGTATTTTGGTACTAAGTAACACGTCTATTACTTGGCTTCACATATTTTTGAAACTTAAATACATTAAACAATGTGTTTTAAAACAAGAACATTGTGCCCTTTTATTATTGAATGGCACTGAATCCCAAATAGTAGTTCCTTTCGGGCGGCTTTAAGTAACTTGGCGTGTTTCTCAAATTATTTTGTTAATAATATGGATGCTGGTGGTCAGGTTAACGTGATTTTTACAGAATTTAAAAAAGCCTTTAATCGTGTGGATCTCGTCATCTTGCTTACCAAACTTATCTGGCTACGAATCCACGGAGATTTGCTACGCTGGGTCAAAGTTTATCTGAGTAACCGCTCTCAGGCTGTCGTTGTGGGTGGTTTCAAATCTAATTTTGTTAAAATACCAACGGGAGTCCTCGCATTGAGTCCGTTGTTTTATGCTGCGTACACTTCTGATATAAGTGATTGTTTCCAGTTCTCCGAACATATTATAAGATAAAAAAATATGGACGACTGTTTAAAATTACAAAGAGATCTAAATTTACTAACTACGTATTATCTTAAAAATAAAATAAAAGTTAATGTCAATAAATGTCAGTGCATCTCTTTCACTCGAAAGAAAATTCCAGTTGTACTTTTGTATAATTTTAATTGCAATCCAAAAGAGAGGTGTCAGACTGTCTGCGACTTAGGAGTTCTGCTAGATTGTACGATATCATTCACAGATCATATGAATCTAATTGCTAATAAAGCCTATACGAACCTTGGTTTCGTACTCCGCTCATGTAAGCAGTTTAAAAATACTACGGTCCTTATGTCCGTCTACTTCGCTTACGTGCGGAGTAGATTAAAATATGCTGCGGCGATTTGTTCTCCTAGATACACTGCCCATAGGGATCGCTTAAAGCAAATTCAAAAGATATTTATAAAGCACATACACTTTCACCTTCGGTCTGAACTCTTATACAGCCAACTGTCATTAACGTAAGCTATTAACTTTAGAGGAAAGTCGTCAGTTACTAGATATGTGTCTTTTGTACGACGTATAGAGGATTCATGTCGACTGGTTGTAGGTGTAGGGCTCCGAGCACCAGCGCGCCGTACCCGCCACACTCCGCTGCTGCACGTACCCTGGCGCACCACTTACTACGCCAAAAATGCAGTGCTCACTCGACTTGCTGACACTTACAATATGCTATTTAGATCCCTTCTCACACTAAATTCACATTTAAAAGACGAGTTACAGTAAAACTATTAAAGTTAGAGATGATTTCCTGCGACCATTGATATACTTGACATTACAACAATGTCATGTGCAACATATTTTGTCAACACACAGCGTAAGCAAGTACCTACCCATGTGCAATTTATTTACGTTCAGACGATGAAGGTACACGCCAGTATACTTTAATCACTGTTACTGTTCTAGCTACTTATATCTATTAATTTTCGTACTAAATTGCTCGCCATGATTACGAATGAATGATCATAAATCGAACTAAAACAAAAGAAGTTAAAAAGTAGTTATCCACCGGATACACAGACAGACAAACGTGGTAAGTCGACCTTATTTTATATGCAAAGATGTTAAATTATCCGTATAGAAGTTCAAAATATTAGCACTAAGATAATTACTTACACACAAGTAGGTATATAAATGAACTATTTATTATGTATGATGTATAAAAAATATGTGGGAGGTATATATATGTGTAGTGTGTATATAATATACATGTAAATGTATGTGTATATGTAAATATATGTGTAACGTAGGCGTATGTATTTACTCTTATTTGCGGAGATGTAAAAATATACCGTGAACACAGAAATACGGAATGGTCATTTGTAAGAAATGTTCTGCAGTTTTTAATTTGCCTATAGGGACTAAAAACGGGATAGTGAATAAGGAGCTTTAATCATCTATTTATATTCATATATCATCACTGTTCCAATTGCTCGAAGGAGGGTAACCAGCTGCTGGACACACACCCTCATTAGAATGTGGGTGACAGCGTCTTTTCACCGATCACCTCAGTTCTTCCTTAGTGATACTGATGAACACTGTTTCTGATACAGCTCTACAAAAAACCCAAAATACAACAAAATAGCGAAGATGTATATTGGTGTGACGCAATGTCATACCGGACGGACATGACAGTGAATACCAACAAGGGTACTATATAAACTGATTAGCTCAGAGACGTATTATTATCAGCCTAACAGCAGTAGAATACTTGGAAATTCAGTGTTATGGATGATAACACTGATCCCGCCGGCGGATGAGACGACGCAGTCAGTATGGAGTGGTACGTCAGTGCAGTAGCAGTAGCATCACTTACTGAACTCAACTCTTGTCATTAGTTTATACAAGGAAGCCTATACACCTACAATTAGGGCATGAATATCGGAACGCTAAATCCGATATAAACATTCCGATACTGAGTAGATCAATATCGTAACATCGGAATCAGTCTAATTTTAAGTTTTTAAATAAGACACCAACTATGCTAGCCCGCGCTCCGCCCTGCGCGCAATGTAAACCTGACTCAAAATCTTTGTGCAAATCTTGTAAACATAACCTAACTTTAGTTAATGTTAACTTTTTCTGGTAATTTAATCATAATTCATTAAAATACTTACATGATTACCTTTATTGTCACATTCTTTAACATATTTTCAAATAACGACACTGATCTAAACCTAAAATCTACAAAATTTCAAATTTACAATGAGAAATATTATACGTATTTATGTATATGTTGCATAGACTAACAAAGCGAAAGACGCGTGTCAAGGTCATTTTTGTTTACACGAATTGCAAACAGACTCTGAGTCCGGTTTAATCTGTCTCACTTACTAATTATTATACAGATACGACATAAACATTAAGTGACTCTTAATACTCTCGTGTAAGTAAGCGATACGCACAAAACAATTAATATAAGGGGCTAACATAAGTGAAAATGGCGCCCTCAGTACATTTTTTTTATTTCCATTAAATACAAACTCATTTTCAAATAAAATCATAATCAAAAGTTTTATGTACATGTAAGCAGTTTTTAGAAAGTATTATTTGCTAGATATCATTGACGTGCAGGGCATGCCTGTAAAAGTGGCCACTTTTAGCATAAATGAACTTTCTAGCCTACACATGCATAATATATAGCGACTATAACTTTCTAAAAATAGCTTACAATATATTATATTATTTATATTCCTTGTACTTTAAACTTTTAAATTGAGCACTTTTTCAAAATTCCTTATGTGATGAATACAAATTGAAAAATCTAATGGGGGCGCCACTTTCACTTATGTTAGTCCCTTAAGTCTCGTAATAAACATGCGAAGCCAAATAAAAAAAGACGACTATTACTATCAATAGTAGTTACTACACTACCTACATAATTCTGAAAGATTCTATTAGCTTCGGAGGACAACACATTATCTAAGTCAACAAGTGAATAAATATAGGTAAAATGTAAATGTAAGCATTTTAAAATCTCTAATTTAATGCAATCCTGTTTATACTGAGCGGTCACAGTAACAAAGACTAAATTGATGGGAGTTTCTTTCGATGAAAACAGCGAACCAACCGCTACAATACAAGGTGTAAGATTACCAAGAACTTGAGAAGGAAATAGAGAATTCTAAAAAATAAGGGCCTTGTCTATAGACGCCTAATTTGTATTTTCAAAATTATAATAATTAAAATGTAATAACAAAAATTGCCTGAAAAATGATTATATCTGATACAGTCATGCACGCACGTGTTTTATATCAGTTTTGCCAAGTATTGTTTTTCGTCAACTGAATTATTTTTGAAGTTACGTTCCAAGTTAACCTTTAGATAAATAAAATAAAAGCCTTAACATTTTTAAGAATACTCAATCAATCAAGTTTCTCTCGAAAAAAAACATATACATAATTTTATTTTAGTAAATAAGTAGTTTAATTTCATTTGATTCCGACTAGGGTGAATGAGCCGCTCAATATATCAGCCCCCAAACTTTTTTTTCAACTTGAAATAGTTACTACGTTCTCATAATAAACAATAACCTAAGACTCTTTCTCGTTACTTGTAGCTTGTAATGTTGAGTTTGCATTATTATGCATAAAAATGTCAAGATACTAGTAAAACTATAAAAAAAACATGTTTTTGTGGTATTTTCCAAATATCAGTTGTCTGTGATGTAATAACAGCCTCATGCGTACCAAATATCAGCCTAGCATTCTTTCGTGATTTTAAATGCTTATGCTCTAAGATTTGATACAAATATTTTTACCATACATTAAGGCAATGTAATTCATTGCTAGCGGCAAAGAAAATTCATACTTCTACAAGCTTTCATACGCTACTTCGCCTGCGTGGGGTTCTTACGTGAACCTCTGATTTAACAGAGTTAAAAAGTATTCTGTGTTAGTCTTTGTTCTTCCATCTACCCTTTACCGAAAATCAAGTAGATATCGTCGACATATAAATAGCCTCCTAAGTTCAGGTTTATTTCATTACAAGCAGTGTTGCGGTGATAGGCTCACCCCCTGACATGTAGGACTTAAGTAGTTGGTGAAAAGAAACAATCCCCTATAATGATATTATAAATGAATATTGGGGATAAAAACCGATAAGGCATAAAGATAAAAAACGAAAAGCATAGTCATTATATCAATTACTACGTCTCACTATACAAATAACTTAAACAAAATAATGGAAAAGACTTATTTATGGTTGTGATTGTACTTCACAATTAATTTGTTATTATTTTAGTTAATAAATGACGATATAGTCATATGAAAGCTAAGGAAGCTGTTTAAAAAGTAAAGTCATACAAGGTAAACATATTTTAACATGTTGTAAATAATTTCAAGCACGAAAAAGTACAATCGCAAACAAAAATCGATAATTGAGTAAAAAACATAAAAGTGGTGGCTGATATTTGGAACAATTTTGGATTAGTTCCGGTACCAAATTTCAGCCACCCCGGCTGATAAATGGTACTCCATGCAAACTAATGGACCAAACGTCAGCCCTCTATTAAATTCTAAATCCAGAGGAAAATTGACTTAATTTTTCTAATTAACTGTATAAAATATTCATATTTGTTGCCCTTAAAATATAAAGATTTACCTAAGCGTCAAAGTAAGTGAAATATCGCTTACTAAGTGTCAAGGAAAATCACGCATTTTTGTTAAAATTTGCGTGTATTGGCACAACAATCTGTAAAATGGAGATTAAAAGAAGCCTAACGAAGGGATAGGAACGATGATTGGAAGATTACGTCGGAAATATATATTCTTTTAAAAAATAGACCAAAGGTGAAGATAGGGCACGTTACTTCTTATTTATCACAGAAAAAAGCATGCCCGGCTGATATTTGGGGGGAGGCTGGTAATAGGAGCATTCACCCTATGTCATTTTGTACCTAAAAGGCAATTATGCTATAGATAGACCTGTGTTTATTTATTGTTTAATTTATATACGTAGGTTAATTAGGTAGGCATAGAGCTCAGAATCAGAGCTCATTGAATTCCGAAGTAAAAAAACAAACTCAAAAAGTTTTGCCTGCCAAGGATAGGCAATGAACTTAGTAAGTTACTATCAGAGATGGCGTATAAGTCTGTCTGTGTTATTATAAGTAATCTTGTGTCAATGTAAAGTTGGGTTCCCTTGCGCCCCCTTTTAGTTACTCTGACCAAATGTATAAGGACAACTCACCAAACTGTAAAGATGAAGTAAACCGGTCGTATTTGATCTGCAATGCAATAGTCGGAAACAGGGTAAAGAAAATGGCGCTGTACTTATCAATCGCACTGATATGATCACCACACATACAACACAAGTCAAACACATAGATAATAGTAAAAACGTAGTGATTATATTCTCTTTGGATATAAACAAAGTGCACAATCTAGTGTCGGTGTGACCAGGTTAGTTCGTAAATTTACTACCACGTCAGCCATGATCATATTGGGAAATAAACAAAACCCTTAAAAGGTCACTCACTTTTTTATCTGTGTGTCTGCTTGTCAGTCACAGGCATTTAGGTATCTCGGAAACAGCTTACACAGAAATGTGAAATTTCGAATTTATTTTTTATTGTGTAAATCCATATTTATTTCCATATGTATTCTGATACACTCAAAAGAAAAACTACGATAATTTTTAGTTGGTTAATATGTTCATTTTTACTTAAATAGAATCACAAAAAGAGTCAGAGTTACATTCGTCTTGTATTCTATGGTTTCATTTAAACACTTATAATTTCGCCATATCTGTGTTATTCATCTTTCGATATGAGTAATTTATTCAGAGAACATTAGCATTTTTGCGCTTTTAAGGGTTCCGTCATCAGCAAGGAACCCTTATAGTTTAGCTATATCCATCTATCTGTCTGCGGCTCAGCTGTAATTTGGCTTGGGTATCAATCTATATCAATCACACCGACGTAGTAGAAAAATAAAATCTTGAATAAAAATTTACGTTGAAAAATTTTTTCCTACACTTAAACTGGATATAATTTTGAGTCATTGGATAGGTCGCTCAAAAAAAAAACCTATGTCTCCAGACATAAAAACTATCAAAATACTCATAAAAAAATATCTATTACTTTGCACCCTAAGTAATGATTTCCCTAAAATAAATATAAGTCAATGTTAATTATTTAACCTTAAGGCCAAATACTAAATTTTATGTATTTAGAAATCTTTAAAAATCACTGATTTCCAAACAAAGGATGAACCCTTATTTTATACCCTTAGGGGAGGATTTTTGCAAAATCCTTTCTTAGTGCTGGCCTACGTAATGACTGGATCCTCGTTGCAAAATTTAAAGTCTCTAGACACAAAAATATCGGAATTCTAAGACAAATTTTTCTTCCCCTATTTAACGCTCTAAAGGATTAAATAATCCATGAACGGTGAAAATTCCATTCTAAATTTTTAATCTTAAAGTCAAATACCAAGTTTTCTTTCTCAGGAACTTTTTAGGCGTGTGTACAACAATTTACCAAAATTTTATTAACATCGATTTACACTTAGTGCGCGAGTGCAGTGAAAGAAAAAAGGGTCCAGGCCTTTTTTCTTTCATCAAAACCTTGAACTAACAATAATGAACACAACAAAAAAGAATTATCCAATTTGATGCAGTCGTTCGGAAGTTATGGCGGGACCAAGGGAAACAGGAATTCATTTTTATATAGATAGATTAACTACATAATAATTGTGCGGAACCCTCAAGTTGTAAATGTCACATAGGTATGTAACTTCATACCAAGTTTAAAATTATTGGGTCCGTCTAATAAATCGGGGGAATTGCCTTATTTCAGTTCTTGATTATAATTTACTTTAGGGACTTTTTAAATTTAAATCACACTGAATATTTACCATTTAAATCTACTAAAAAGGTAAAAACTCACTATTTGTAGTCACACTGTAACTTCCTGTTTACAAATTCTGTTTAACACGGGAGTACCCGTGTTAGTCGGTGTTAGTGTTGCATGTCAAGGTCTTGAATGTTTCTTTCTGAAACCAATACACAAAATAATTGATAGTAAACCTTATTTTTTCTTACTTTTCTTATCATGTAAACAAACACATCATATCAAAATTACAAGATTCAGTCACAATTTAGTGATTACCCACCAAAAAATAAGACAAGTAAGAAAAAATAAGGTTTAGTACCAAAAAACAAGTAGAAGGATATGATGAGAGCGTTCCTTCTGAGCCGCGTTGCAATTTAATAGTAAAACCTCAGTTTATCAACAACTACCCGTTCCATCTAAGCGCGTCTAATAATTTCAGCGGGGCGCAATTATAGCTTAAACGAAACACATTTTGCATCATTTTTTGACAGTTCCGGGTTTGCATACGTTTGAGTATTTTATTATATATAATATCAAAGATATAGAGTTCATAATGCGAAAATAAACTTTTCTTAAAAAAAACAACGGTATAAATATTTTATTTAGCATTCACTTTCACATTTGACAGCTGTCAAAAAGTAGCGCAACATACCCACCGCCATGGTTGGTTTTTCCTGACATGGGTTTTTGGTAGCAACATTTCGTAGCAAAATCGCTTAGACGAGACGCTAAGTCAACATAAGATTTTACTACCAAAAGCTTGAAACGCAAACCGCTAACAATTTATGCTAAAAAGTTATTAGATGGAACGCCTTGTTTATTAGTTTCGGAAACACCACTTTCGGGGAGTACCCGTGTTAGTCGGTGTTAGTGTTGCCTGACAAGGTCTTGAATTTCCCACTTTCTGAAACCAAGACACACAATAATTAATAGTAATAACACGAGGACAAGCATAATTATATGGGTAGCGGTCCAGACGACACAATTTAAAATAAGCAAATGAAAATGTTAAACATATATCTATCCATACTTAGAATAAAACAAAGTCACTTCCCGCCGTTTGAACAAATGTACGGTTAGAAGTTAGATCAACAGGTCTACGCTACGGATTTTAGTCATATCGATGATTTTAATGCGGTTTCATCAATGAATAGTGATACGGGAGGAAGAATTATACGTACTTATAGTTTTAACATTGTTTTGTGTTAATTTCTTGAGATATGACGATAATAAATTGTTCAAGATGTCGGAAAATCATGCCGGCTGGGATGTTTACATGGCGTGGGCTGGCTAAACCTTAAGATATACATCAAAGTAATGTATACCAAAAATGTATGTCTTGATCTTGCCTACAAAAAGTCGGTGATGGTATATATTTATCTGCAATGGTTTACTCACAAAAACCATTTTTATCTTTACAAAAGAGCGACGAAAAGTTTAATTACTTGGTGGATCAAAATAGCTTTTTGATCAATATAGTATTGATTATTTTTTTATTTTTTTTATACCCCTAAGAAGGCAAGCAAGCCTACGGTCTGCCTGATGGTAAGCGGTCACCGTAGCCTATGGACGCTAGCAACACCAAGGGCATCACTCACGCGTTGCCGACCCTTCAGAAATCTAATAACTTATTTTTTGAAGAACCCCATACTGTAGTCCTTATCTTCTTGAATATGTTAATATTAACCTTAATCATTTAATGTATAATAAAATTGAGCTTGAGATAAAATATCATATTAAGCAAAATAAATGGGACATTATATGAATATCATTCCAATTAAAACTTTAGAAGATATTTAAATTTATTTATTTAATTATTATGGGGACACGCAGCTGATATAAAGACAATATTCGTACTTCAGAAGAGGTCTATTCGAGCAATATACAATTTATCTAAAAAAGAGATCAATATACTAACTTTACCTGGTAAACATATATTTGATAATTTAATGTATGTTCATAAGAATATTAATCATTTGAAAAAAAAAAGTGATGTTCATAATCGAAATACAAGGAATAGACACAAACTGGCTCTGATCCACACAAGGCTTGAGAAAATTGATAAATCATTTAAAGGAGAATGTGTCCGTTTTTACAACAAAATCCCTGCAGAAGTTTGTAAACTGATATTAAAAAAGTTTAAAAATTTTGTTAAACAGAAACTTGTCAAAAAAGCTTACTATTCAATAAAAGACTATCATATAGATAAAAACGCATGGGAATAACTAAAATGTTGTTATCATAGTACTTGTATTTGGAAATGTACCAATCGTTAAGTATACAATTAAAATTGAAAAGAGCGTCAGCTAAAGAGTTTCTTTCGCCGTTTCTTCTCCCCAGAACGCCATATTGATTCCGAAACGGTAGTAGTTTATAAATTCCTTGCATATAATATTGACGTCAAAAAAGTGATATTGTATCCTATTTTTGAGATATAAACCAATTGAATTTAATATTCCACGTAACAACAAAAATGGTTTCCTACGACACTTTTTTAACTAGGTATTAATTTTATCCAGATAAACATTACCACAGTATTAATATTACTACCTACCGGTATTTCGACTTATGAACTTGCGCAGGCCAACAATGGGGGCTTGTGGGGAAGCGAACGGCAGAGTCGGCGATCGAATCTCAGTTCGTTTGCGCTCTCTGTTCAGAAGTGCTGTTACGTACGTGTGTGAGATTTGAGCGTACCTGCTTAACTCTCGCAAATTAGCAATGGTTTACGGAATATGTTCTGTTTATAATTGCATGTGCCCCTTGCTGGTTTTTTTTAATTATTGTGCAGAACTGGAAGCAAAGTTTATGCAACATTTTCGATCATTGTTTGGAAATAATATTGCTGTAAAACTGTACGATTTTATTGAAAAAAGTCGAGTTCCAATCCCGACCCTGCACTTGTTTTTCATTGGAGTTCCTAATCGTGTTATTTAATGAGAATTTACTACATACAACTACAAATTCTATAATAGAACGTTAACAACGTCAAACTCGAAAATTTGTCGCAAATATCTTGCAGTTACTTAGGCTCGTGGAGCTCAATCCAGTGGTTGGAATTTGAGTTAGTCAGATGTTCTGCTATAGCTGATTTTGTCTTCTGGCAATTCTTTACAGCAGCAATATGTTCTTTGACCCTGTCCGTAATTGTGTGTTTGGTCAGGCCAATGTAAGAACTGCCGCAGCTGCAGTCAATTTTGTAGACACCTGGTGTTTGGTACGGCATTACGTCCTTCGGCGTGCGCACCTGCTGTTCAATTTTGGAGAACGGAACATATTACAGTCTTAATGGAGAATTTATTCAAAAGCGATCCAATTTCATCGGTTACTTATTTGATATAGGGCATGAACGCTGATTCTTCGCGTCGCTTAGGCCATTATCCACCGAGCTGGCGCAATGCAAATTGCGAGTTGTCGAGCTACTGGCTGACTTGGCTTAATTACTGCTGTTATATAACAACACAGCCAAGGCTGACAGCTTTAGGTGCCCTGCAAAGAACGAAGCTCAGCTAAATGTGCCACTACAGCGGTCACCCATCCAATGTCTTATCACACCATCTTCGCATATCATTTTCGATAGACTAACGTTACTGGGCCACGAGCTCTTCTTTAGTAGCTACGGCACCCAACATTAAAATGGACAACATTATCTGTAAAGATAAACAACAAATTAAAACAAAATTGTCTTTATTTGATGTCTATTCGTAAAATAATATCTAAAAATAGCATCACATTATTAGCGGTAAATAAACAAAAAAAACGCTTATAAACATAATAAATAGAAATAAAATTACAACAACACTGATCAATACAAAAGTGGAAATCGAATCACAATAAATTAAATTCTTCTATTTCTGATCATTTTAATAGTTTCAGTGATAGTTCTGCTGTAATTAAGGTAGAGTCCATATGTATAATGGTCGGGGTCCATATGTATAAGCTTAATGCCGTTAATTCTTGCGTTCACGCGCTAATTCCATAATGGAATTGAATGTTTGAATGTTGCTAAGACCGCGCCCGCTCCGGCCGGTGGCTTACTTAGCGCGTAGAGGTTAGATACACCCCTGGTACGTCACTAGAATGGGTACTTGGTGGCTTGCTTATCGCCTTGTTGGGCGCCTCGCTAAGCGCCTAGCGTCACCCAAACACGATGGCGACGCACTACGCCTGCGTGGCTAGACATTTGTTCACTTAGATACACATCAGGCAGTATACTAGGCGTCCAGCCAAGGACCTAGTGAAGCGCTTAGCTTACCGCCTAGCTAGTTGCCTGACATGTAGCTAGTTTACAATTCTCTTTGAACATGTAACCAGGCAACCATCTAACCTCTAGGCGCTAAATAAGCCACCGGCCGGTGCGGACGCGGCCTAAGACATTGTTACTAGTTTAACGCGATAATTAAGGGCATTAAGCCTTAATTTGGCTTGACCGTAGTAAATTATACGTATGCCGAGTCTCGAGTCTTTGATTTGCGTACAATTTAAATTTAAGTTCAAGATGACTAAACCTTTTTACCAAATCTCAAAAAGTTGTTTTTGAAAATTCTCGAGCTCCTTAGAAAAGCTCGGCGAAAAGTGTAAGTATGCAAGTATTTAAGTAGGTGTTTAATTCTCGAGACCCATGAGCATACATTTTATTCTCGAATCCACGAGTCTGGCATAATCAAGATAAGAATCAGGTAGGTAGTTTCGTTTTCTTTTTAATATCACTGCGAACTTCAAATACATGTTTATTTAAATATTATCTTAATTAAGTCTAATTTATGTTTGTTTTGTAGTTTCTACTTTATACGTTTTTGATACAACACCTTTTTTTATTTTTTTATTCAATGTGGTTTGTGTTAAAAATGTGTTAAGTAGAAAAACTTTTAAAAGAGATCATTTATATTGGGCACAAAAATTAAAATCCCGGCCAACAAAGAAACTGTCACTTCTGTAAAAAATATAAGCACCATAATTTTTTACTATGACACCATATCTCTGAGACAGACTTCAGCTGATTTTTTAAAGTTTTAAAAACCTGTTTCCGATACATTTTACTATGAAATCAAAGGAATGCTGACAGAGGTTGTATGTTTTGTTTAAGGTCACCTTCACAACAAGCTTATGTAACTTTTATCGCGAATTTATGAAAAAGAAAATATTTAAACATAAAGAAAAAATTGTACAGATTTGGTACCATAGTAAAATTTGCCAGTTGTGATGTATCAAATAGGGTTGATACAGTTTTATGATGGTCGGCACTTTAAGATTTTGGCCAAATTTAGTATGGTCTCCTTTCTTAATCAACACAAACACACACGAGATATTGCTGGCAATAATATTTAAAACAAAAGGAAACAACAAAAAGAAGAAATTTGTATAAAGGTATGAAAATGCAGTCGCAGAGACCGAGTGCGAACGGAATAGATTTAATTTTCCTAAGCTTGTTCACAGCACGCGTATGACGTGCGTATGAAGTCGCGTGTATCGTCAACGCAACTTTGGCTGCTTTACACATCGATTAATCGATGGCTTTGGAACAGTTTCTCGACTCATGCGTAATACCATATGGCCGTTCTAGTGTCTCTATTTGCACGTTATTCGATATTATAGCCGCTCTAGTATCTCGACTCGCGCGCAATCCTATATGGCTGCTGCTCTAGTCTTTCGACTTTTGCGTAATCCCATATGGGCGCTCTAGTATTTCGACCCGCGCGTAATTCCATATGGCTGCTACTCTAGTATTTCGAATCGCGTGTAAACCCATATGGGCGCTCTAGTATTTCCAAATAGCGCGTTATTCCATATGGCCGCTGCTCTATTATCTCAACTCACGTGTATTCCACATACCTAAAGCGGCCATAGCTGCAGCGCATACATTCACAACACACGCGAGTTGAAACGCACGGAAAATAACTAATCTCTACAACTCATAGAACCAATCTGTCGAATATAATGCTGGCATTAAATGCAACAAACTTTTGGTAAAAATACATTGAAACAATACTTGAGAGATTACATTAATAATAACTACCTACATACATAAAAAGCGTAACAAGAATTTTTTATTATCTAAAAAGTTCACACAATTACATGTTTCTTTCTTTTATGAATGAATGTAAGTTTGACTTACCTACATTTTAAGTACTTATAAATCTTAAGACATATTATCCTATTATATCTGATTAATATGTTGAAATAGGAACTCAAACATTCGAAATCATTTTACACACAATTAATTTCAAAGCAAATGTTTTAGAACCATCCCTTACCTATATTTAATTAATCTTCCGCAACCCCCACCCTTCTCTACTATCTGTCCAACCAAGCTCAAGCTATATAGCCGGCAGTATGGCAGACATAGGGGGAATCATTCGTCTTAGGCTGGTCAAAAAAAACCTGATGTTTCAATTTATCTAAATTTCAAATATTTTGTAATAAAGATTGAAGAGTAAGATAAGGGGGTAGATAAACCGAGACAGCGTTTTAAACGAAACGGAGAAGAAATTGCAATCAAATATCTATACAATTTTCTTCAAATTTAACCTTCAGAGTTTAATTAATAAAATAAAATTAATTAATTTTATTGAATTAATTAATTTTAATAATATAAATATAAGTACATAAGTTAATACTGCAAAATTATGATTTCTACAAAAAACTATTTAACAAATCGACTTTCTTTAGTCAAATCTATATTATAGGAAATCTGACTCACTTAATATAACATAAAACTTTCACTTTATAAGATCATTTACAATACATAACAAAAGAAATAATTTAGTCTTAAAGAACGTCACAAACATTGAAATGATGTAAGTAAGTACTACATAGTTACAAATAAATAAACAAAAAATATCTGAATTTATAAAAATGCAAAATAAAGTAATTAGGTCAGTCTAAAACTATATATTTGCTAGTCAACAGAAATTCGCCAGCTGGTAGATTTGTTAAGTTGTAAGAAATAGAGCGCGCATATATTTTTAAAGTTACATTTTCTGCTGTCTACAAAAATGTAACCTTTGTAAACGGTTCGAAGATTGGTTTCGGAAAAATGCGACATTAAAAACATAAAATTACATTCATACATTAAATTCATCATAAGATTTCATGACAATTTCATAAAAATTCATGACAATAATCAATTACAATACAGTATTTTAAAAAGAGCAACCAAAATGTAATACTACGTGGGCGGGTCTAGTGTTTTACAAGCTATGCTCTAAATTTAATTAATAAATTGGAAAGTAATCATAAACATATAATTTAATTATTTGACTATTTCAACTAAAGTAAAGGACATATTGTTTAGACACAATAAGATAACATTTACTTGACACCTACATAACACACATGTTTTGTAAATTACATTTTAAAATTTTAGTAATTCACATTATTAATTCTAAATTCATCAAAAATCTTACATTAAGCATTCGATAATTGTTTTTATTGTCTAAATAAATGACATACATGATTTGCATTATGCTAACATTCTGGGATTCAACTTGAGATTGATTTTTACTAAATGTACGTAACTATAATGTATCATTACGAATATTAACACTAAAAATGTTACACATATTTTAAATTACAAAAACAGATAACAATTATGTTTTGATGAGACTTAAACTCCTAAAAGTTAAAAAAAAGTTCACTCACGTTTTTTGAAAAACATTTAGTAACATAACCATTTCAGACATTGAATCCTTTCACTTATTTTAATTGGTTTTATTTATGTAAAATTATGTTATCAAACTTTCCAAAAGAAACCAATGTTCCATTTTCTACCACTAAAAAAACATTTTACAATATTTTGTCAACATTTAATTTGCAACTTTCTATATATTAAAACACCATCTACTTATAAGCATTCATCATAAATTACAACACAAAGTAAGTTTAGAACAATAAAAAAAAATAGGTACTCAATTAATTTTTTAATTTTTAAACGCACGAAAAAGTACCTCAAACGAATTCCAGTGCAGACTTTTTCGGGTCATTAAATTAATTAACAAGAATCTGTAATATAATAGTCGTAGTAACCCACTGTTTCAGTCATAAAACATTTGATTAAAAAAAACTTCTAATAAATAAAATTGATATATATGTAAAAAATACATCTTAAGTTATTAAACTGTAACCATTACAATAATAAATCAATTTTACATTTCCTAAGTCGATAACATTTTTTCATGCCACTGGCAACATAGTTATTGTTGTTCTTGGACAAAGTGCATAATAGCTATAAGCTTTTTAAAAGATGTGTTGCCAGCGCTATTATATTTATACCTGTGTAATACCTACTATTTGTATACGAACTAATGCAAACAGTAAAATTTTATTGTCCGGACAAGTATGACAATAAACAATATATAATGTAAACATCCATTAAATTACAAACTCGAGCACTATTCTCTAATTTAAAATCTCCCAAATAATTCAAAATGATATAAATTTTTACAATATGAAATAAATTTAGTAATTTTAAATTAGAGAATAGTAGCAACACTTCATCAACTATCACAAGATGGTGATTATCACATATCAACTCACAATCCCTCTTTAACAAAATGTCATACGAAATAGGGTACTTGACTATTGTATTTTTATAATAGTCAGTAAAAACCAATATCTCCTGCTATAACTAGTATTGGAGATAAAATATTTTGAAAGTTGGGCCCTTACCCAAAGATGACTTATACGTCTAGATACCGTGTCCGAAACAACATCAAACCTATAGTCGCTTTAGTAATATTGAATTCCCGTTAGCTGTCAAAGTGCGACTTACGACGGTATAGCTGGTATATCTATATTTTTATTTATTTATATTATTGGACGACGCGGCGCGTTCGCCGAGTGAGTCACTCCCGAGTTATTGAACGGCAAGTTTTTTCGTCGGGTGATCACACGGTGTTGACTCTGAACGTAACCTAAACGTAAGCACAGTGTAATAATATACAGTTGTTTAACGTTGTGCGGGGGAGTCGGGCGGGGTAATTGTGAGCGAGGACGCCGCTCTGCTACACATACGCGGGATTTGTACGAGTGATTACAAATTGTTATCTTATTTTTGTGAAATACGTGTTGTCCAAATAGGTTATAAAAATTGTGCAGTATTTCAGTGCTTATAAATTCAAGAGTAAACAAATATGCGGATTAATTTGGTTAAATATTTTGCAGTATCACATTTGTGATTACTAATCATGTACGACAAAATAATACAGTTATTATTTTACTCACAAACTTAGAGACAACCGTTTCGGTAATTAGCCGTATCGCTGAAATACCTACACGATGGCGGCGAGCCTGGAAATCATAGGAAGATTTACTACTATATATTATTATGCTGTGCTATAAGTCATCTTTGCCCTTCCAATTTTTTAAACCGTGCGAAAACGCTCCATATGTAAATGGCCACGGTTTCGTTATAGTACAAATGCATGGATGGATAGATTATATTACTGTTTTCACTTTATTCAACTACTTTTCATGTGAGCTTCCTAATTATAATCTTGTCAAATACCCTATTGGTTTAGTATTGATGCTATTGGTATTAATTCAAAGGACGTGCAACTTGAAGCGAACAGCTAATATTTCGCAATGCAAAATGATAAACTACAATTCCTAGTGTTTAATATCCATTTTACACTGGCGTGTAGTTACCAACGGGCTTGTAGAATAGCTGGCCGGTAGTGATACGACGAGCTATTTCTTTCAGTAAAAGTTTTTTCTCTTTTTTAATTTTTGATAAAAATCCTCTATTCTCGTTAGCTCGACGCGACAAATATGGCAACACTTCCACCACTGGACCATAAGGCACGTATTTATATGCAGAATAACCTGATTGACCTGAAAAGACCAAACAATTATTTTTAAATACACACGGCCGGACGTCACGTTTTTCCGGCAAATATTTGTCCTGGACTAAAATGTAGGGTCAAGGCGGCAACAGTGGGTCACTTTTTTTTCCAGTGATGTAATTTGATTTAGGGGAGTGTTGGAAAGATGTAAAAGGATTAGTATTATAGTGTAACTATTGTATATTGATTATTCCAATCGATTTAGCTCAACAAGATAATATTTTGGAAGATAAATAGTATTTTTTTAAAAAACTCATTTGATCCACTGTGTACTGGGGGTGGGATACAGTGAATCCGACCCTCAGTTAACAGTGAATCAGGCAAGTTCGCAGTGGATCATCAATAATATAACGCAAAAAAAATGCAGTTTTTTGCTTTTCATCGTTCTTTATTTTTTTGTTTTAACCAAACAATAAGTTTTACATCGACAAAAAAAATATATTTTTGACTACTTTAGTCTTAATATGAATTTAGTCTTACACAATCAAAATGTACTAAATCACCTTCATTTTTTTTGTTAATAATAAACAGATAACTTCAACATAAACTAATCTTTGCCCTTAAAATAAATAATTAGGCAACTTTTTGACCATTTCAGTCTTAAAATGACTTTTCAGTCTTACACATTCAAAATCTAATATTTTGGCTTTCTTTTGTTTTACTTAAATGACATAATCAACAGATAACTACAACATAAACTAAGTAATTAACTATAATAACCTAATCAGTGTCTAGCATAAACTATCAAACAAACATCCTTTTCAAAGTCACAAAGTGACTTTTCAGTCAATAATTTTGTGTTACTTTTTTACTTATTTAATAATCAAATCAACTGACTTCTTTAGTATAAAAATATTCAGATACAATATCTTGCATAAACTTAACAGCATAGGCATTGAAAAATTTACCATTTCTTATTAAAATTAACACAATAAAAATAACGAAAAGAAAATCAACAATATAAACAGCTAGTTCTCTGAATCATCATCATAGTCAACTGATGGTACTCAGCGAACATTAAGCAACAATAAATCTGTAGTAAAAGTTAAAAATGATTGCTGCCTGGATGTGCTCCCAGTAACATTGGGCTTTGTTAATATTAATTTGATGTCATGTTCTTTGAGATATGATACATCTGGTTCATTTGGCATATGAAATTTATTTTTGAATTTCTGACGTAAAAAACTAATGCAATACTGTTACGACTGTCTAATATTTTACCAATGTAGTATACCACTGTTTTCTTTGTTGTGAACTCAACCAGATTATATTCACCTTCCTGTGGTATATGAGATAATGGCCTTTTCAAATAATTTGCAGTAATAGGGACAGGATCATCTTCGAGTTCTTCATCAGGCCAATTATTATCCTCATCGGACTCTTCATACGGAATTTCTACAGTTTCATCATTTTCCTCTTCAGAATCACTTTGGAGAACCTTCCTTGATGTTTTTATTTGCTTAGCATCATTTCGTTTTTTTGGGGAAGTTTTTACCCTTTTCAATTTCCATTTTTTCTGGAGTGTCAGTTGCTATTAAACTTTTTCCTAATTTTCTTGGTTTTCATGTGGATTTTCTAGGTCCTGCCTTTATAGGATCTCTGAACTGGAACGGGGATATTATGCTTGTGTTTTTATAAACATTAGAGGAAGCCGTTTCTGCGGTCGTTACAGGGTTTGTATTGTTGTTTAACTCTAACAGTGGTGGTGGAAGTACCGATACGTCAACCGAAGCGTTTAGATTCCCATGAAGATCTAAAAATTTTCAACTTGATTTGCAAGTGAAGGTTCTTGTAACGTCATAGAAATTGATTCCTGTGGACTGTTAGAAGCATAATTATAGGTTTGTAAAACCGATGGAGAACTGTTTCCGTCCTGGTTGTGTGAAGGTAGTATTGTAGCAACTGAAGCAATTCCAGCGGAAGACACAGATTGAATATCTTCAAAACATATTGTAACATCTGAGTTACCTGAACGTTGCTGATTAGAAAATCTTATTGTATTTGCAGAGAGAGTTATATCCATTGTAGAGGGACCTGGCATATTTAAATCGATATAGTCTTGAGAATGTCGTGGTTGTATTGTAGTCACCTCTTCACGTGGTAGACAATCAGGACACGGACGGTCCGTAACTGGCGACGGCAAGAAATCATCATCATCAAATAAATTTCTGTCGAATGGGAATATACCACAAGCTTTAAATGCCTTTGTTATGTTGACTGGGGTCATGACTTTCAAAAAAGCATTGCCAACAATCTCACCAATGTCAAAGATTGTGACTGGTTTTCCAGGATTTCTCAACATCCAAGCATCTATTCCTCCATTGTAATGGCCCTATATGCCTACGCCAAGTGGCTGCAATTTGCCGGAAGTATGTGGATGAAGGGTAAGCACATGAACTCCCGATGCTTTAGCGATATCTAAAGCTTCAATGGATAAGTGAGATTCGTGATTGTCCATGATAAGAACACTAGGATTTTCGGGAGTTGTATTAGTATGTTTGATAAAGTGTTATATTACTTCTGGGAAAACTTGACAGTTCATCCACCCTGTTGGAGTTGCAAGCCCAAGAGTACCCGGCGGTGTGTTCTTTATCACAAAATCTTTAAATTTTTTTCCTTGGGAAAACCATCACCGGGGGTAACGCTATTCCACTCGCACTAATAATACAACAGGTGGTAATGGTAGGTAACTAGTGTGCCTCTTTCACCACTGGTTACTTTGCCTATATTTTTACGACCTTTTGGTGCAATGACTCTCTGTGGTTTTTGAACCGTGGTTGTAGATGTTTCGCCCAAATTAAATATTCTTGTTCCATCTGAAAATGTTAACCTCTTTTTTAATAAGTTTTCTAAGTTATTGTAGAATCTATCGACATTTGTTCGATTAAATGCCATTGCTCTTGTAAGACTGCATGCCTCAGGTCTTCTCAAAGTAAGTTCTGGATTTCTCTTTCTAAAATTGAGGAGCCAGTCTTTTTCTGCCATTTCGTATTTTTTCCATGAATCTGGCATTTTTAAGTTATTTAAAAGTGCCATTTGATATGCTATTCTTCGGCATTCCTTCGTACTCAATCCGTAAAACAGTAACGCACAGTATTTGAAATAATCTTTCAACATTTTTTCTTGCTCTTCATTGAAAATTTTATTAACGCTATAGTTTGGCGTTAAACGAACGTCGTCGACATTGATATTTCGGGTCTTTAGATGATAACGTCTCAGTGTAGTGAAAGGAATTCCTGAATCTTTAGACGCTTTTCTCACACTCATACCATTTTTATCTTGTTTAAAGCGTTTTTCATCTCATCAGCTGTGTGTTTCCCTATTTTACGGGGCCTTGATGGACGAGCCATTCTAAAACGGAAAATGTACAAAAATTATAACATCTCGTAAAATTTTCTAAATTAATGTCTGGTTAATCATTATTAAGTACCAATAGTACACAGTGGTTCATGAACCACTGTGTATTCAAGTGATTTGAGCCACTGTGTACAAAACCGCAACTTTGGATTTTACTCATACCACGTGTGATGGTTTTACGTAAATCGAAGTGCGGTATATGCCAATATGACTTCAATTATGTTAATTTCTGAGTAAAAATATTAATCTATTAGTAAAACAAAAGGTTTGTGAAAAAATACAAAGTATATCTTACCTTAAAACTCACTTTTTCTTCCGTCAAAATAAAAAAAACACTCACAACATGGGTTTGTTACATGGCTGACGCAAGGAAACTGGTTGTGACCTGTTTCTATCGGGAGACCTTTCGAAGAGTGAGAGAGATAGAAAGCTACCTATAATACTTTTGAAACAACGACCAGTGCGACACTGTTGTCGCTATAGCCACTGTTGCCGCCTTAACCCTATATAATAAAATAAATTTTTGTACAAGAATTTAGTTTAGTCTCCTTTTTCCTTAACCAGCCACATTGGAGCTAGGACAATTTGCCCCATAGCCTATCACGTGGGGCTAATGCGGATTGTGAACCTCACATACGTCGTTCTGACGTATGCAAGTTTCCCACAATGCATTCTCACTGAAAATTCAGTGGTGTGAACAAATAATGTTCTTAATAAATTAGGTAACAAAAAGACTCATTGGTACACGCAGGGCTCGAACCACTGGAATAGTGTAGTAAAAATCCATTTACATCTAGGATAGAACAACTTTGTTGTTTATCATATTTTAGACAGTTTACCAAATTGCCTGCGTCTCGTAATGACATTATTGAGAACATATTTAAAGGCGGACGGTGAGCTTGTTTACCAACTCAGTGGTATTAAAAAAAAGTATATTCACCTAGAGGGAATGTAACATGGTCACACATTCCGTACAGCTGTCCGAAGCAGACGACCTTGTCCTCCGGTTTGATGTCGTGCTCCTTCATCAGCCTAATGGCGTAGCGGACGGTGTCTTCGTTGTGGGAGGCCACCATTATGCCTAGCTTGTCGTTATTGTCAGTCTGAAAAAAAAACGACTTCAATAAGAAAAACACTTTTCACTTGTTTATTGAAAAATAAAAAAAATAGCATGACAAGTAAAAAACATCACAATACACAATTTTTAATCAGTTGTATGTATATTTGATTAAAGACGCCAAATAGGCGAATTAAATTATAGGTAATTAAAACCAATAAAAATTGTCTGTACATTCTATTAATAACTATAAACTTTCTCACAAATTTACATAAGGCAATTTTGCATTAGTTAAATTAAATACACTACGTCTATTAACGCGAGATGCTGGCCGACTCCTGGGCGTTGTTGTCATGAAGATGAAGATTATATAAAAACAATGAAGTATTGAAGACTTGTCTGATTAAAAAAAATGTGTTAATATCTTCGATCGGTTCGGTATCGGTATTTTGCACGATAATTTCTGTGTTGCTAATTTTTTTTCTACCATAAAGCATATTCGTTCTTTTTCTTACCTTTACTCTTCCGAGGATCTCTTTGAGGCATTTGTGGAAGGAAGCGGTGGTGGCCTCAACGTTTTCACACGTGGGGTCTTCGTAACCCATGGCGGCTGCTCTGGCGCGCTCCTGCAGTACATCAGTAAAAGAAATGGTAAAGACAATGGCCGATGTTAAATTAAAAGCTAAACTAAACAATTTCTAATAGACAAATAAATTGGGGATAGCAAAATGTACAAATTTAAAAGTACAAGTGAATGAGGAAGACTTCCATTAGACGTTCTATGCACATTTCAACCCCGTGAAGTGAGGTGTCATCGGTTTTTTAATCCATTTTCCCTAAAACATGGTTGAGCGAAGCGATGGCTGATTCATGTGTCATACTCGTGAACGGGGGGTGGTACTGTGGCGGCTGGTCTGCTCTTGCAAACTTCTTTGTATTCTTCGTATTTAGTCACTTTTTGTTTTGTTTATCAATATTGTAAGACATTGATTATTAATGATGAATAGGTACATAGTTTTTATATTTTCAATTAGATACTGTTTTTATGTTGTGCTTGTGCTTTATATTTCATGTTTTTATGTTTGTAATGGAAAGTGTCCTTTTATGATAGGGAGGGCATTTTCCAATATTTTAATTGGACGCTGTAAGAAAAAGGGAGAAAAGAAATGCCCTTGCCGGTTCTTTTCAGTACAAGGTCTCCCGCTCATAGACTTAAGAACAGATAGCGTAGTGACATTAATAAGTGCTCAATTATTGTAGCCTAAATTAAATAAATGATATTGATTGATTGATTAATTGATAATCCACAGCAGAAGTAAAAATTCGGGTTTATCGGTTCAACTAACTTTGTGGCCGGCCTCATGCCACTTAAGCTTACTTATCCTTTGCTTTACGTCGGTTTCTCTAGTTCGTCACTCTGTGATATTTAAGTTAGTCTTTTTCACCTGCTCGATGTACGCGCCGCGAACAAGCTTGGCCCCCCAGTAGAACTGTTGACGCTCGGCCTGCTCGAGATCGGTTATGATCTCGTTGTATGTGTTCTTCAGATACGTCTGGTACGTGTTGAACACTAGGAACTTTTTCTGAAAATTATCCAATTATGACTTGTTATAAAAATGACTAATATTTAAATGTTTTTTTTTTCAAAAAATAATTACCTACTTAAGTATGTTTTCGTAATTTCCATTAATAATTATAAGGATATTTGAATTAATTTGTCTATGAGGTATCAGCCCCTTTTGGAAAAGAGGTCTCTTGCCCAAAATAGTTTGGGAATCCCTGCTCCATTGTCTTCGATCTCTAAGTAAATTTAGTTTTTATTATACAAATATAAAGTATAATATCTTATTACAAATTTGCCATACATATCTTTTAGCATAAACTTACATATAATAATAATATGTATCATAATAATAATATGTATCATAATAATTATATGTATCGTAATAATAATATGTATTTTACTAATAATTACATAAAAATAGATCCTAATGGGCTTAATTATTTAAATATACGTGGTGAGTAATATCGATTTAGTACAAAATGCAAACGTACATCCATACTAATATTATAAATGGGAAAATAACTCTGTTTGTCTGTTACCTCTTCCTTCACGATTAAATTGCTGAACCGATTTAGATGAAATTTGGGCATGAAGTTAGTTTGAGTATCGGGAACGGACATGGCTACTTAAAAAGTCAAGTATGAGTCCTATTTTTTTCTATAATTAAGAAGTGTCCGTTGAAATTATACAACCATAACAGAATTCAGGGCGAGTGGAACCGCGGGAAAAATTTTCATGAGATAGTTTATGTCCCGGGGGAGGGCATAGGCTACTTGAAAGCGTCAAGTGTGAATCGGTTTTTTTTCTATTATTTTATGGAGGAGTTGCCGTTCAAATTCTACACCGAAAACCAAATTTAGGGGGCAACAGCGGGCAAAAGCTAGTATACATATAAAGTACCAAGTATAAACGTAAATAATATTTAATATAAAGTGTAAACGTACATACACATTTAGTACAAAGTGTAAACGTACATACATATTGAATATAGTGTAAACGTAGGTACATACATATTTTATTAAAAAATTACACACCCAGAAATCACTTAACACTACTAATACACACAGTATTAAAGGAAAAATATGTAACATACGTTACAAATACTATCAATATCAAACCGACCACTACTTTCCCGAGTACTGTGTGACCTTGCCTGATGAGCCGGATAATAAAAAGCAAAATAAAATAAAAATAGAAATAGGTTTTAGCCCAGTTGGGATTTTGGGACTATTGAATATGAGTTTTAATTTATTTTAAATTAAGAAAATTATAACCATGCCAAAGTGAAAATATTTTATTTAAGGTTATTTTTCATTTAATCATAAAAAGTTTATTGACTCTACTGATGATTTCTGCCGAGAAAAGCCGGCATCGACATCAACTCGATAATTGCTGTTTGGTTTGAATAATGAAAACTAATTAACAATTTAGAAGCAAATCAACCAGTAAAAATGCAATGAGATAGAGATTACTAGATTTTGCCAGCGGCTCCATTCAATCAATCGGTCACAGTCAGTTATCGGCGTGGAACTACTTAATTATACTTATGAAGTTTTGCAAGCTATAGCTGTATTTATATTTCGTTTATAGTTATTCCTGCGGGAACTTTGGGGATGAAAAGTAGCCTATGTGTTAATCTGGGTAGGATAGTATGGGTGCCAATTTTCATAACGATCCGTCCAGTCGTTGAAGAGTTACAGAGTAACAAACATCCATCCATCGATATCAGTTGAAATCAGTTTCGCGTTCCATTACTAATTTAAAAATAAAACGGGATTACCTACCTACCCGTGACCAAGGCGGGTGTAATCCAGCCGAAACGTCGGAAAAAGGATATTTTGCCAAATAACAACGCGTTTAATCCCGTTTAATTTTAAAATACATCCATCCAGACATACTTTCACATTTATAATATTAGTAGGATAGGATAGGAATATATATAAGTATATGTAAGTAGGTATATTTGGAAATTTGGAATCAGTAAAAAGCATTACTGTAATTTAAAAACTCTAACTTTATAGTACGCTAATATCACAGACAAAAAATTCGCTAAGCATATATTTCATTCATACCGCCGGCAATTAAAGGCGTCTCAAAACAATGGTGATGTGCGGTGGTGCGGTACGCAGAGAGGCGGGGAACGAGCCCTCCCGACTAGTCTACGACTTCAAGTATTATGGCCATTCGGGAGGTGTCCAGCCAGCATGAACGTCAGTCTAGACGTTGTCTGTGTTGAATTTTCTTTAACATCAAAAGCGGTTCCCGACTGTATGAATAAATTAACAATATGTCTACGCTAATATGTAACATATGTTACATTAAAACACAACAAATACAAAAGTAACATAAAAATTCAACTTACTTTATTATACCTTTTCATCATCTCCAAGCAAATCCTAGATATCGCTGGTTGGAAGTAAGTCTGTTCAGCGTCGATCATGACCCTGACGTCAGCGTCATTGGCCGTCTGGATGATGTGGTTGAGACGGCGGAGCATATTCTTGAACATCTCCTCCTCTTTGGTCGAGATCTGGGAGATGAGGCGCCGCATCTGTCCGCTCTTCGGATCTGGGACCCGAAACGAGTCAGACAGACCCATGTCTTTGTCGAGGATCCCCGACCATGGGAACAAGTGGACGATACTGAAAGTAATAGTCATTTTTAATTTTTTATCTAACTGTATTTATTTAACCTCTAGGTTTTGCCCGCAGGTCTTCCTGTGGTAAATTCCGTTATCGGTGTCGGATTTCTTCGGCAACTCCTTGATTACAGGAAGAATGTTTGCTATAGCAATCTACAGCTGTAGTTCGCCCACGTAGAATTTAGTTATAGTTATTCCTGCGGTAACTTTTAAGGGATAAAAACTAACTTTCCAAAATTCAGCTTGATAGGGTAGGACAGCCGGTTTGTATATTTTAAATATATAAAAGTTGACAAACAATAGATAATTCTTAGTTTTAACTAGAGGGACTGATTATTGCATTATTATTCACAAACGATCACGTGAATAAAATGTATTATAAAGACTGAGTGTTTATGCTTTAATGAAAAATTACAACAAACATGACAAAATTTAAAAGCAATAGTCTACCAACTAACAATAGTGAATACAAATAATTTACCAGTGACGTAACGAAAGTGTAACACAGGTTACAAAAAAATCTATAACCGAAAGTTTAAGTTTAACAAAACAACGAGAAACTGATACCTACTAAAAAAAACACAACCATGAGAAGATTTAGATACTAGGTAGCTATATCTTGTCACGGTTGTGTTTTTTATATTAAATAAGCGGTATATTAACTTAGTATATATGTATAAATGATTACAGCGAATAATTACAGTGTAGGTACTGAGTCGTGAAGTAGCTCCTTAAATTAACCCCCATATTAGTAGTAAATTTGTCTCGACATAATTTATGAATATACTTCTGAAACCTGATATAATGCAGCACGTCCTACCAATTTTCGAAATGGCGAAGCTGCTTCATTTTCAATTTACCTCAATAACTATTACGCTGTTAACTCAATCTTGTTTTTGTAGTAAAATTATTACCAAAAAACATCATCACGCAGAATACAGTTAGAACCAAGGATCTTGGGGTTTCAAGGTCATATGTGTACGCATGTACACTGAGTCAAATAAGTGTTTCAAATGTAGATTATATCTATATTTATTATTACAATATTTCACACATTTTTTACTCAAATATACTTAAAAATTTGCCAATCTGCCAATTACGGTCTCTGTGTCAAATGAAAACCAATCGTTGAACAAAAAACAGCGCATGCGCTGTAAGGGACCAATAGGTAGGGTTGCCATATCTATTGGGAACTGATACGGGACGTTTAAGGTAATATTTCGCGAGTTTAAAAAAACTATATTTTTTACTGACCAGATATTGATACATAAGATAATTATGAAGTCCTGAATCCCAAACTAGTTAAAAAATCATTAAATTGACGATTTGCGACAGTCGTATTGCTACATACGTGTATATTAACAAAAAACGGGACGCAACAGCAATACGGGACAAGGTTCTCAAATATAGTGACAGTCCCGTATATACGGGCCGTATGGCAACCCTACCAATAGGTGAACCCGAGACTGAGGTCTGTGCAGATGACCTTCAAACCTCAAGATCGGTAGTTTACTTAGGTAAAGTATCAGCTATTCCATTATTAGAACAACATTCCCGCACGAGTCTATAGCGAAAGTCCATCATGTTGCCAAACATATGATCCATCATTTCTTTAACAACGTTCAACAAAGTACCTACTTAATGTGAAAATAGAACAAATATTTTGGCCAGCCACTCTGCTACGTTGCACGTTGTTTTACGTAAACCTAGGAGTGACACACCCACAACTCGCCCCATACCTATTACGTGTGAAAAAATTGGAAAACAATAAATGTAAAAATGGACAAAGAAATTCTTTCGCAAATGTTTAAACTACAAAAGAGTATAAAACATTCAGCATGGGAAAATAAATTTACATATACATATATGTGATATAGGTATTCACATATATACTCTCAGAAAACTCGGCAGAAAATTAAAATCACACAAGATCGTTCTAAAATACTATGAGAAGATAAAAAAAAATGATATTGAAACTCTACCTCAGAGTTATCAAGGAAAAAGAGTGAAAAAAATAGTGTGCGAAACCATCCTTCCAAAATCGTTGCAAAGTTTATAGGCACAGGCCTTTTCCTCAGATATTACCAATTCGTTAATTACCCATTACTATACACTATTCTAATGCCAACCATTTCTTTTATTTTTGCCATATCAAATCAAATCAAATCAAACGATATTTATTCAAATAGCTTTCTGAGAACACTTTTGAATCGTAAATTCAATGTAAACGATATTAATTTCTGCCAAAAAGAGCTGGCAAGAAGTTCTAAATAAAGTAATAATACAATACTTTGATAATCAGCTAAAGAGTATACACTATGTACTGAAACACTTAGTAGGCAATAAACAAAGTAAAAAAGTTTTTTTTTTTTGTTTTTATTAAGCACCATATTAAGCGTAAAATTTCGTCAATTGCGTGAAGAAATTGAGATATTTAAGAGTACTCCGAAATTTATTAATGGGTACTAGTGGCATTAGCGCCATCATAATTATATTCTTGCACAATCATATGCACATACATGTATTTATAGTCCTAGGTGTACGCAAAAAAAAACCGCAAATCGATGTAGAGTTTAGCCATTTGGCACACAGGTACTTTAGGGAAAAACAATAATTTTGAGCCGCAGTTCCTCAAAATATTTCCCTTAGGGAATTCAATTTTTTTTTTTTCAGAAACCCATCGTGTGGTGTATCAAATGAAAGGGCTTAACGAGCCAGTTCTAAAAATATACCACACTACTACCGTCGGGCTACTTTTTTTCTTAGAATCCAAAAAGAATTTTCAAAACATACCAAGTTTGGGCCCCTCCAGGTAGAAGACGGCTTAGTATTTTTGTCTAATATACCTTAAATGATAGTTCATATCCTCGTTTTTAACACCCTGAAAGCAATTTCGAAAATATTAAAAAAAAATGTATTTTTTTTTGAATTTTTGAATATTGCAATGTGAGACGGTTCCTTAAATGATCAGATTAGATCTTTATGAGACTTACGTGGAACTGTACTGTACCCTGCTGATTCTGTTAACTGGTGTTATTTAAGTGTATTTAAAAATTCAAAAAAAATATTAAATTTAAATATTTGCCAAATTGCTTCCAGGGTTCCAGATTCTCTACATCGATTTGCGGTTTCGACCGAAATTGCCGTTGTACACCTGCCACTATTATACTTTAAACTATCCATGAATATAATATAATAATAAATATTATAAATGCTAAATAACTCTGTCTGTTACCTCTTCACGCTCAAACGATCAAGATGAAATTTGGCATGGAGATAGTTTAGGTCCCGGGACAGAACATAGGCTACTTGAAAACATCAAGTATAAGTCGGTTTTTTTCCCATAATTGGGAGTTGCCGTTGAAATCCTTCACCGATGACCGAATTTAGGGCGGGTGGAACCGCAGGCAGAAGCTAGTATATTAAAAATCAATCGCGTAGCACTGACAACAGAATAGCAAATACATTATTACACAGAACAGTAAGAGACAGCACAAAAGCAAATGCAATCGCAAAAGCTAAAGAACCATACCCCATAGCAGCTTTTACGCGTGTGGGAGCTTTTTTGTAATATGGCCACTAGTTTTTTTTATTGGATTCAACTGCAGGAGCTGATCAGTGAGAACTAAACAAAGGTACTGACCCCTCCTTGTCGCTGGTGATCCTCTTCATGAATTCCTGCACCTCCGGCTTGGAGCTGTGGTCTCCGAAGTACCGCTGCAGGTCCTCGATAGTCTTGTGATGTGTCAGCACGTTGCCGGTCCCGCCGGCGATCTGCTGCATGTAGTTACGAGCTCGCATTATCACTTCTGACAGTTGCAGCTGGAAAAAGGAAAATGCTATTAAGTGCGAGTTTATCTCACACGCCGACAATTCCGTACCTTTAGCCACAAAGCTTGTTTCTTTTTTTTTGACGGCTCCTGGCTCTGTTGATCGACCTGCGGATCCAAGGGACGCGAGTTCGATCCCCGCTCAGGCCAAACATTTACGTGATGAATATTTGCGCTTGCCTTAAATTGCCTCATGTTGTATATGTATAACATGTTTTTACAAAAAAAATACTATATATAAGATTATCCTTTATCTGGTTTCCATATTAGAAAATAGTTTTTGCTTAGTTTGGGATCAGTTAGCGACGTGTGCAATAATAATGTCTAGAGGTAGGCGGACATATTTATATTTATATTTCTCTATAGGCACGTATTTGATCATATTTGTTTAACTTGATGAAACTTACAAGCAATTGCGGTCTTCCCAATGCCGTCAATTTTATCGCCATAAGTCCAGTGCTTTTTGTGAAGCCTGTAAAATACAATCAGTGCGTTTACTTAGCTTTCCAAACCGGGCCTTAATTGGACGCTGTTAATTAATAAAGTGTCAGCCAATGCAAAAAATTACAATAAATTGAGTTCTACTTGCAAAACACGCAGATTGCAAATTACGTACATTTCTCAAAATACTTGAAACTTCCGCACATTATTATTAATTATATTCTATTTATACCGCATATCTATATTTTAAACTATTTTTTCAAAAAAAATATTAACCAATTAATTTTATACTTTAAGAAAATATTTAAAGAAGATTATGTTAGTGTAACATAATGAAAATATATTATATTTTTATATTAGAGACATTAGAAAAAAAAATATTATTTAATTATTTAAAAAAAAACCTTGTATGCCTGGAGTTAGTTTTTTTTTCCTATTGTACGAATAACATTATGTACAAGTAATAGGAAATTGGCTAAATCTGTACCAAGGCTAAAAACTTATCCTAGACATAGGCGCAGTAGCTTTTGTCATGACAAAAAATAATTGTCAAATCTGAGATAGACTGCTATCTCATATGATATTGAATGACCTAATAAACATAATTAAAGTTTTAAACTACATTTTTACTACCACTAATATAATTTTAATTGTCTAAATACAAAGATAATTTAAATCTATTATGAAATTACACAAAACCAACTCAAGAATATATGTTTATCTGAGACTTTTTACCGCCGCCGTCGTCTGAACAACCTTCTCGGTCTGATTCTGTCTTGTCTTTGTAAAAGGCTTCCAAATCTGTCGAGAAAGTCGACGTAAAACGAAAATTTATTAATAATATAACCACATTTCTTAATTACGATAATAAATATAAAAATAAAGAATTTTGTGGAATGGGGAAAATGGGGTCAAGGTTTACATTGAGAGACGTGGATTTCTACAAGTAGAGTAAGTTACCCACCAGCAACAGCCTCGATACTCTTCAAGAAGGCTTCCATATTCCGTTCGCACGAAGCCTCGTTCAGGTAGAAGTAGGTCCTAGCGCTGGTCACCTTGTACCGCCGGTCCGCGAACCGCTGCTCTACGTGATACTGCTTCAGCTGACCCTCTTCCTCCTTGTCTCCACACGCCGAGATCGAAGCACTAAAAAACAAATGCTGTTTAGTTAGGTGCAATATAAAACGTTAAAAAAAAGACTAATTTTATTACCTAGTGGTAGTAGTTCGTCACAAACTAAGAACTCGCGATGTTTCGTTCAGTAATCCCTAATAAACCCCGCCCAGCCCCCAACAACCCCTGGAGAAACCGTTATTGTGTTTTATTACTATTTTGTAATGTTGCAAGCGTCCATATAGGCTGCGGTGACCTCCGAACCACTTTATTGGTATAAAAAAAGAAAAATTTCTACCTACTGAAATTTTTAATATTATACATCATTTAGCGGCAATTATATAACTTATAAAGTACCAAAAAAAATTCGTTTAATTAACAACTAAACTATAACACTGATTAAGCAGCCAGGTGATAAAGTGGCCAGAAGACCGGCAGTATGGCCACGTCTAATGGCACTGCTTATTTCTTGACCAAAATACAAACCAGCGTTCTGATTTTTGGAAGTGGAGAGCAATCGATCAATTTTAATATTAGGTTTTTGATAAATAGGATTTTTAAATTTTGCGGTTGTGATTAGATTAGTTGAAATATCACGATATTTTACTATTTTTTATTATTTTACCACGGTAAGCACGAAACTTTAGGTTTATGATAAAAAGGCTTTTTAAATTTTGCGGTTGTGATTAGATTAGTTGAAATATCACGATATTTTACTATTTTTATTATTTTACCACGGTAAGCACGAAACTTTAGGTTTATGATAGATGTCTCTTACTAATTGTGCTCATGTTAAAACAAAAACAATCAGTTTGTCTTATTTACTTGTCTGCCAAATGTATAACGACACAAACTACACAAGGCTTAAGAAAATAGATAAATCATTCAAATGACAATGTATCTGTTTTTATAATAAAATCCCTGCAGAATTATGACAATTCTTAAAAAAGTTCAAAAATTTTGTAAAGCAGAAACTTGTCGAAAAAAATTAACATAATTTACTTGATAATTTCTATTGAATAATTAAAACTAAATGAGCGACTGCTGGAGAGTTTCTTTCGCCGTTTCTTCTCACTAGAACGCCATTTTAACTTTGAAACGGTAGTAACTAGTACCTTATAGTTTATTAACTTAAGAAAAAAGTAGTATATTTTTGAGATATAAAGCATTTGAATTAGTACATTATATATACTGAGGACGATACCGTCGCTCGATACGGCGGTCCGCCCGATGGTAAGCGATCACCGGAGTCTATGCACGCTTGCATCTCTCGCACGTTGCCAATCCTTTAAAAATCTAATCACTCCTTCCTTCAAAAACCCCGTATTGCAGTCGTTAAAGAAAACCTTGACATGGAGCTCATTTCACTATCTAAGCGTTCGCGGGAAGCAGATCCTCTGAAACCGAACTGTGCGTGACCGTTAAGGTTGTAAGGTGTAAAGATGAATTCCCTGACCTTGGATCCTTAACAATTCTCTCAGCTCGTTGGTGAACCGAGTCAAAAGTGCCATGCTGGTATCCGGTTGCACCTGCCCAGAGATGACAGCAATACTCCATATGGGGCCGGACTTGCTACTTGTAAAGCAGCAACATTTACCCCGAGGTGTAGTACTGCTTTGCTCTGTTAAGTACTCTAAATCTTTTAGACGCCAGCTTCGAATTGCCTTACACATGATCTCGGTACTGAACATCGCTGGAGAAGTCAACACCAAGGATCCCAATGCGCTTGAAGATGGTAAGGGGTATGTTTTAGAATTGTGGGACTTCAATGAATGGAATTTTCTTAGCGATGACCGCGCAGACTTGTACCTTCGTTGGGTTGACTCGGACCAAGTTCTCCCGTCCCCAGTTGGAGACCGTGGACAGAGTAATCTCAATTTTGGACAACATACCATTGGTATACAGTATTGGTAAACAGCATTAATGTCCGTGCTATCAGAGTAACTACCATCAAAAAAGCTAGCCGCCTTTTGCACAAAACCCTCGGGCAGTCCGTAAGAAGGCAACTTCGATCATAATGTAACCACGTCCGGTTACGAGAACTAAAAGCCGTCGGCTATGAGTCTAGCTCACTGATAGGTTTTAGTACGTATATAACCCGCTCAGCTGACTTTGCCAGGGAAAGGCTACCCTCGAATCGGGGCAGATCCAGCTTCGGCAGTGATGCTGGGATACCGAGAGTGGCGGGTGCGGCCAAGTCCGATGACGAAGCAGACTTGGTTTTGCTCGCCTAGCAGAGCTGAGCAACCTTGACCAGAATTTGGTAACAGAAATCCTCGGCCTGGTCAAGGGTGGCCGTGAGGTTGAGTTTCTTGTCCCCAGAAAGGCCATCGATGGCCTGCTGGTATGCGTATCGGATGGTAGGAAAACTGAAAGAGGCGCGTGAGTACAAAACTCAGGAGTACTCTGTTTAAGCACTACTGCTGGTATATTGTCTAGGCCACTCGACTTATAAACGTCTAGAGAAAACAACGTCCAGCGGACTTCCCGCTGTGTTATGGAGATTTCCGGCATGGTCTTACCGCACCACGGTATAGTAGGTGGTACAGCGCCGTCGTCGTTTAAATTCGAATCTGAGGCAAAGAGACTACAGTAGATTGTCTTTCTCTTTAGCACTATGGATAGGTATAACTGCTCAATGAGAACGGATTTTAGTTTTACGAATGGCCATCTTGAGCTATTTCAAGCATACAAATACTGTGTATTGTGTATATCGATTGCAGTAGGATTTTGCGCTTTCAAAAAGTGAGCGTGGAAAATAAGATTGGAGATCGGACATTCAATATATCCATAATAGGGACTATAGCATAAAAGTACAAGCCACTATAATTAAGCATCAATTCGTTCAATGGGGTTCCGGAATCCAACAAAAAACTTATGATTTTGATGTTGCCTATTCATTCTTATCGAAATACCTACTGTTAAGTAGTGTTCACCGTAAGTAAAAAGTATGTATAGATGTTACCAGCAAAATGTCTGAGTAACATCACGTAATGAAAGTCTCGCGATTGGTAGGATAAGCGGCAACAGCCTCCTGGATGTGGTCTCAGACCTCATAGATGGTAAGTTCGTTTTTGAGACACTAGGTGTCTTTGCAGGCACCAGTGCCCCACTGTTATTATACTTACGGTCAACCATGAATTACGATTTATATTATGTAATTAATTACAAAGTTCTAAGTAATTTTATTAACAAAATAGAATGAATTTAATAATTAAAAGTAAAATATAAGTTGTAATAGTTGATTTCTTAATCTTCGGTAGAACCTAGAACATGGTTAAGTTAGCAGTTAGCACTAATTCTATGGAGTAAACAGAGGTCGATACAAGTTCAATAGCACGTTCTAGTTTTTTTGCGACAACACAAACCGCTACAAACATACTTTCAGTTTGAATACCAATGAATAAAATATTATCTCGTCAAATTTAATCTCAATCTCGGTAGCCATAAGGAATAATTCCGAATGATCTTGTTTGAAGCTTCAATAAAAAAAAAACTTACATACATGTAAATATATATATATATATCTCTTAGGAGTACTTCATGCATACACTTGGTAGGCACCGTTATTTATTAGATTAAGGCCAGTAGCTATTCATCAACAAATTATAAATCCATATTCGAAATGAAAATAGCAGCATAACCTTAATATTATATAAATCCAATATGAAAAATAAACCGGCAAATGCGTACCGTAAGTGTAGTAAGGTAGAGTAAGATCTATGTGTGGTTATATGCGTACGGGGCGCGTATTTCTGTGAGGTCTTATTTGAAGATAACTTACTATCCTTCTTTGTACTATGCCAGTACCAGTGCAAAGAACACGAGTAGTACAAGCGGTATTGTCAACAACTTGCCCGCTTGTATTGTTGTTATTGCTTATAAACAGAATGGTTGTTTTACAACGCATAATTGTTAGCAACAGACGTTTGTTCTTATCATTCCAATTTAAACTTTCTAATAAAAAAAACTGACGTCAATAGACGTTAGTAGTTTAATAAAACTACTACAACTTATACCACATTCACTAAACACCAGGTTTAGACACAAATTAGCGCGCTAATATTTTCTTTCAATATGTCGCAAACACCTTACGAAGTTTATATTAACGCGATAATTAACATTGAGCCTTAATGCAACCCGACCATTAGAAGGTCATTGTTAAAAATCAAACACTTAATTTTCTTAAAAATTATCTCCAATACCCAATAAGTAATTTTTCACCCTAAAATGTGGAAATTCCTAAGTTAGACCTTGCTTGATACTTAAGCGATAAGTAGGTATATAGGAAAAAAGTCCATATTTACCATACCTGCATTAAATATCGTATAAAATATAATATATATAAAATTATATAAAATATAAAACACATTTCACGCACACTGATAATGCGAGAACAGCTACAGAGCCGAACTTTATACAATAAATACCTGGCGGACCGAGCTTTACTCGTTTTTTTTTTAACAACGCCATCTATTGTTAAGTAGCTTTAGTATTGCTTAACAACACTATCTAATGTCAAATAGTATTACTACTCACAAATATTTGTCAGTAAGAGTCATATTTTTCAGTTTATCATTGCCTGAAAACACGGATGAAACGACGTTTTCTAAAATTGAAACCTAGCTAGATCGATTTATCGCAAAATCGTTCGAGCCGTTTCCGAGATTCAGATTATAAATATATATATATACATATATATATAAGTGCCGCCTTTTTTTTGCACACTTTTTAGTCCGAATACCAAATCTATTTTAGTACTGCTCATGAATCACGTAAAACTGTTGATACTGATCACATTATGTCTCATTAGAACAATCGAACAACTGAATCAATGACAGATCATCGTCGACTGCATCGTAAAATATATGGCCCAATATCTATCTATCTAATACCTAAACGAGCAATTCTTGTATATACGTATATATATATATATATATATATATATACTGTTCAACTAGTCTAAACTATTTAAAAACGAAGCTAAATGTATTTAAGTTATTTATTACAATCAGTTTTATAGTTTTACTCAAGGTTACTCCTCTTACAACCGCATATGGCTTATTAATTATTTTACTTTTGCTACTAATAATTTCTACGCTACTGGCCCTTCCCCTTCGATAATGCAAATAGTTTCGTACAAATGTTACAAATTAGTGCCAGCGCAGTTTAAGCCGCACCTGCTACATCTGATGGTTGGATTAGTACTTCAATAGTGACTTTAACTTTAAAACGTAGTTAGCACAAATAGCAAATGACACATTGACTAAAAATCACCTTATTTACCTAACATGGAATGCCTCGTATGCGCTTAGACTGGGAACGGTATTATGTGTCGTGGCACTAAATGTTTTAATTTTAGAACGAAATATCCGCAATTAGTCGTGTTTGAGCTCTCTTAGTTTTAATTACCTAACGGTTTGTATGGTTTTTTTTGTGCCAAACTCTTAGTTGGGCCATCTCAATATCAAAGAATAGAAAGGATCCCATACATTAATCAAACAAAAACATCAATGCGACTGCAAAGTTACTAATATTTTCTTCGGGTTGTGAAGGTTAAGAGTGTTTTGGGCGTAAACTTTCAAGTGAGGTGTCACTACAGGTCTCAATGTTAATGTCAGATTTAGTAATTTTAATTTATTTTTCAATTAACAGAATATTTTGTCACCATAGTTGAAAAGCGTCTACGACTTAAGATTATGATTGTATTAAAGAGCGAAGTTACAATGTACTCGTAAATTATTACGACTGCAGAAAGCCTTGGGCAGAATTTTTAGTTAACAAACTATTTTTTGTAAGTAATTTTGTCCGTTCCGTATATAAAGTGTTTAGAAAAAAACTCTGTCTGAATATATCTTAGACGCGTTTGCCGCACTTGAACGATTTCTTTAAATTATTCACATCTGAAGGTGAGCGAGCTACGCGCGGCACTAATTAAGCACTATTTAATTGCATTATGAAAACATTCAAGAACGATAACTAAACTGGTCCGTACATTTTAAGTGACAAAATACATCTAATTAATAAGTAAATAAATTTTAACCCTGAAACAGCTATATCTTGTAAACATCTTGGAGCTTGGGTTAATAGATCCGTCAAATGTGAACTTGTGCTGCCTCTGAAAGGGCGAAATACTGTGTTAACAATTAATAATTCAAAACAGAGGAGCTACTTTTTTGCACTAGATTTTTAAACGTAACGTAACGCTATTACCTGACCTTACTTACATTATTTTTTGTACTTCTAATCTATTTACACAACAACAGTCATATCCTCGTAAAAGTTGAAGTTTTGTGTCCCGTATCAAATGTTAAATATCAATATATTATCATTTACGGCACACGAGGCATTCCAGTTGGGTAGGAACACGTGTCTTGTTACTAACTTTAACGGCACATACAAATGGTACCGAGCAAGTTATAAACTTGCCGTTTCTTCATTTGCCACTTTTTTATGCTTGTCATCTGCTCAACCTATTTACACCTTATAATTTGGATGGATGATGGATGGAATTGAGTTTCGCAAACTCCTTTCATTTTCAATTTTAGTTCAGTGTTAACACTATTGGAACACTTTTCGGAGGTTGTGGAATAAGCTTTTACCCGAGGTTCTGCTTAGGGACTTCAGAAAAGTGTGTGTGTGATGGAGTTTTAAAAGGTTCAGCGGCGGGCGAATAATACTCTTGGTGTTGCAAGCTTCCAAAGGCTATGGTTATTGGCATTAAGAGGCCGTACACTTGTTTGCCACCTACGCTAAAAAAAAATCACACATTGCAACACCACAGCTTCTTTTCTTTTCTAAACTAACATGTATTTGTATTTGTTGTGTATATAGGTATAACGTGTTTTTGTTAGTTTGTCTGTTCAGTATCTGTAATCTGTATTTGTAGTATTTTTTTTCACATAAGTAAGTCAAATTCTCATATTGTAGTATTATCAAACTATTGTCAGTGATGAATATGAAAAAAACATATGTCAATAGAATGTAGTTCAAATATATTCTTCCGAATAGTTAGTATTTTTAGTTTCTTACAGCTTTGTGGTCAGCGCGATATATTATTATCATTGAATCAGTCTTGGACAGTTTCACGTACAGTACACTACAGTATCTCAAGTTTAGATGACTTGAAAGACAAGGTTACAAGTCATAAAATACCCACAAAATCTTGTTCATTGTTTGCCGTAGACATGTGTGCAAACATTAACTGAGCGTTACCGTCCGACGCGTGTACAACCTTGTGTGCTGCGCCAAGCCAGCAGTGTTCTCCAAATTTCTTTAAGAATTTATGGAAAACTGTATTGCACTATTCTTTCTCTTTAATTTATTATTTATCAGCGCTATTAAATTATTCTTAACCGAATTCCTTAAATAAGTATAAGGTTTTTGATGCGTGTGTCTTTTTGTGTTATCTATTGATATCATCTTGAACTAGTTGGTGTAGTTAATATAATTAGCTGAATACAACTACGAGTTTTAAGGGTTCCGTAGCCAAATGGCAAAAATCGGATCAAACCAATACGTGTGGGGATAGGGATCTATGGATAGGTCTTCAAAAATGATATTGAGGTTTCTAAAATCATTTTTTTCTAAACTGAATAGTTTGCGCGAGAAACACTTCCAAAGTGGTAAAATGTGTGTCCCCCTGTAACTTCTAATATAAGAGAATGATAAAACTAAAAAAAATATATGATGTACATTACCATGCAAACTTCCACCGAAATTTGGTTTGAACGAGATCTAGTAAGTAGTTTTTTTTAATACGTGATAAATCGTTTAACCACAATTTACCTTTCATTCAATCAACTCGAATATAAAAATATTTTTGTTTGTGTTTGTAGATTACATAAATGGTGGTAGGTACGGGACCCTCGGTGCGCGAGTCCAACACGCACTTGGCCGGTTGTTTTCTTCACTAGAGAAGTGAACTTCCCAAATAGTATTTATAATGCATCTGGTAATGGGCTTTTCAAGTATTGAACACGACGTCAAATAAGAAAAACTTTTGTCAAATACATAAAAAATATTTAATGTGATATATGAAATTGAAAAAAAAAGGAAATAACATCTAGTTATAGAAACAGCCTACTGAAGACAAGAATTAGGTACCTACATAATTATCCAATTCTTAACACATATATTACCTACTAAATTATAATTAAGTTAAAAAGGTTGTTGTTTTTAGGGGTTCCAAATGCACCATAGAACCTTCATAATTTCGTTAGGTACGTTTATTTCACTAGTTTAGTTTAGCACTTTCAAAAACTGATTCTTATTGATAAACTTATTTTTATGTCTCGTAGTGATTGAAAAATTACAATATAGAATATTTTGTACTGAACACTATCTGAAATTGTCCAAACATTGAAATTAGTTTGGTAACTACCAGCTTGACGGTCACCAATATTGTGTGACCGACAGCCCTTAACAGGAGGTAATTCAAGTTGTTTAAAATCTAGTTCAGAAACGATTGTGATCTACATTGCTGCTTTAGAGGACTAAATAGCTGTTCCCTGCAGTTTCACTGCTCCGCTCCTTTGAGCAATAGCGTGAAGTAATATATCTATACTAATATATAAAGCTGAAAGGGTTTGTTTGTTTGAACGCGCTAATCTCAGGAACTACTGGTCCAATTTGAAAAATTCTTTCAGTGTTAGATAGCTCATTTATCGAGGAAGGCTAAAGGCTATATACCATCACGCTATGACCAATAAGAACGGAGCACCAATGAAGTATGTTTCAAAATCGTTTTTTTTTTTTCCTTTTAAGAGTTTCCGCTGCGTTCACTGCGTTGAAGTTTCGCAAAAATCGTGTATGACAGAATTGTTCCCCTTTAAAATTTCAAAAAAAAAAGTCCGCGACAGCATATGTCTATCTTTTAAGGTTGGCTCACTATAACCTTTTTTATGCTAACCAAATTTGTTCTGAAATAATACATTATTTGCGAAGGTGTTTTCATAAATGATATTTTTCCTTATCCCAAAAAATACGTTATTCATCACAAGTATTTAATTTAAAACGAAATTGCCCTTTACATCATTCGATTACAATGAATATCTTAGGAGATATCGCAGTTTTAAAATAACATCGCAGCAAAATAATGATCAAGTACTGCGCGCGCATGTGTGATGTGGTACGTATTATTTCAAAATATTTTCACCTTCTACGTAAACGTCGCGGGTTAAAGTTAGCGTTAGCCCAAAGCAACTATTACTGACTGACTGACTGAGTGATCTATCCACGCATAGGGCGAACCACTGGACTGATCGAGCTGAAATTTAGCACACATATAGCTTTTATGATGTACGCGTGCGCTAAGAAAAGATTTTCCAAAACTCTTCCCCTAAACGGGGGTTTAAAGATTGTGCGGAGCACCAAGATCGCAAGGTTAATCCAGAAAGAGAGAGAGAGAGAGAGAGAGAAAGATAACGTCAAGTTTGAGTAAGTTTTTTTCTAAAGTTGAGGAGTTGCCGTAAGAATCCTACGCCGATAACCAAATTTAGGGCGGTCGAAGCCGCTGGCAAAATCTAGTTTTATTATAAATTAGCGCGTATCCCGGCAGTTTTTTGACTTCATTCACCATTATTGTCACTGCTTATTTCGTAAGTTACTTTATATCTAACTAAATTCTATAACCTGGCCAGATAACATAGTTATTTTTAAAATAATATGGAAATCGCGTACATAAGTGGTTCGTGAAAAAAAATACCTAAACGGACAGAAAGTCGTTGAGTTTTTTATATATTATCTATACATTGTGGTATAGAATTAGTGTATATAAGTTGACGTTCATCGTTTCTGCTCTGCTCCTTAATGTCATAGCGCAAACTTATTATATCTTATTTGATTTTTGAAGTGAAAACTTCTTTACCGGCGCTGTGCACTTTTTTTGTGATGGGTAAAAACTGTTAAACTCGCGTCAGGTCACGTGTCCTGATCGAAAATTCGTAAGATGTCACTCGCGTTAGGACACGTGACCTTAATTTACATTAGGTTAGTTTTTATTTTTAGTATATGGCGATTATGAGTAGTACAGGGAGGTTGGATATGGGATTTTAATTCTATGACAGATTGAGCTGTCAAATATACAACGTCAAAAAAGTAAATAAACAAAAGTTATTATTTTTAATAAATAAATATGAATAAGAAGTGATGGGAAGTAAATAGCGAGTATGTTTTCACTTCTGCCGGCACTCCCGGAGTGCAACCCGTTTTTTTAAGAACAGGACTATCATTATTGCGTTCAAACATACATAATAATATATAACAGAAGTAAATGCAAAGCAATGTACATCATTACCATATCAGAGCTTGATCACTTTGACGGACTTGAATAAGTGTAGAGTATCTACATTGCATGAGCTAAATTAGGATGTAATCATGTTCATAAGTATATTATTTTGTAATGGTTTTTACCTTGTAATAATCATAATCATACCTTATATAAATCATTGAAGCGAACGGAAAACTACCTATACATATTTTTTTTGTACAAATACCATGAGTCGAGTACATATCCACATATTCTTTAGATTTCTTGTTGTTTTTGTCTGTTTTGCTTTCTGTCGCCGTACGTATACCATTTATTTAGGTATGTGCGGTTGCACAAAATTTACCAATTAGAATATACTCTAACGAACCAATGGATTAACTTCATCGGGACTTACGTACCTATATAAGGTAAGTAGGTACTGCGCATAATGTATACAGATAACACATTAATTGCGATTTTTTTTAAATTTTGCTATTTGAAAACTATTTGTTATAGCTCTACTTTTAATGAGTATTTTTTTGACGTGACAACGTCTTATAAATTGGTTTGCCGGGTGACACTTCAAGAAACTGCGTTACGCTCCGCTCACGTTATGCGCTCACAATGAGAGCGAGTGAGAGGCACGCGGCATGGTTAGCCCGCCTAAGAGCGAGAGACAGACATAAAAAGTGAAAGGCACAAGTTGTCACGATTCCGGACGGTTGTCCGACACTAATTTTTTTTTACAAACGTGTCGTTTTCTTGACAATTGTATGTCTATGCGCACATTAAGTTGACCGAAAATAAATGCGTTCTATGCTGTCCTTAATTTCGGTCTGCATTCAACGCATCGATCAGCTACACATGCTTAGGAGGTAGAGCAGTTGGATTGGATGCGCTGTCAAAATAGTGAACGGCCATATTGTTTGTTTACATTTAGTGAACAGAACGATTTAAATGCCTATAGGACCTGTCAACAAAACGCAGCTAAACTCACCTAACTTCCCGCTTCTCTGCTTCCTCTTGCGAGAGGTCCTCTTCTACGGAGTAATCCAGAATCGACTTGACGCCGAATGAGCGCAACCTGCGGTATAACGTACATTATTATTATGTAGTAAAATATATTCATACTAGTATTATAAATGCAAAAGTAGGTAACTCTGTCGGTCTGTTACCCCTTCACGCTTAAACAGCTGAACCGATTTAGATGAAATTTTTCATGGAGATTGTTTGAGACCTGGGAAAGGAGATAGGGTACTTGAAAACGTCAAGTGTGAGTCTGATTTTTTTTCTATAATTGAGGAGTTGCTGTTGAAACCCTACACCAAAAACCGCAATTAGGGCGGGTGAAACAGCAGGCAAATGCTAGTTAGTACATATAAATAAAATTGAGTGTATGGTTTTAAAATGGATACCAAAACCATAATAAAAATTCGTTATACATTTTTCATTTATTTTCGGTTTGAAACATATTTAACTGTGTTTTTAAACATACATTTTTGATTTCAATCTGTTTTCATCACTAATTAAACACGTCTTTTAAAACAAGTGCTTTTTAACATGCCAACCAACTCTGTATAAACCAGACAATGGATACAAATACATGTATACTTTTTTGTAAATACATACTTATTACCAGTAAGAAAACAAAACGCGACTCAAGACGAAAACAAATGTTTAGGTATCACATAAACATTTGTCTTGTGCCAGAATCCAACCTACCCCCTTTGCATCCGCAGGCAGTCCTTAATACAATACCTACAGAACCACGGAACCGCCATACAGTAAAACACACTCAAAAGCTCCCATAATAAAATCATCCTTAAAATCAAACAGCCAAATTCTTCTTCTAGGTACACTACACTCGTCTTTAGTGTTATCAAAACATCAACAACCTGTTATGTGACTTAGTACGCAAGACATGGTAACAAGTTTCATACATAAACTTCTCCCACAGTGTATGAACTCCAACAGAACAACGAGTGACATAAAAAGTGAAGCAAGGATCGTGTTTGATGGCACATGATCGTTGGTGAAAAGCGTGCTGCCATGCAGTGACTTACAATGAATTTTTCATGGTAATATAATTCGTTAGGGTGACCTCAGTAACGCTATTTCAAGGACTATATTTACAATTTGCCCATGATTATCTAACACAATACAATACGTATTGTACATTGTAGATACCACATTGTTTGTACGACATAAATTCATACAATCTGAATATCGTCAGCCACCAGTAAAAACATCGTAAATGTTTTGAGCAAAATTGTACTAAAAGATATACCGTTTAGTAGTTACTTACCGAGGTTTTGAATAATTGCGATAGGTTATTCTTATTATGCATTCAAATAAAATACCGGTCAGATAAGAGCATACGTTGAGAGATTTTCTTGTCAAAACTGACAAAAAGATTTTAAGAAAGAAATCTATTTAGGAGATTTTCACTGGTCGCTACTTGCATCGTTAAGATAATTATATCATCACTTTTAAATTAATGTTAAGCAATTTTTACCTCAATTTTACTTTTAGGCAAGGTCTTTGTGATTAATTTCGGGGAGGAGGGGCGTATAGGGCGTATTCACGTGGAAAACAGGCAGCCGCAGGGATGTTAGACATACAATAATATAAATAAATTGTATAAATACAATAATTTGGCTTTTGACACAATATACAATAATGTTTTGACTATTGTATGCAAAAGTATAATAATGTAGGGCTTACACTACAGTCTTTTTGTTTAATTATAGGATTGGCTGTAGTAAGCAAAATTCAAGTCCGCAAACGAAGAAACGCCTGTCAGTCTTGGCGTCTTTTCATTTAATTCACGACAAACACAGACAAATTTCGACCTTAGTGCAAAGAGTGAAAGTTCTCTACGAAAAGTACTTTGGTATATTCGGATCGATCAGTATTTTTTTTCCATCGTTGGTAGAAATTCCGTTTAAAAGTGGGCAATACAATAATTTGGCTATAATTATTTTAGCCCGCCAGCATAATAATTCCACAGGCGACGTCTAACATCCCTGGGCAGTTGGCGTTCCAGGTATAATCGGCGTGAGCAGTCGGTGCCACGTGCATGTCGTTAGTTGTCATTACCATTTTTCATCACCTCAGGCAAAGATTTCTTGACAAGGTCAAAGACATGTCTTGTGACATATTTGAGTGTTAAGCGCAAATCGTGTGTAAAGGTTTTCACTTCTGCCGGCACTCCCGGAGTGCAACCCGGTTTTTTTTTCATTAAAAAGTCAGTGATGTGTTTAAATGTCTACTTGAGAATTCAGAGAAAGACTAATTACACGAGACAGATCTGATCGGAAAGAGCTTTGTGTAAGTTATCAACATTTATTTTTTACATGAATGCGATTTGGGACTAAAAATCAAAAAATAAAAGGTTACTTTACCTAAATTATATTTTTTTGGTAAGGATTTTTCCAGATCTGTTCAATAGAAGTGAGTGAAAATTAATGATGAAAAACGTAAAATATCAATAAAAAAAAAACCTAAACTAACCCCGTTTCACTCTACTGTACACTTAAAATATTTTGGCAAAGAGATCTTCAAAGTTCTAAGTGCTATTAGGTTACAATTTTGGCAAAGCATAGCCGTGATTAAACCCCTACAAAAAGTATTTTTTGATAAGAATGATGTATAATAAACTTTTAAATTTATTTCTTGAATTTTATTAAAAATTGAGAGAGCGAGTTGAAGCTGAGATATAGCTGAACTACTAACGCACACTCAGTTACATATCGCGTCGTCCTTGTTTTTACTCGAGTTTTCTGTCACGTAGTACTACCTACGCACACAAATCTTTCATCCTTCTGAAATAAGTATTGTCTAAATAGAAATAAGATTCTTAATTAAAAACATCACGCAGGTGAGTTACCTTTCAAGAGTTGGCCGGATTCTGTTCTGGTCTTCTCCCGCCACAAACTGCCCGTAGAATGTGGCCTTCATGATCATCTCGAACAACCGCTGTCCCACCACTTGTCTTAGTCTTTTCATTAACTGTCGAAAACAAAGACCATTTCCTTTATCCATAATACCTATATAAATGCGAAAAATTGTTTGTTAGTTTGTCCTCTAATTTAGAACGACAGATCGGTGACATTTTTTGCACGGAGATAGTTTAGGGCCCAAGAGTAGGCTGCTTCTAATTCGATAGAGCACCCGTGGAAATAGTTATATTCGCGGGTGATACCGTGGGGCACTTTTTCTTCACGTTGCGAAGGAGAAAGGATCCTTATTACTAATTAATATTACTGTTTTTTTGCCAAACGGGGCCTTAAAATCTGTTTTTGCATACCAGCTAAATAGCGCCGCAATTATATATTATTTATTGACTCTTTGCACGAAGCATATTTAAAAAATGCACTACATAGAAGTTATGAAACGAATCATTAGCTATATTTAGAACGTTTTGGATTGTTAATAGAACACATCTGTCAGCTTTAGATATCTTTTCTGCGAAATATGACCACTTTCATGTATTTCAAGAACAATATATTCATATGTCGCAGCTATCTGGTTAAATTAGCCAGTAAATTGGGCGCCTAGGCAGATCGTTAAGCATGGAGTAGAAATTTCATATAACTGAACAGATTATTATATGAAACTTGGCTGGAACGCTCCGCATTTACGTTGACAAAAGAGAAACTGAACTTAACCTAACATACATGACTAATACAGTGCGATTTCTGTTCTTTTCTTTTTAATACTTGACGATCTGCCTAGGCGTCCAATTAACTGGCTAATTTAACCAGACAGCTGCGACATACATAATAAACATTTTTGAAAATAGTGTTCTCAGTGTAGGACATTTTTGAAATATGCTTTGTACACAATATCTAGATAATACAAAATATCTATATATAATGTTATAATTTGTGATTAAAGTACATACATTTTTGAGTAATTTCTCTCTTTTGTTTTGTGATCGGCCAAATACCGAATAGTAACCGAATAATTGTGGAATAAAGAATGTAATTCTGTTTTGTTCTATATCCATTCACAGCTGCATGCAAAATCATAATAATATGTATGTGGTAGGTATGTACATTAACAATGACCTTATAACGTTCTTTGCAACCTTGACTACGCCTGTCTTGTCTACAAGATTCGGTCTCGGTTAGGGTTACCATTTCATTTCATACAAGAAGCCTAATATTTCTAACAAAGTCCGGAAATATTCACAAAATCCTACTACCTATTTAAAATTATTAATAAATCGTATTTTATGTTTGAGAAGTTGATTGTTAGAGGCTTGTGACCTACTTGAATGTGCTGTTTTCTGCTCGTTTTATTAACATGGCTTTCTACATTCTTTAACTAGTAAATTACTGTATTTGTTTGAAGAAATCTGTTAAAACATCGCTTTAAAAAAATAACGACCGAATCTCTCGTTTTTAGAGTTCCGTACCCAAAGGGTACAAAACGGGACCCTATTACTAAGACTTCGCTGTCCGTACGTCTGTCCGTCTGTCACCAGGCTGTATCTCATGAACGGTGATAGTTAGACAGTTTAAATTATCACAGATGATGTATTTCTGATACCGCTTTAACAACAAATACTAAATAATACGCGTGTCCTTGCGTCAGTCTGCGCGCTGCGCTTGATGAAATGATACGTGCCGCTCTGTGCGATACAGAAATAGAGATGAAGGAAAGGAAATTAATTAATTAGCAATTTCTTACTGGGTTAACTTGGCGATCTTCACATTCAAATGATTGTATCTGATTAGTAAAACAAAGATATTAATCCTTAATATATTTCAACCAATAGGTTTTTATGAGCATTTCAAATCTTTTTGCCATGGTTATGGAATGAGAAATGGAAATAATAATTGAGTCCTCATCACTGTCACCCATCTTCATTTGTGGCTCGCAGACGAATGATCAAGTGTCCTGCTGCTCTAGTGTGATAGGCATCGTAAGGCGATGCTCTAGTGCGGTCGGACGTTGAGATAAGTCATGAATGAAACTTAATTACTAGTCGAATTTAATAGAGACGGGAGATTACCGATTTAACATTTTTATGTTTTATTTTTTGGGATTTGTCCGTCCAATTGCGAACCGATGTTAACCCTAGTCTAGGCACATATTTGCCAATAATGCAGAAAGAACAGTAAACAGGTTACGACGAAATCTGGTAGCGCCTTGAAAAGTAATGATTAGACAAACTGGTTTCCAACCGAACAAAAACTGGGAGATCATCATGTACTTATAGATAAAGTTGCAGCCAGTTAAGCGTCCGGGTGCATTGAAGCATCCTTTGGCAGAACCGCAACATTTAATTTGCTAATGTTGAGTCAGATGACAATTCCTAAAATAAACCACCCTTTAAAATCTAATCACATCCCAAGGGAAAACCTCGATATTCCGTAACTTAAGAAAATTTATTAGAAAAATATACTGATCAATGATATTAAAGCTATGCAGCAAAGTGTTTTCCTTCTTCATCCTTAGTAACCCAAAACCCATGTTTCTTACATACAAATATACATACACTATCTAATGTAAAAAGAGTTTTTGAAATCGGACTGGCATCAGTTACCTTAAAGGGTAAACCCGCTTTTTGAGGTTTACTAAGCAGCCTTTAACCTATGTTATGAGTGAAAAATGGCCACGAAATATACCGCGCAAGAAGAAATCGTTTAGATTTTCTAATACATTAAGGATTTTATGCATGACATCTAAAATTCTTAATCGTAAACTACGCTTGCCAAAAATTTTTTAATAAAAAAGCCAATGACGTTTCTAAGAGTTTCGATGCAGTTTTAGTAAAACAACCTTGGCCGTGACTTTGGTAAACTTGGCAATAATTGTAATTGTCGGCGATTGGAAATAGGATGTTGGCATTGTTGGACAAATATATTAGGTTTGGAAGCCAAAAGAATCACTTTTTGACGATTTATTTAACATAGTATTTATTATCGTATTTTAGAAGGAGTGTAAACGTGGTCTTTCTTATAGAGCTAAGACTAACTACAGAATAGAATAAAATCAAACTCTTTGCTTATAATAAATAAGTAATTATTCATAGTTTGACCTATTACGTATGAACGAGAAAGGCTCTCATACTATTAGTTAAAGAGGGACAAATTTATTTTTGTTATATTCCAACAAAATATCGACACATGAATAAAACAGCGCAGTCCGAAAAGTCAGTACTTTTAATCCAATTAATATTACAAAGTTTATATGCATATGACTTCCGATACTATTTATGTGGATTCCTACAGACGTTAGATATAGAGATCATTCTACTGTTGTAGACTTGATAAAAAAGTTGGCACTCACGCTATCGACAGGAACACTGACAGGTAATCAAAACTTTAAATAAAACACTAATAAATTATCAGCACCGTGAAATTTGACAAGTATCAAGTGTATATTGATCATGTGTGAGTTGAATAAGCCCCCAGAAAAAGCTTACTCAGTTAACTGAATAAACTATTTTGGTAAACAATTTTCAATTATCGCCAAATGCTAACGCAGAAGTAGGAATACTCTGCGCACTATAAGCGAGCCTAATTCTCCAGCCCCCCCCCGCACTTCAAAATCGCTCTGACGGGCTGAATTTCAAAGCAAAAATCTTTAAGCTAGAAAGATCTTTAAAAAGTTATAAAGTGGAGGTTTCTGTATTATCATGCATATCATTTTGTTTTTTCAATAACTCCTTGAGATTTTTAGCACAAAACTTCAGTTTTGCGCCACAAAATGGCACAAAACTAGCACAAAACTTTAGCAGGATCAGATTTTAGAAAAAGTCGATATTTCGCTATCATGTCTCCAGCACCCCCCCACTTTAAAATCGCTCTGACGGGCTGTGTTTTAAAGCACAAACCTTTTAGTTTGCGGCACAAAACGGCACAAAACCTTAAGCTAAACAGATCTTGGAAATGTAAAAGAGGGGGGGGCTGCCGTGTCTCCAACCCCCCTATTTTATTTCTTTGATAACTCTCGGGTTTTGCGGCACAAAACTTAAAACTTTTACTCTACGACACAAAACGGCACAAAACTTGTGGCATATAATAATTAGTATAAGTAATAGTGGGGGGGCTGAGGACATGAACCTACTAGCACTTGGCTTTTTAGACTTTACAGTCATGATGAGACGCGCGGGCATGCTTGTCAATTTTAAAGTTAATTTTATGAAACATGGTTTTTTGGGATTTTTGGCTAAATTTCGGTTTTATCCAGTCATTTTTGTAGTAATTAAAATCATGAAAATTAAGTAGAGACTATAAGGTTTTAAATAAGTGAATTTCTTAGTGATAGAAAATAGTGAAAGTTTGCATTTAACAAAAAGGGTGTTGTTTTTAAGTAACATCATGGACTAGTTACCCCAGCTATTATTTATTACATATGATATTATGAAAGGTAACTATATTTATGCAAATATTTTTAAATTATGAATTTGTATGCACAGTTGAATCGTTTTAAGCTCAATCACAAGTAATATGGCATAGGCAAGGCAGTATAACTTCAGTATAGGACGTCATAAAACTAATAAGAAATAGTAAATGCATGAAAAACAAGCAAGACGTAGTCACGGATGGGTCACGCACGGCAGTCGACTACCACTCAGCGTAATATGTTTTTGCATTAGGTTACTTATTGTGCACACAAACACCACGCGGGTGTCGTATCGCTTAACAGGTGATCCATCAAGCCGGCGCCGGCGCAGTGTCGCGTCAACCTACTAAATTGGTAAACAAAACAAATGTGTGACAATCCTTGAACGGTTGTACTATCCTAAGATTGCCAGATTGAAAATCCTATAAATTATCCGGACATTAGCATTTTTGTATAGACAGGCAAAATATTTAATTATTTCTTTATTTTGTAACATAAACCGTATATTCGTTTAATGGTCTCCCCATCTGTCAGTCGGTGTTAGTGTCAAAGTTACGTACCATGTATGTATATATCCAAATAGGTGGTAAAACTACAGACAGAATTAAAATCCGCGAGTTTCGTTCAAAAGCGGGACCAGATGCAATCAGCCTCCAAAATGCAACCTTAACCTTTTACCTGACCAAACTAACCGAAGAGACACAGACCATTTTAGATAAGAGTACTTAAATTGTCAGACCTTGAGGTGTAACTTTGATAAATGGCATGGGATGGGATTGCACATTATTTTATTTGGCATAACTAATGAACCTGCTACTATAAAAGCCCAAGGATTTTTAAGAAAAAAATCTAGTGCAGCGCCTCCTGCCTGCAACTGTGAAACATGACAGACAATTTGCTTTAATCACCTTTAGCTTTGCGCATTACTCGCATTTCTTTTACTTATGGTATTGGCTATATTCTTTTTACCCCATAGAGGTGGTTAGCAAGTTTACGGTCAGCCTGATGGTATGCGATCACCGTAGCCTATGAACGCTTGCAACACCAGGGGTTTCACTCGCGCGTTGCTGACCCATCAAAAATCTAATCACTTTTTTCTTCCCCATACTGTCCTTAGAGAAAACCTTTCTATTCCATTTGCTTATGCAACAACCTAGCTCTTCGCTGGGGCGAGCGTTGGGTTGGGCGCTATATGGGATGAGACTCCTATTCAAGCAAGTTTTTCTGAAATGTAATACAACAAACCACTTTCTAATTAGTTTTGTGTTTAATGAGATACACATCTATTGTAGCGTCCCCTCTTGGCCTATATTCGTTAAACATGATTAAAAATATTCGTTGAACAGAGAAAACTCTGATGTGATACCTATATAATGCAATAAACTTCATCTAAATTGGTGCAGTAGGTAGTTTCAAAACAGTTGCAGATCGTCTGTACTGTCGTGGGTACAAGTACATTTTTTTTCGAGGTTTCTTGTGTGCTTGACTTGTTTTCTCTATCATTCACCATCACAGTGGCCATACATTCACGTTTTCTATGAAAATTTCACTTTCTATTTCAATTTAATTTTAAATATAGGGGCCTGTCGGCAACGTATCCAACATTAAAAATAACGTTCCAGTTCATACTCAAACGCAGACTTCCTGACATCTATTGGCGAGTAGTAGCACTATTATTTTTACCGAAACAGCAACACTAAAGCTACTTGACAATAGATGACGTAAAAAAATCGAGCCAAGCTCGGTCCTCCAGGCACTTATTCTTTACGGGCTTACCTTTATATATCAGAAGATAATATTTAAAAATTGCTGAAAGGCCGCAAAGAATAATTAAAACTAATCGTAATGTAATTATCTAATAAAATTTAAAATTATTTAAAAAGAAACTTAAAGAGACAGACAACGCCGCAGCGCAAATAAATTACAAAACACCTTTATTCGCATAAAAGCACAAAGTAGTATTTACCAGTAGAAGCGCGTTATACCTACCTATCTCTCTTGTCGTGAACTCATATTTGATAGTTTCATACTCACCACATGGACGTGTTAAAAAACCGACAAAATCCGGTGCTAAAATACAACTAACAAAAAAAACATGAGGATCCACTTATCACACATTATTTATTCAATTTTCCTACAGATCAAGTCTTGGTCAACAGTTTTTGTAACGAGATGTGTGTGTGTGTGTGTGTATGTATATCTATATACATGTATGTGTTTGCGTCTACAGCCAGTTAGCCAGTTTTGTATGATCGCTTTTTAGACTAATCAAGTGTTGAAGGATTATAATATGAAGTTATGAATATTGAAAACTATCGGTACCTATCAGATATTTCTAGGTAAGAAAAGTAAAATATATAAAAAGCCCAACCATTCGCTGAGCTCCGCGATCACATATATTTTTTTATAACACTAAGGTGACAAAAAAACCCTACGGCCCCGCCTGATGGTACACGGAAAAAAAAGAGTTTCCAAGTTCTATTTCACCAAAATAATTTGCATTCAGACTAGAAATCCAACTATTTTGGACATATTTTGTTCACAGAAGGCAATATTATTTCCCTGAAAAAAATTCATTTTATCAATCGAAATTGATAAACTTCTTTTCGTATGAACAAATTTTTTTTTAACCAAATAAATGTTCGTTTTAGATCAACCAAACTTAAATTTTTACCCTAGGACAGTTAATGTTCTTGTATGAAATAAATACATTTTTATATGCAACATTTTATTTTTCTTCGTTTGAAACAAAAAATAATTTTGCTTTAATATAATTTATTTTGCGCTAAAATCATGGTTTTCTTAAATCTGCCACGTTACTAATTAAAAACTATATCTTTCGATTAAAATAATTGTATCTTAAATCAAAGCCAGTGAAATGTTCAGTTAAGATAATATTGTTTTGAATTAGAGAAAATAAAAATTTTAACAGAATTTGTTAGATTCTTGACTCAAAATCTGATATTTTAAGCTGAAACTCTTGTTTTAGTCGAAACAAATAATATTTCTGCTTTAAAATATTAAACATTTTCGTTGAAATTAATCAGCTAGTATCGCTTTGAACGAATTTTCTTGTCTTTTAAGTAAATACCTGCATTTTTAAAACTGAACGAACCTCATCACTGTCCTTCATAGGCTTTCGTGTTGGATTTTAATTTTAAATAATTGTTTATTGTAGGGCTTTGTGCGTCAAATTAGTATCAGTTCATGCAAGAAACCTACAGTTAATTATTACCTGAGAATTGAAAAGTTCGTGGCCTAGTCGCATTCGTCTATCAGAAACGATAAACGAAGTTAAGCAACGTCGACCGTGGTCAGTACTTGGATGGGTGACCGCTTAGCGGCACACTTTTCTTTCTTCCATGTTTAAGAAGGATCGTTAATCATAACAATTATAATTAAACATAACACTGTATAATCAGCTAAAGGCGAGAATAGCTACTAAGCTCGACAAACGTTCCGCCAAGTCATAGAAAGGCAGCGCGGTAGACTGACTCTATATGGCCCAAGCCTCCAGAAAAGAGGCCGGTGCCTCTGCAGTAGGGCTAGCTCGACAAACGTCCGCCAAGACACATTAAGTCAGTGCGGTAGACTGACTTTATATGGCCCAAGCCTCCCAGAAAAGAGGCGTAGGGCTTTTTAAAAAATAACTAACTAATTTTGGACCGAAACATTTTTTGTTTTAAACTAAAATATAATGTTATTAATTTAAGAGCTGCCGTAGTCAAGTTAAGAGCACTATTCTCTTGTGTGAACTAGAAATTTCTTCCGTGCAATAACACACGAAGTTCTACGCCCAAGAAAACTAAGTGTTTCAAATAAAGAAGCATTATTTTCTTCAATGAATTAAATAATGTTTCAAACTGATAGAGTTTTATTTGCTGGTTCAAAGAAATTTGATCTTGTGTTAACTTCATATCATTTTAAATATTTAAGAGAAATAATATCTTGGATGAAGCAAATATTCGTTGGTGCATATATGAAACGATATTCTCTTGGCTCAACTAATTCTTTTTTACCGTGTAAGCGTCACCGCAGCCTATGGACGGTTGAAACACCTGGGGCAATATTCGCGCGTTGCCGACCCTTCACAAATCTAATAACTTCTTTTTTGAAGAACCCAATACTAGAGAAAACCTTGTCCCTGCCTCATTTCACAACTGTTTTTTAAGTACTTCACTCAATATATTTATTTACTAGAGAAGTAGTCAAGAATTTCTAATATAGACTACTGAGCACAGCGAGGGATTTAAATGCACAAGACCTAAAATAATTTGCAATCGCGTGAATAGGCAAGGAACACACTGAAGGCCATATTAAGCAATAAGTTTGTTCTACTATAATCTGCTCTTATCAAAAAATAAACAATAGGTGGGTGCTAACTATTGTTTCTAACATTAGCACCTTTTGAAAGTCGCCAATTATTGAACAATTCGTATGCTTTAAGGTATTTTTCATGTGACTTCTCTAGTAAACAGCTTAGTTCAGCATTAGACACTTGTTGTCTTAGCTTTTCTGATGCTAGAAAAATATCTTCGTAACTCGAGTCACTCATTTTTTTCAAAAAAAAAATACGTAAATAAACAATCTAAAGTTAAAATAACTAATTAGTTTTGCGCCATTTCGCTTTCTTTTTTAGGGTTCGGTACCCAAAGGGTAAAAAAACGGGATCCTATTACTAACACTCCGCTGTCCGTCCGTTTGTCAGGACTTTGAGTTGCATGTAGATAATACTAGTTTAAAAACAAATTCTGAGGTAGCAGTTGCCTTTGAATTTTTTTTTAGCAATATTCCTTTAAAAACAACTGAACATCTTAACTCAAGTCCCATTTTAGCAGAAAAATTAATAAAAATTAATGTTCCTGAATGTAAAGTTCCCTTTGTATTTAAAAACATTATTCCTACGGATATCATAAATACATTTAAAACATGAGAATTAAAAAACACCACAGACCTTTGGGGACTTTCTTTAAAAACTATAAACTCAATAATTCATGTTATAGCACAACCCTTAGCCATAATTTTTAATAGTTGTATTGATAGTGGTGTGTTTCCTGATGAGATGAAACTAAGAAAAGTTATACCTCTTTTTAAATAAGGTAGTTCAACAGACCCTAATAATTTTCGGCCTATTTCAATACTACCTGTACTCAGTAAAGTTATTGAAAAATCATACTTTGTCAAATGTTAAGCCATTTCTGTATTAATGACCTACTTAGTAGTAAACCGTTTGGCTTTATGAAAGGCTGTTCTACCACCGATGCAGGAGTGGCACTAATAAAAAATATATTTAACGCCTGGGAGGATTCGCATGATGCTCTTGGAGTGTTTTGTGATTTATCTAAGGCATTTGACTGTGTCCAACATGAAAATCTCATCAGGAAGCTACATCACTATGGTATTAGAGGCAAAGCTCTCGACCTTTTGACCTCCTACATGAGTAGGACAGTACAGAAAATAGATGTCAACGGTGAACTATCTCCGGGATCAGCAGTCACTATGGGAGTCCCTGAGGGCTCAATTTTAGGTCCTTTTCTATTTCTTATTTATATTAATGATCTCCCATATCATGTAAAAAACCATGACATTGTCTTATTTGCTGATGACACCTCTTTAGTTTTTAAAGTTAAGAGACGACAGACATGTAATGATGAATTAAATAATGCCCTTTCTAAAATTGTTAATTGGTTTAACGTTAATAATTTGTTACTTAATGAAAAAAAAACCAAATGTGTTAAATTTACATTACCAAATGTTAGTAAGATACAGACATGTATTAATGTTAATGACGAGCAATTAGAACTTGTTAATTCAACAGTCTTTCTTGGGATAACGCTGGACTCCAAACTTCAATGGGGTCCTTATATTCATATTCTAGCCAAAAAACTTAGCTCTGCTGTGTATGCGATCAAGAAAATAAGACAATTGACCGATTTCGACACTACAAAAATAGTATATTTTAGCTATTTCCATAGTTTAATGACATATGGTATCCTATTGTGGGGTAGCGCTGCTGATGTAAATACAATATTTTTGTTACAAAAAAGGGCAATTCGTGCTATTTATAAATTAGGATCTAGGATATCTCTGAGGGATAGGTTTAGGGAAGTAAATCTTTTAACTTTAGCGTCGCAGTACATATATGAAAATGTTTTGTATGTACATAAAAATATCAATAGTTTCAGCAAGAAAAGTGACGTTCACAAACTGAATACTAGAAGTAAAAATAAGCTGTTGGTGCATGATACACGTCTACACAAAATAAGTAACTCTTTAATGGGGCAATGTATACACTTCTACAACAAAGTTCCCAATAATATTGAAAAGCTATCAATAAGTAAATTTAAGTACTTTGTAAAAAAGCATACTACAATATTTCAGACTATTATAATGATAAAAATCCTTGGGACTGAAGATGCTCAATTACACGATGCATAGATAAACCAAATTAAAATGGAAATAATATAAAATTGTACAGCTTAAATTTTTTATTTAAAACATTGATTGTATTTTTAGTTTTCATGATTTTTTTAAAAGAGTAACTATCGGGTTTCTTGCCGGATTCTTCTCGGTAGAAATCAACAACATTGTGACCCGGATTTCAAAAAATAATATTTCATAACTTTGACGATTCAAAAGTGATTCTAAAATCCTTATTTGAATAAAACATTTTGACTTTGACTTTGTTCGTTCGTCCGTGTGTCACTAGGCTGTATCTAATATATTTCCATAATTGACTATGCAGATTTATGCTATCCCGACATAACTGAAGAACTACTTAACAAACTCGACCGCCTTCTCAACTTATGCATCCGTTATATATTCGGCTTGCGTAAGTATGATCATGTCTCCCAATATCGTACACAGTTAAATTAGCTCAATATCCGTTTTCGCCGAAATACTCATCTTCTAACATGTATTTATGGCATTCTTAATAACCCTTTATCGCCTCCTTATTTAATAGAACGATTTGAGTTCTTGGGTTCCCAAGAGCGACAGATACGGTTTTGCCGTTCCAATCTCCTCCGCACCCCTACGCATAGTACGACATTTTATTCGGATTCGTTCACGGTCACAACAGTTCATTTGTGGAATAATTTACCAGTAAATATTCTTAATGCAAAGTCACTAGAGAGCTTTAAAGCTTTACTGCATCGGTACTATATCGACATCCAAAATACATAGGTCAGGTATAAGCGCTTTCTAGTGAACTATGCCTTAATATTTATGCAATATATATACATATATGTATGTTTATGTATAAAATTATATATAATTTATCCACCTTCTCATTTACATATTATACTTTATGATATTATTCTTATATACTATCTTTTATCACTTAATCTATTATCATTATTGAAGCTACTATGATCTATTACAACACACACTGCACAATCCCTTATTTATATCTACGTTACCAATGGTTAACTGGTAGAAAATTCCTGAAGGCGTTAAGTTCGCCTATGTACAAAATTAGTGCAATAAAGAATTTAATATGGGGTTGAATTTTATTATTATTATTAATAAACAACACATGAAGTGAGACAGTTGAAATTTTCGCAGAAGATGTATTTCTGTTGCCGCTAGAACAACAAATATTAAAAAAACAGAATGAAATAACTTCGTGTCTACTTGTCAGTAGTTCCCAAAGTGGTCCCACAAGACTCGGCGGGGGCAAAGGTTGGCGTAACAAAAAAATGGGCGTTCACAATTGCTTTTGATAGTCAAGAACTAAAATGTTGGCTTGACTTCACCTATCAATGTAGGCAGATAATATTTGAAAAAGCTCAGCGACTTTTACTTGTAAAAACTTGCATATTCCATATTTAGATATGAAGCAAATTTCCATAGTTAGATCTTATTTTCACATTTTTGTCAAGTTTTGGGAATATGGTAGAAATGTAGCTGCAGCGCCACCATAACCAGCTAAATTTTGAAAGTGGTTTATGGGAAAAAAAGGTCTGGAAAGTAGACTTTTGAACATCATACAGCTGAATTGACCTGATTGTTGGCACATGGATAGATGAAGGGACAGAGTTTGAGAAAGATATAAGATATCTAAGTACTCCCCAATAGAGAGTTCCCAAGGGAATAAATTCTCCGCGGGGCGCCGCTAGTCCATAGACAGCGTACTGAAGTAATCTGTTCTCTGTCCTAAAGTCTCCTATTTTCACGTCACGACTGACGTACGACTCAGTGACGCGCGACCGATGGCAAGTCGCAAGGTCGCATCGCCGCCGCCGCGTGCCCACTCCCCTAACGACGATCGACCTTGGTAAAGCAACGTCAATGGTTGCTAAGGGGATTTCAAAACTTTCTCTTTTAGTATTGTTTATTTTAATTCATTTATTTGCCATTTAGAAACGGGAACACCTGATGCTTCTTATCATCAGGCTTTGATGCTGGCAGATAAGTAAGATTAGAAGCAAACAGATAGATTGCTGGTTTTTTACGAGATTGTGACAACAATGGGTTATTAAACGATTGTCACCCATGTGTATGAGGAAGCTATTAAACTCCTAGCTCCGAGGTGATTACAACCTACATTGCTGGTTTTTATAATCTAAAACATGATCAACATCTCAGCCTGTAAAAGTCCACTGCTGTATGTAGTTTTCTTCCAGGTCATCTGTCCACGTAACTCTAGGCCCGTCCTGCTCTGCATTTTACAGATGTTGTTTTATTACAGTAATAATTTATTGGTCTGTTTCCTCACCACATTGCTCATTTGCCTAGCATTTTTAACCGACTTCAAAAAAGGAGGAGGCTCTCGATTCGGAAGTATATATATATATATATGTTACAGTTAAAACCCGTTTTTCGTTAGAACGCGTTTTCCCTAGTTTTTACTACATGCCTTTGTTATAACTAGAAATACCTAGTCAAAACTAGAATTTACCACTGATATATTTGATTTTCAGATAAAACTTCTTGTTACTCCGAGCTTTAGTTAAAACTAGCACTAGAGAAACTAATTTGGGGTTGAAGTTAAGAAATATTTTTAAAACTATTTCTTAACTTCAACTATTTCTTAAATAAAATAATCGACATACAAGCTGAGCTGACAGAACACAATCATAAAATTTAAATAAGGAACATTTTTAAGGAGCATTGTTAACATGCAATAAACTCTTGGCCTGTTTTTTTTTTAAGTTTTGATGTGCTGTTTCTCTGGATCCCATTATTTGTCGATTCACGTTTGTTACAACTTCGTGGTCTTTGTCATTTGTTGGTATTATAAGAGGATGTACAGTCGTAGATGCTTCAGCTTTAATGTCATATTCACTGGCTTCTGCTGCGATTAGCGATTCTCTACTTGTTTTGGATGAACTTTCTGCGTCTTTTTGTTTGGCTCCGGTTTTTATCTGATGCTGTCCATTGCAACTAGCTACAGGCTCAACATCTCGAGGCAAAGGCAAAGTCATAAGCTCTACTCGCGGTTTTATACCAAACATTGTTTTGTATCGTTTAATATCGGAATGAAGTGCCCGATTTTTCATTAACTGTACACACCGAATACCATTTGACCAGTTTGTAGTATCGTTATCTTGTATCCATGAAGCCAACATTTTCTTTATGCCTTGGTTAGCTCTTTCCACAGATCCTTGGCTTTGGCTGTGTCTTGGCTTTGCATGGACCAGTTTACACTCGGGCCAAAATGAAACGAGCTCATTTATGACACAATTTACAAATTCTTTGCCGTTATCGGAGTGTAAGATGCAAGAAGCATCAAATGTCAAAAATATCATTTCTAAAGTTATGTTCGCATATTTTCGTAAAGTTTCATTTTTAAGTATATCCCGACCACCATGACCAAGGGCCACATGAGCTGCTTCAATTATATCAAAAATTTCATCTACATACAAATAGTGTTTCATGGGCTCCTGTCTAGTCACTAATTTTCGTATTCCACAAATATTGATACCTTAAATCGCTTCACTCTCCAGAACTATTTCTGAGATTTCTGAACAGCTTATTGTGCTTCTTCAATTCCGTCCACTAAATTGTCACAGGTTTCTTTTTTCATTATATAAAAGGGGTTCTCTTTTTTTTCGTTCCCTCACTTAAGTTTGCCATGACAGTTGCGCTCGAATCAATCTTTACGTGCTTGTCAGAATAAAAATAAAGCGGGAATGAACGGAACATAGCGTACAGCGCGGACGGCGCTCGAAAAAGGATTCCCTAGCACTTGTCGAATGAGGTGACTTCGCGGTGAAGAACTTTAACCTCAGTCGGAACAAATGTTTAACTGACTCGTTTCGGAAAAACGCGTTTTGTCTATTAAAAACTAGTTTTATATATATATATATTTATATATATATATATATATATTTGTTTTATGTATGGTCGGGCATAACTCCGTCGTATATAAACAGATTTGCAGAATTCGTTTTTTTATTTAATTCCTCAAGGTCCCATATTAAAGTAGTGAATTCAAAACTTAAATTTTTAGTGAAAAAAAATTATTGCTGTTAATTAACTGGTAAAACGCCTTTTATATTGATGATTGTATAAAATCTTGTAACGAGTATGGATGTTTTTAGTGTACTAAAAAAACACTTCGTCACTCAAAAGTAAAAAATAAAAATTTATTAACAATAAAAAATACAACCGGCTTCAAAAAGATGCACTAAAAAGGTAAAAATAATTAATTTATTTTCAAAAATCTGATCTGAATCACAGTTTAAAGTTGATTTCTATGTACTAAACAGTTCATAACACATTTAACTTGCAGGCCACTTGTTAAAAAGGTTATATTTACCCTACTACTTTGTTCGGCCCTTTCCGTTGACCAACCGTGTCGTATCGCTCGCCCGCGCTCTTACTTTGTTTTGGCTAAGGTTCCTTCCAACCATTTTTTATTTCACTCGGCTCGTAAGCGTCACCGACGTAATGTTTAATAGCCCTTTATAGAATTTTTCAAATCCGACTGGTATGGTGTTTTCGAAGATTAGCGCGTTCAAACAAAAAAATTTACTATATATAAAAGAAATTATTACCTTCGAAATTGAACAAGCGGCTAACAAATTTTGCTTGTTAATGCTAATGAGTCATTCATTATCACTAGCTTTTGGCCGCGATTCCACTCGCCCTAAATTCGGTTATCGGTGTAAGATTTCAACATCTCATTTATAAAAAAATTTGCACTCCGGGAGTGCCGGCAGAAGTTAAAACCTTTACACACGATTCGCGCTTAACATTCAAATATGTTACAAGACAACTCGTATCGTATCGTATCACATTTTAACATGTGTAATCCGCACTTTTATTATTATAAATAATAATGTTTGTTTATTTACTTTTTTGACGTAGTATATTTGACATTGTAAATAAACGCGACGCGAGTTCCGTCTTACGAATTTTCTATGAATTTTCGATCAGGACACGTGACCTGACGCGAGTTTAACATTTTTTACCCATCATAAAACAGTTCACAACGCCGCTAAAGAAGTTTTCACTTCAAAAACTTTCTCACACTTGACGTTTTCAAGTAGCCTATGTCCTTCATCGGGACTCAAACTATCTCTATGCCAAATTTAATTTTAATCGGTACAGCGGTTTAAGAGGTAACAGACAGACAGACAAAGTTACTTTCGCATTTATAATATTTATAAGGATTGAAGTACATGAGTGGGTACAATATCTACACGTAGAGTAGGTAGGTAAACATTATTGTTTACAACTTAGCTTCACTTATATTGCCAATTAATTTATAACTCAAGTATCTCAAGATATATAGGTAATACATTAATAAAACCTAAACCATCGTCGGATCCGTGCCGTGTCTAAGTGGGTAATGTCCTGATCGCTGAATCGAGGGGCGTAGGTTCGGTTCTCGCACAAGACAAACAATTAATATTTGTGTATGTCTTGAGACTGTGTTTTCTATGTATGATATTTATGTATTTACAAATAAAAGGTATGTAAGTATTTGTGTCCGGTGTCTGGTATCCATAGCACAAGCATTGTTTGGGAGCAGATGGGGCGCTGTCTAATGTACAAAAATATTTATTATTATTTAAACATTCTAATGAAGTCGCAGGCAGAAACTAGAATATATTATAATATCTAAATATCTTCTACTTTGTAAATTCTGACACAGACTGACAGAAAAGATAAGCACTAAGAAATAACTTGATAATTCATCCTCTGATGTTAAGTAGGGAAAATTTGCATAAAAATTACGTAGTCATTTTTCAAGTTAGATAGAAATATGGAAATTGATGTTCAGTTCAGGCACAGAATAAGAAACAGTACCTATAAAATTCTTTAATAAAAAAAATCAGTTCTTTCAGCGTTCGTTATTGAAAATTCCTTCCCATAAGCTATGGGAATTACGTACGAAAATTTGTGTTGAAAGTTCGTAATTTTCGAAGTAAGTTACGATTGATCCATTCCATTTTAGAAAAGTCGGATGGTTCTAAGATGGTACCGATGGGAAATCCAATCGGGAAATCTAAGATACCTATACAGTGGGATATGTAATGCTTTTATCCAGATTGTTTGGGTCGGGACACTTTTGTGACCTGTTTGAGTGAATATGGATTACCTACTACTTACATATACACATACCTATCTAAATACGTGTCTTCTAGGATAACAGATAAAGATATATTTGAACTTATAGAAGATATATGATATATTTTATATTGTATATAAGATATATTTTATAGGGTTTCAAACCTAGAAGCCAAAAAACCGGCTAAGTGTGAATCGGACTTGCGCACCCAAGGTTCTGTATTATGCCTCTAATTGCACGACCCTGACTCACACTTGGCCAGTTTTTATTACTTGTATTTTTACTACAGAGCTTACTCCATAATCGTTATAAATTTGATGATATTTTAGGTGTTACAAAGAAAAATTCTGAAGAAAAAGTCTGGCATTGAAGAATAAATTGAAAAATTACAAAACGCCCTACATTGTATTACTTTATTCAATGACTAAAAACAAGCATCAGCAAAAATTAAAGTGTCCTCCTACCAGAAAACGGCGCCATCAGTATATTTTAAAGGATTAGCCAAGTAATATGATAATTGCAGAACTTCTTTCCCAAAAAAATACTGGACTCGAAAAATACTGTATGCAAAAACTAGTAAAAATTACATTTTCCTAATATTTCAAGAGTTATTGTTTAAAAAACTTTTTTTTTACGTTCAAAAATGACATCCTATTTTTACAGAGTATGCCGACGATGACCTCGCTATCCGGATAGAGTCCTCCATTAGAGTCTCGCCCCAAAAGTCCGGTGTAGCAGTAACTGCAATAGACAGTTGAGTAAAAAAAACCGAGCTTAAAAAATATTTTCCGTATGCAAGGTTCGTTTGTTCCTGAGGAATAAATATTTCAAGTAAGTAGGTATCTGAAAATCTTGATAACCGACAGTGTTCAGAAACATCTCCGTTACGTAAAAACTTCAGATAAAGCTCTAGGGAGAAGTGGCATGAAAGAGCCAGGTTTTGAAAGAGCCACTTGCATTATTTCGGTAGTTTTAGAACAGATTTGGTTGGCAATATTATTTTTAGGTGGCAACACTGATTTCCCGTCACCCACAAACATTTGACAGTTCGCCGAAACCAACCGCCATCGGTGTATCGAGTCGAAGATTTTGGCACTCAAAAGTAAGTTTTTTGTTTCATTTTAGTTGTTTTTTGGTATTTTTTTGTTAACAATTATAGACAAATAGACTCAGTTGGTGCATATATTTGGCTTTGCGTTTGCATAAAAACTTATCTGCTAAAGATCTGATATTGTTGTTATTTTGAAGGTTATATATTTTTTTGGAACAAGTCGTGAAACCCGGCTCAGTGGGCATTGAAAAAGCCGGCTCTTTCATAACTGGCTCCTTCATAACCTTGAAATTGTTTTTTGTAAATAATATAAAATAATACTAATATACGTACAATGTACGTATAATATACGAACATTTTTTTACAATATTATTAAATTAATTGCTTCAGATATTTCAATATGGAGAAAGTTGGTCCAAAAAAACGAAAAAGATCCAATAAATCGGTAATTGAAGAGGCAGTTGCTGAAGTTTTAGAAAAGCGCCAGTCTATAAATAAAACTGCACTTGCCTTAAATATATCGCGGGCTTATTTAGCAAAAATAGTTAAAAAAGCAAAGAATACTGGTGAATTACGATATAAACACTGTCCTTATATAGGAAATAAGCGTATTTTCGCATCGGAGCAGGAAAACATGCTTGCGGATTATTTGAAGACTGCTTCTAAAATGTGCTATGGCTTAACAAGGCATCAAACTAAGAAACTGGAATTTGATTATGCCAAAGCCCAGATATTTGCCCAGATAAATAGAAAGAAGCCGAAACTGCTAGTGATGATTGGCTCAAAGGATTTATGAGCAGACACAAAGATTTAAGTGTGAGAAAACCTGAAAGCACTTCTCTATCCCGTGCAACATCCTTTAACAAAACAAATGTAGGAATGTTTTTTGAGAAATTAAGCATTGTTTTACGCAAACACAATTTTCCTCCCCATATGATTTATAACGCCAACGAAACAGGCTGCAGTGCAGTCACCAATCCCCCTAAAATCATAGCTGAAAAAGGTTCCAAACAAATTGGAAAAGTATCTTCAGCCGAATGAGGAACGTTGGTGACAACTCTGTTCTTTATTAATGCTACTGGTGGTTTTTTACCGCCCATTTTTGTGTTTCCTAGAGTAAACTACAAGGATATTATGTTAAGTCGTGGTCCGCCTGGAGCTCTAGGTTTGGCTCAAGCTTCTGGATGGATGACCGAAGACTGTTTTGTTAAAGCAGTTGAACACTTTGTGTTGCACATAAAGCCATCAAAGGAGAAGCCAGCATTGATATTAATGGACAATCACAGCTCTCATGTGAATCTCAGAGTGGTCGAATTTGCCAGACATAACTCAATCATCATAGTCACATTTCCACCGCACTGCAGCCATAAACTGCAACCACTAGATGTCACAGTATATGGGCCTTTCAAAACTAGATATCGCATTTCCATGAACAAATGGATGTCATCGAACCCTGGTAAAACGGTGACTATTTATAAAGTTGGGCAATTCGTAAGGGAAGCATATCTGACAGCTTTTAGCCCCCAGAATATAACACAAGGATTTTTAAAAACAGGAATTTACCCCTTGAATTCGAATATATTTAATGAAGAAGAATTCTTATCTTCATATGTTACTGATAGACCGGATCCATTAAAGTCAAATGAAGCTAAAGAGTTGAACATGGAGGAAGAAAATATTGAAGGTAATTTAAGAGCAACACCTTCGCCTTCTACTCGTACAAACGCACGTATAGCTGGCAAAGAAAATGATATACCTGACCAGAATATCATACCATCTCCCAGTGTTACATCTACTCCTATAGTTGATGCGATTCCGAGTTCTTCTGGCCAACAAATAATATCACCGGCAACAATAAGACCATTCTCCAAAGCGGGCCCAAGACTAAACACTACACGAAACAGTAGAAAAATGGCATCTACCATAGTAACTGATACTCCGGAAAAAAAAATTAGAAGAGAAAGAAGGAAATGCAAAAAAAACAAAAAAAATGTTAAGAAAATGACTACAAAAAATCCATAAAAACTCTTAATAGAAATTCAAGAAAAAATCCGGAAAATTCTTCTATTCAAAGTGACTCATCTGATTCGTCCGATTCTATCGTATTAGCTGAAGTAAAAAAAAGGGTTGTTCCAAGCAAAAATAACTCCAAAACAAACACAAACAGTGATGATTGCACAGTTTGTAGCAAGCCGTATGGAAACAGTGATCAAGATTGGTTTCAATGCAAAATTTGTTTTGGTTGGGCTCATGAGTCATGTGGCATTAAGGGGCAATTGAATTTTTTTTGTAAGAAATGTTTTTAAGCTTAAAAAAACATACATTTGATGTTCCTAACAGTCTGATAATTATATTTAATGAATAGATAGATATTTAGGCTCAAAAATAGCAATATTATTTTTGAAGTTCTTGGAGATTTAATGATGTTGGTTTTGATAAAAGATTTGTTTTTATTTAGAGACTGTTAATAAAAAAACCGCCTATAATATGTTAAGTTCTGTAGAACGTATATGTACCTCTGACTGATTAATATATTAAGATTAAGAAACAAGTACTTCAAATGACTGAAAGAATTGTTTTTTTTTTGTTAAGAAATGTTAACAATTACTTAAAAAATATTGCTAGAATTGTATTTAAGTTTTTTTTATGTCGCAGTTATTTTTTTTGATAATTTTTATAATTACGCGTTGTTATACTAACCGGCTCTTTCAAAACTTATGGCAGCTCTTTTAATACCGACCTGTGATGAACGAGCCGAATGACACATTTTTTTGAAATGCATATTTCGTTGATTTTTATATATTATTTAAAAATTTTTTGTACGAAATTACGTACTCAAATAAATAAAGAATAATTTTTAAAATAAAAAATTACTTCTTTTTCATTACATGTAGTATTTTTTCCTCCGTAAAGAAAACTGGCTCTTTCGTGCCACTTCTCCCTACTACGTCAATAAGTAACTATTTTCAGGTTGTTAGATGTCATGCTTGAAATTTAGAGAAGGGGGACTTTTAAAAACCTTGCCTTGCCTCAGCCATTATACGACCCACTGCAGGGGCACAGGTCTCTTCTTGAGGAAGGAGTTTTAAGTCATAGGTAGTCCATTGCTGTAATCCAGTGCAAATTGGCGGACGTTCCTCGAGCACGAACCACTAGGTCACTCGACAGTCAGAGTTTTCAAGCCCGCATATAATAAGGCCTCAGACTTATCTCCAAGATTGCTATCTCAGTCTGATAACAGCCACAATTAAAAACCTATGGTGTATTTTTAAAGACTTATCCAAGTCGACCACATCACATGAAGAACTCTCTGTTCTATGTGAGTATGGGAAACTAAAACATGTCAATTTTATTACGAAACTATAGCGGTTTTCTATTAAAAAAAATTCAGAATCGATGGAAAGATAAGAGTATGTGTCACACCACTGGCTTTTCGGGGAATGAAAACACCGTGAGGAAACCAGCATACCTACGTCAAAAAAGAAAACGTAAAAATGTGAAGTCCACAATCCGCACTTAAGATTTTTTAGATTGTATTGTTTTAGCATAGTATATTAAATTATATTTATTGATTTGTAAGATTTATAAATATTATTTCACATGCACTTCCTATTCCTTACAGTCGTCTTGATAGGTTCCTCTACCCAAAGGTTGTCTGGAAAAAATCGCTTTTTAGCGATAAAATTGAAAGATCCATTTTATTTTGCAGTAAGGAATATATATAAAAATAACGAAACTATAATTAGGTATTCCAGTTTTGCCATTTGGCTACCGATGCCTAAAAAAAATTGATATCTAGCTAACAATTAAGTGGGCCGAATTAGTGCCAATACAGAATAGTGTTATATAGTGCGAAAAAACTACGTAGCATGTGCAAATCTGTTTGTCTTTGCGAAGTGGTAGGTATAGTAAATATAAATGCAAATTGTGCAATAGCTTTTTTAAGAAACAACATATGACATTTAGGTATACCGATTTCCTCTGTGTCATTACCATTAGCATAACATAAGTTGTATATTACAGTACACACACATAACTTGTATGTTACAGTACACACACATATCGACGACGTCGCCGTCGCCGGTGTGTCTATTACCTATTGTCTACTTGTATATGCCATTGTTAGATTAATCGACTGTGTAGTTAGTGGTATAAATTATATTCCGAAAACGACGACGACAAATTTTAGGGTTCTGTACTAAAAAGGACTAGGTCCTGACCCTATTAGCACAGCCTAAATATTTTTTTAATCATAGAGTCAAACACAATGGATCGGGCTCGCTCGAGCTGTCTCCGAGGGATCAAATCCGAAACGAGGACGACCGGAAGCAAATGAAAGTCACCGACATACCTACCTAGCTCGCAGAATCAGCAAGCTGAAGTAGCAGTGAGCTGGTCACGACGTCACCTAGAGCGAAGACCTCGTATTGAAAAGTAAAGAGTAGGAAGCCGTACAGCTACAACTCAGTGGACTACGGGGAGAAATACGGTGCCATGAAACAGGCTAAATTCCAGCAGTCAGTCGATCAAAGTAGGCTTATGGTCTTAATCATGAACATGACATAAAAAAATAAAAATTCAAATGTAAGAAAATCCTTTTGGGAAATAAAGAGGTATTTCCTCATCGTGCCTTCTTCTTGTTTACAGACTTTAACAAATTGATTGTTGCTGGAATATATCTTTTTACTAAAGAGTTTGTGTTAATTATTCTTATTAAGATATTGTGCTAATATTGTGTTGCGGTACGGAACCCCTCATAAGTGAGTCAAACTCGCTGTTGGGCTGGTTTTTGACCGACCGACCAGGATCCGACTTTAGTACGCATTTCATCAAACTCGAAGGTTTTTTATTCAAGTAGACTTTTGAACGGCGCTTTTTAATCCTGAGTTTAATTACAATTAAACTCATGCTTAAAAAGCGCTGTAAAGTTTATGAAAGTAATAACTATTAGGTACCTACTTAGTTTCATAAACTTTACCAACAGTTCGGAATGATTTTACTACCGAGAAAAGACGGCAAGACACTCAGTAGTTTATCTTTTATATTTTTACATTTTCATATTAAAAATAATACAATCTTTTACCATAGATACCTAATAATAATACTGGTAGGTACTCAACTTGAAATCATTTTAAAGCTAATGACAGAAAGTGCCTGTGAATAAAACTTAAATTTATTAGCAAATATAAAAGTAAACAGGTAGCAGGATGGAGCGTAAAACAATCGTAAAAATTAAGTACCTACCTACATGCAAGCACCTGCGACCGTTTTCCTCGATGTTAACTTATAGCATACATAGTAATGTTTCTACTTTTTACAACCGACATTCGTTTGTAGCCAGATTCCTAGCAACAATGTAGCGCTAACCAAAATAGAAATCAATAAAATGTCGGAAGAGATACGTCTCGAACGTTGCATAAGTTCGCAGTTACGTTTTGTCTAGATACCCACAAATTGCAACGCATGCGTCGCAAGATCGATTAAATTCCAACTCCATTCATCCATAATACTTTGCTTATAATAAGGTACCGTTTTAGATCTAAAGAATCCAATCAACTTTGATATCTAACCTCAACTTCACTTACCTACAACAATTACAGTCCAATAAAAACGCCATAACAATAGCCTAGCGAGAACTATTTACAGGTTGTATAGGGTTTTTGACCTCCACTTGCAAGTTACCGCGACTTGCAAGCAAAAATCGACCGTCAGGAAACAAGAATTCGTCAGTGGCTGATCTAAATTCAAGGCCACTGAGTGATTACCGTCAGGTATTCCAGACAAGACGCCGGTTGTAGCTTACGTAAGGAATGCATACCATCATCTAAAATGACATCGTTGGACTCACCATATCATTATTCTCCACGATCCAGTTGACGGAACATATCTGGTACACGACGTATGCTCGGACTAGCTCGCTTGTCTTTTTGCTTTTAAAGGCATCCTTGGGACTATTGAAGTTGAGATCGAGTTCGTCGCGAGGGCCCACGGCTAGAGGCGGCGTAGTTGATAGAGCACATGCACTTCGCGGCGCTTTCGCTGCTAACCTTCTTAGCAGAGCCATGATTTCAGCTCTGCTCACTGTTCACTAATCACACACGTTCGTGGCAGCTGACAACTGACAACTGGCGGTCGATACCGCCAAATATTCGCTACCACGTCTATCTGCGCGCGCAGCCGCTCCAATTTTATTTTAAATCCCACGGAGGTGTGTCGGCCGAGTCTCGCCGGCCAGTACGTATGGCATGCGTCACAGCGGGGCCACGGTATGGCGTACAGCCGCCTTGGTGTTACGTAACAAGTCTACTGAAATAATAAACATTAGTTTTTATAACTGCATCGCAAGGTTTAAATTTAACGAATAGATACTGAGACAAATACGTCAAAACAAGCCGCAAAACTGTTGTGACAGATTATTACCAGATAGCACAGGCACAGGCACAAATCAATGAAGGTAGGCAAGCTAGGCTGTAGGTCGAATAAAATATATAAAATAGTGTTAGAGGCTCCAATGAATAAATGCTCCTTTTCCAAGAGCCATAGTTTCATAAACTTACCGTGAATATTTGAAGATTGTAAGCATTGAGATAAGATGATGTAAGTAAATAGATGTTCCTTTCTATACAGGGACGGGTTTATACCTAATTCATTCAGACGAAATGTTCAAGTACACACTAGCAACCAGTTTATTAAATCTAGTATCTACCGCGTCTTCATTTTAGATCTTGGAGAGAAACCAATGAATGTATTTCCATAAATTTTTCTCTCGAATTCCAGAGTTTGGCGTTCCCAATTTAGGGGAGTATTTAGCTAGTCTGTTCCCAATAATTCTCCACCCGATTCCACTTGTATTTTCTGTTTGTTTGTGTGTTTGTATGTTTTTATTTCTCAAAATAACTTTACACGACATGATCGATGGACGTAAATCGAGCACCAGATCCACCACCAGCACCACATTTCTTTTGGCTTCATTATCAAACTTAACTTTTTAAATATGCTTTTAGACAGCACTTTTGTATCGTCAGTTTCATTATTAATTTTAAAGAAATACCACCGGTTCGGTATGATTTACTACTGAGAAGAACCGGCAAGAAACTCAGCAGTTAATCTTTTATATTTTTTCAACTTCATATTAAAATACAATATAGCGTTACACTAGAGAAAAACATAGCATACGTTTTAATTTTAAAAAATATAACAAATACACCAATACCAATACAAATCAATTACGTTCTAATTTTTCCAAACATTTTTATTATTTATGTACTATTATGTACCTGTGGGACCCCGCCTGAAGAATCGCCTGAAGTGACAACAAAATCTTGACTGACTCTCATTAACTTCGTTAGATAGTCTAGTAACATCGGGGGCTTACTCAGAAATTGAATAAGTCAGTCAAAATATCTTGCAGTACGAGATGCTACGTGTCAACTGTGGTTATCCGCAATCCTGTCCACTTACCTTGGCAGTTAACTTGATAATCTAAACCTTCGGATTGCAGTGGGATTACATCTTAGACCGAAAGTTTCCTTTTGGGCAATATTGTCCATGCCAAATACTACATGGGCTGTGTAGTGCAGAAAAGTCTCGGAATATGTTTACGTCACGGCTTAGGTTTAGGCAACTCTAACCATCATTCATTGCGTACGTGATAATGGCAAGTTGTTGGTATGGAGGATCAGGGTCAGGCCTTTTTGTATAGGATTTGACGTGTGTTAACCGGTCGGTTTCATTCCATCTGAGGTATCCGAGCTAGATCAGCAGCCGCAAACGTAAGTTTCCAGGACTACGTATTTGTTTGTAGAAGAAACAAAGTTTGGACCATGAGGTAACGCAGTAAAATTTGTCTACATGTAGTCCCAACACTTCCAACGGCTTAGCTGATACAACGGATTAATACGAGTACAGCATTATAAATAAAAGGGAAATGCGGCCAAAACGTCCTCATTGCCTATGCCATTCGGCAACCATAATTATTGAACATATATTTTGAAAGTTATAACTTGACTTTTATGTTTAAATGTAAAACGTCTATGAATATTCTTTAATTATTAAAAACTACCTTAATATCATGCACAAAAATAAATTTTGAAGATTTTTTTACTCTGTGATAGATGAGCTAGCAAGAAGCTTACATATTGAGCTAGTCAATATTCTAAAACAGCTTCATGTAACACCGCCTTATCCTTCGCATAGAACGTCGCCAACCGGTTTTGATACATGTACGCAATATTTTCCTTTACAGGGTTCCGTACCTTAAAAGGAAAGAGGAACCCTTATAGGATCACTTTGTTGTCTTGCTGCTGCTTGAGCACAAAAATTTTTTGAACCTTTACCGTATTGAAAAATGAGGCATACTAGAAATTAACAGTGATGAATGGAATTTCATGAAAGATATAGTGAACGTTTTGCAATGCTTTTACCAAGTCACGTTGGATATCTCTTCCTACTCGTCCTGTGTTTCAGTGGTAATGTTTAATGGTAAATTGACGCCAACACAAAACATTCAGTCCTTTAATGGCCAGGAAGATGATAATGAAAATCACGCAGAGACGATGAAGAGCAAGCTACTGGATGCACTGAATAAGCGGTTTTCATTTGTTAAAAGTTGTTTGCCACTAGTTACTGCAACACTGATCGATCTACGGTTTAAAACTAAATATCTAACTGAAAGCGAAGTTAACTCAGCCAAGCTTCATATTATCGAAATCAATGAAAATGTAGGATCAGATTCTCGTGAGACGACATGGGCATCTTCAACTAACTCGTCAAACCGCAACAAATCAATCCAACTAATGGGCAGCTCATGATTCGATAGAGTTGGAAGACGAGCCAATGACCAATGACGAATACAGTTCAAGCTCTGTGATCGAAAACTTCCTTAGGGAGCCAAGACTGCAACGAAATGCAAATATTTTTGAGTATTGGTTTCGTCAACTTATAAGGTGTTTAAGCCTGCAGCAAATAAGTTTTTATCTGCGCCGCCTACTAGCGTAGTAAACAACTGTTTAGCAAAGCTGGACAATTGTATGACGAGAGGCGACACTCTTTGAAGGGCGAAAATGCCGAAAAATTGCCTTTTTTATGTTATAATATAATGATATTTAACTTTGTTTATTAAAACAGTTCATTTTGTTAAACAATTAGTAGTGTATTAAAAATTTAACAGTATTAAAAAAAATTTTTTACACGCTTTGTCTATTCTCGGTCTCGGCCGAGATATTATTTTATTCTCGTTCTCGGTCTCGGCCGAGAACGAAAAACCCATCTCGGTCAAGCCTTCTTAAGTCTACGGTCACTTAAAGTTGTACAAAAATCAAAACCTATGGGGTACTTCCCGTTGACCTAAAATCATGAAATTTGGCAAGAAGCTATACCATGGAGCACACATAAAGGAAAAAATCTGAAATCCGTAAATTTTTTGTTACATCACTTTTTTTTTAATTCTTTGCGATTAAAAATTTATTTGCAGTTGGTAAATTCACCGCGACCTATGTCGATGTATAACAACAGTTAACCAATGGCAAAGCTAAGTTTGTCCCTCAATACAATTAACCTTTTACGGAACCCTCGGTGCGAGAGTCCGACTCGCACTTAAATTAATGTGAAGGGACTTTGATCTACAATCCGCTGCCACAGACTAAAAGGGCAGCTGAGCAGGAGAACAACCTATATACAACCCAAGAAGCCTATATATGTTAATCAATATACATACAAGCTTCTTCATACAACGTAAACTAAAGAAGGGTTAGGCTGCCCGCCCACGTCCGATAATCGGTGACTGACTTTTAATAAAATAGGTTAATATTTGGATCCGATTGTCGGATCTAGAAAATGAAGGACGTGTGCTTGAACGTTACTGTTTTAATTTCGCATAAACACTACTAGAATATAAGGGATAGGTAGGTACTATGGAAACCATTCGATTAAAAAAATACATTATTTATTGTACATGATGTCACTGACCTCTACTAAAATTTTAATAAAGTGCCGCTATCCTGAAAACATAGCCAAGTTAGTTGAAAGTCTGTTTTCCATAATTATCTTTTGCCCACGTCTTCGTCAGTCTTACAACGGGGCTGGTCCGCAAGTTGCACATCGCGCGGTAAAGCGAGCTACGTTAGAAGTGTCTCTGAGGGATCGAATCCGAAATAAGGACATCCGGAAAAGAACTAAAGTCACCAACATAACTCGCAGGATTAGTAAACTGAAATGCAGCGGGCTGGCCACGTCTGTTGGACGACCTATGGCCGATGGAGCAGATGTGACCTAGAGTGGTGACCGCATACTAGCGCATAAGGCGAAGTGAGGGGCGCCCGCCAGCACCGTGGACTGTCGACCATAAAAGGGTGGCCGGTGGTGGCTGAATGCGAAAGACCGAGAACCAGGAGAAACAGCGCGCCACGATAAAACTTTATGTTCAGCAATTGACGAATAAAAAGTGGTATAATGATGATGAATGGAGTTTTGCGGTTAAGATTTGGTTTTCGTTAGACTTATTTTTTGGTTATAAACCTTTCTCTGATTTTAATTATCATGTCCTAAATAAATGTTATGAAAAGTGGATTTGTACCATAGATTAATTTCTTTAAGCAAAGTTTTTAGGGAGTGCATTCATAGGGCCATATGTATTCTTTACCCAATATTAATAAAGCCATATGTATCCTTTACCCAGTACATTATGTAGGTACACGCTGAGCGTTTGATTGATTTTAGTAGGAACTGTATGCATGTTGTAGGAGAAAAATAAAGGATGGTTTTTTTCTGTCTGGGTGGTGATTATGGTTGTTAGATAACATAACAACTATGATTTGCTATAGGTGAAATGGAAAAGTCACATGTCATTGATAATTTGGTGATTTAAATTCCTACTAATAAGGATTTCGTGCAAATGGTAGAATTAAATGTAGGTACTACTATGTTATGACCATGTTGGGTGACACGATAGTGGACGTTAAAGTCTCTCAAAATAAACTGCTGTTGTTTAGGATCTGTCAGACGTACCAATCAGAGTCCTGAAAACTCGAGTGACCCGTCACCGCTGTGAGACCTTTTATAGGTCACGCATACTATACTAGTGTGGGCACCGTAATCTACAAGCATTTACCTTTATTTATTTTAGTTACCGCTTTCCATCAGGCGGACGGAAAACTTGTTTACCACCTTAGTGGTATTGAAAAAAAAAACCTATATCACAAATTACGTCTAATTAGTGTAGGTAAGCAAATTAGACTTTTGCCTTCCAATAAAAATGCGCAAGTTGGAAACAATTTTAAATAAGTCTGTAGCTTGTGCTTGTGCTATACTTTTGCAGCCTAAAAAGCTTTTTGACTTTTTTCAGTGTTTCACTTATAAATAACTCTAAAATGATCACCCACCCTACAGAAAATATTAATTACTAGATTTTGCCGGCGGCTCCGCCCTAAATTCGGTTATCGGCGTGGAGCTCTTTACTTTAACATTTACTAATGACATACAACTTACAGATTATACTAATGTAGTACTTAATGTGACTACTAGTGCGTATTTTTTTTGTTATATTATTTAATTTTATATTAATTAATATAATAATATTAATATAAAAAAAATAATAATTTATGTTTTAAAAATTCAATTAATGCATTTAGAAAATGCAATTGCGTAATCTTATGGTCTTTTAGTAATTGTAATATTCTCTATAAGCATCGTTTTCGCAAATAGAAAGTTATATTTTATAGGTTTGTGTCAGTTTTTAGCTTGTTCAAAATTTTTAAGAGCCTAAAAACCCTGAAATTTGGTTTTCGCTTTAACTGGAAATTTAGCACAAGCCAAAAACTGTCGCAGGCTTATAAAATATAACTTTTACTTGCGCTGCCTAATTTTCCTAGGCTATAATAATATTAATATAATGGGCTTGCTAAATAATGCTTCCCTGCTGCTTTTTTAAATCGGTATACTTTAAGTGCCTATGTTAAGTATATACCGGTATTGAGATACTATATATACACTATATACCATTCTTATCCACCGACGTAAACTAGAAATATTAATAATGATTAATATGAAAGTAGCTTTGTCTGTGATTTCTTTAAGGCTGACACGTTAAACCGGTAATTATAAATATTGGCAAGGAGATATCTAACATCTTATGAGGAAAGATATCTACCTTTTTAGTCTGGTCAACATGTACCTTTTTGGGTGAAATTTTTGTATAGTCTCCGAAAATTACGATCAAGGTGTCATTCGATTCGGAATATTATGTAGAAAGTTTAAGAAAAAGTTCCAAAAGGGGCCGATGAAAATTGCAAAAGTTATAAACAATTTAAAAAAAAAAAAAGTAGGGGTTTGTTTTTTTTTTAATATCTCAAAAACTATCAAAGATATTCGAAATTTGAAAAAAGATCTGAAAAGAGGAGGAAATTTCCTAAAAAAAAGTCCTGCCTCCCGGAACTGTATCTTTAATATTTATAATTTTTACGGGGCCCTGAAAATAGCGCTAAAAGCGGGTAGTCTGGCTTCCGCTCGCGATTTGTCATTCGGACACGGTAACAATAAAAATCATTTTAATATATTAAATATGAATATTAAGGAATAAAAAAAATTAAGTACTATTGGGATATATAAATGAACAATAATCCGTAGGCGAAAAATTTTTATCCCCATTTTTCCATTAGTTATGCATTAGTTAATTAACTACTTTTTCTGAATAGAATGTTAACAGAAAAAACCTGATTATTATTAAACTACAACCCTAGGAATTTTTTTCACTTCGTGGAGTTATTCTTAAAAGGCATTAAAATAGATCCCCGTTGGAAAAATTTAAAAATGTTAATTTTTCACTTTTTTATTAACAATCGAAATCATTAAAAAATTAAAAACTGCATAAAAGTTATTAAAAAAATTTTGTTTTTCAAATATTTCAAATTTTATGATTTCTAACGGTTAAAAGTTACATGAAAATTTTTTTTTTTAATTTTTTACCGCGATTGTTTAAATAATTGTTATAAACAAATGCATTGTTTATAAGATAATCAACAAATTTTTTTTCCTAATCTACTTGTTGATATAAATTATGATTTTTAAGAAAAAAATTATTCCTTAAAAAAAATTATTTATTGCTATAAAATGCATTTCTTAATTAACAATCGTTTTTTACCACTAAATATAAATATTAAGGAACCATTTTTTCTCTAAAAATCATAAATTCTATTGTTCTTAAATATTCTGGAAAAAAAAATTTTTTTTTTTCATTTTTTATTTGTTTATTAAATAAACAATTTGTTATAAACAAATGGATTTTCTTACTTTATTTTTTTTTTAATTCGTAATTTCATTATAAAAACAGCTATGTATTATTTTTTATGAAAAATTTTTTTTATCAATTTTTTATATAACTTTTAATATTTTTATGTCCTAAAATTTGCCTTTTTATCTCGCTCTTTTTCTTTTATAATTGGTATAACTTTTAAACTATTATATATACGACAATTATACTTCAAGTCGTTTTTATTCACTATAAATTAATGAACAAATTAAGCTTTTAACTTCAGCTCTAGCTCTATTATTTATGATAATTATTAACAATTGTTTATAAAAAATCCAGAATATTTAAGAACAATAGAATTTATGATTTTTAGAGAAAAAATGGTTCCTTAATATTTATATTTAGTGGTAAAAAACGATTGTTAATTAAGAAATGCATTTTATAGCAATAAATAATTTTTTTTAAGGAATAATTTTTTTCTTAAAAATCATAATTTATATCAACAAGTAGATTAGGAAAAAAAATTTGTTGATTATCTTATAAACAATGCATTTGTTTATAACAATTATTTAAACAATCGCGGTAAAAAATTAAAAAAAAAAATTTTCATGTAACTTTTAACCGTTAGAAATCATAAAATTTGAAATATTTGAAAAACAAAATTTTTTTAATAACTTTTATGCAGTTTTTAATTTTTTAATGATTTCGATTGTTAATAAAAAAGTGGAAAATTAACATTTTTAAATTTTTCCAACGGGGATCTATTTTAATGCCTTTTAAGAATAACTCCACGAAGTGAAAAAAATCCTAGGGTTGTAGTTTAATAATAATCAGGTTTTTTCTGTTAACATTCTATTCAGAAAAAGTAGTTAATTAACTAATGCATAACTAATGGAAAAATGGGGATAAAAATTTTTCGCCTACGGATTATTGTTCATTTATATATCCCAATAGTACTAAATTTTTTTTATTCCTTAATATTCATATTTAATATATTAAAATGATTTTTATTGTTACCGTGTCCGAATGACAAATCGCGAGCGGAAGCCAGACTACCCGCTTTTAGCGCTATTTTCAGGGCTCCGTAAAAATTATAAATATTAAAGATACAGTTCCAGGAGGCAGGACTTTTTTTTAGGAAATTTCCTCCTCTTTTTAGATCTTTTTTCAAATTTTGAATATCTTTGATGGTTTTTGAGATATTCAAAAAAAAACAAATCCCTACTTTTTTTTTTTTTAAATTGTTTATAACTTTTGCAATTTTCATCGGCCCCTTTTGGAACTTTTTCTTAAACTTTCTACATAATATTCCGAATCGAATGACACCATGATCGTAATTTTCGGAGACTATACAAAAATTTCACCTAAAAAGGTACATGTTGACCAGACTATTTATCCCGATTCGTAAACTACGAGGAACATCCTATAAAACCTGAATGAAATTGGGTTATAAGAAACTATAGCTTCTCTTGTTATTTCTCTGACCTTTTAGATTTAGACTTTAGTTGTAATTTATTAACTTACAAGATATTAAACATGATCCTATTCAACCTTTATTGTAAACAGCATTACCAGCTGCACTAACACTCCATCATACAAAAGCCACCACCTAAATATATTTGGTGTAAGGTATCTGCGTGTAATAAGGCCTTCCCCTAAATTTTAAAATAGGAAAAGTGCAATATCACAATATGGGAAACAATTATAAAATGTTATGAATATCTTAAGTCTAAGAAAAAATTAAGAAAAATCAAAATATTATCATAAGAAGCAAAAAAAATATTACGATTACGAGTAATAAATCGTAATTGGAAGATTATTGATTTTCATAGGATCAAATAAAATTTAACTAAGCGTTTTTGTTATTTATTGAAACATAGGCCTTATTGCAAATCTAAGGCGATATTTCCCGCACCCGTCTTAAATATCTTTAAATTAATTTATAATATTTTTTTTTAGTTTAAGTTAAAATAAGTTAAAAATATATTTTTCTTCCGAGAACCTTCAGTTCCATCATATCAATACAAAAAATGTTACAAAGTTTTTGATATTACATAGACCTTATTGCCCGCAGGTACCCTATACACAAATAAATAAACAGAATATGCAAGCTGAAGTGGCATAGGAAAGTTATAATTGTAGCAGATCTGATGGCCGTTGATGCCGACGAGTTTTAAGAGCTAAGACTAGATTGATAAGCGCAGTGTAGGTCGACCTCCCGCTAGGTGGACCGATAACCTGGAAAACGTAGCCGAAAGTAGCTGGGTAAGAAAAACAGAGGACTGGGTGTGGTGGTGTTTATTAGAAAAGGCCTGTGTCTAGCAGTGGACTGTTATAGAATGATTGATACGCAAATTCCTTCAAAAGCTGATGTGGTCGTCCCATTTCATCGGTATGCACATGCCTAGAGGCTATAATATAACAACACTAGTCTGACACATTTATATTAGGTTCACCACGGAAGACGAATCATTCATTAATTTATCATAACGCTGCCGAGGCAATAAAACAACTAAATTTTATGTATACATAGATACTTTTATTTGAAAAATATTTTATATAGTAACTAATCACAATATGGCATTCTACGTCCGAAAGAATGTATCTTACAAAATTTTTCTTATTGCAAATAAATTATAGCAGCTCGGGTCGCCGACGTTTCTTTTATTTTAAATTCGCTCTAACACACACAACTACGTGTTAAATATTTACATCGCCATTATGCCGTTTTAAATACAAAAAAATATTATATTTTAGATCACAAGCCAATAAATTCATAACAACCAAAGTTGCCTTAGTGCCTAAAGGCGCTCCTTGGGAGAGGTCTACGTCCAGCAGTGGACTGCAGTGGGCTAATTATTGAGAATGTTGCCATATACAAACTAAGACTATAAAATACGTAGCAGAAAAACCTATATCACGGTTTTTTTTTCGCTTTAAATAATCTAATCTGAAGGTTATTTTAAGTTATTAACGATTTAAGAAAAACAAAGTTGTCAAACGACCATGTTTCCATTGAGAAACTTAGAAAAAGTATTGTAAAAAAGTACAATTTGAGCTAAGCCATTATATATATATACGTACTAGAGAAGACGCGCTGTTTTAAAATAAATGTAGTCTATGGGCCGCACATCACTTAGTCAGTGGTTACTTATGCGTAAAATAATAAAGTTATCTGCAAAATTTGTGATGTGACGTTTGTTTATAGCGTCTCCTCTAGTGCAAAGCTAGCAGCTCAATCACTTATAATTTTTTTAAATTGATACCCAGTAACAAGTACTTATCCAAAATGTTACTTAGAATATTTCTTTGACTAAAGACTGTAAACAAATTATGTCTACTGCGACTGCGACATTACTTTCCAGAAAAAGTTACTAAGTTTTATTTTTTAATATCCATTGTACAATTGTCAAATTTCAGGCATGAATACTTGTAGAATTAAATAATTAACATATATTAATTGTGTAACGAAATACGAATAAATGGTTGTAAAATAAATCAAATTTATGTATAGGCAGTCGGGGTCTACGCCGCTTTGTCAGTCTGAGTCGATCCCCTACCACTCGGCCCACTGCCCAAGAGCGAAAATCAGACAATTCTTACCTAAGACCGACCAAGTGCGGGAAACCCCAACTGAACCTAAAACTTTAAAATTCAGGCAATGGTTTAAAAGGGTTTTTTCTAAAGAACTAATAATATTATAATTCAAAACCTGACGCCATAAGAAAGTTGTGTCACACGAATGAAAAACATGAAAAAATACCAGGTTTTACTGGACAATGGAATTAAGAAACAATATAATCAAAACTCACTTTATAGTTTTTATTAGTTGAGTTTTAATACAACCCTCATATCGCATTTCAACATCATACAAATCATTAGGAAAGTAAATTCTAAATTTGATCTCCATACATGAATAATTATGAAAATTTAAATTTAGTTTAATTTTTATAGTATACAATTAACTCTTGTTAAGGAGCATGTTGCTAAAAGGCAAGTTTCAGTTCTGACTATTAATTCACAAATCATGATACAAATTTTGCTCGCAGTTAACAAAAAGAAAAAAATCTAAAATACAGATGAAATTTGCCTTTTTGTTAAAAAATAAATAAAAATATCTGGTGCACACAAAAAAAAACGTACAAATGTACACCACATCAATTCATATATAAATTCGTGTATAAAAAAATCCTTTTATTTGCCTCACCGATTGGCAATTAAAATAGCAAAAGCCAAAAACATTTCCGTCGGCGTTTTTCACTTAAACTAAATAATATATAATATTCATTATGTTGTTGACTATTATCTAACCAATTCAAAAAGATACACCACATAATGCAAAAATATTGCGACATCTTTTTAATTTGATCGGATATTATTATGTTGAAACAAACACTTCTAAATATCTTACAAGTAAAGAAAATGTTATTAAGCTACAAATAAAATTCTACAACTAATATGTACAATTTTCATTAACGATATTGTGATTTATCTAACTCCATTATTTTCATAGGACGAACTTATGTCAAAGAAAAATTGTAAATATTTTTCATGTCATACAAATTAATATCTACGTCATAAAACCACACAAGAATTACATAATATTTGCCATAAAAGGCATTTTAAAGAAATAACCTTAAACAAAAGTCGACTTGCACGTTTGTACATTTTAACTCTTGCGTTCATCGAACAATCTTCAGTTTATGTAACTTCGATATGTTATTTATCTCTTAACTTTTATTGTAAAAATTCCATACAAACTAACTATCGCAACAGCGCAAAAAACCATCCGCTATTTCGCAAATAGTTAAAACAAGATAAATAATATATTATGCCTTGTCTATACATATTACAAACATAGGTACCTACATGATTTCATTATTTTTAACTGAAATTAAGTATCCTTTTTCGACCAACGACACTAATACCGGATTCTGTTAAAATTAGGTACATGATTATCCAATTAAAGTTGTTTATATTTCGTAAAAATTTAAAAAAAATATATAGTAAAATTAGATGATTTTACCGACAAATAAATTAAGGGTCATATATTTTTTATTATCAATAGATGCATTTTACAATTTTCCGATATTTTTGATACCATTATATGTTACGTCTAACAATAACAAATTAATCCAATACCGGTTTTATTTTTATAATCGATTTTAATTAGTATAAACAAGACATAAGATATGCTGGATATATCAAGGAATGTTAAATAGTTTGAAAGGAACTCCCATAACTATACACACGAACGAACAGCGAAAGTGTAATGCACAATTCAGAGTTGCGTTTTGGTCCAAAATACAGATAAAAAATAGATTTTTTGAGATTCTGCAATATCATACACAACCCTTTCTCAATAAGGCGCTACATTAAGTTCAAACTGCATACTCTTTTTTGCACTCGCTTTATTCCAGTATACTTTATAGAATTTACAATGGGGATTAAAAAAAACCGCGACTATAGAATGGTTTATTTCTAATGGTTTTGTTTTCCGAAATTTACATACATATTTTTTTTCATTTAAATTGGCGCTGGATACCAGCATTTTGCCACAAATAACATCGGTAACCACTTTTATTTCCTGTTAAAAACATCTTTCAGCCTTGCAACCCCAGCGCTTATTTACAAAGCCAATATTTCTCCAAAATTTGAATACATCATTCAAAACTGTACAAAAATAAGAGTAGAACACATTGTATTTATATTTAGTAAGTATATACAAGATTTGAAGTACCAAGTCTGTAGTCTTGGTGTTGCCATATTAATACTCCCCTAAATCTACAATAAAACTTATTTTCGACGCTACTGCATCTACACTTTTTTAAATTAAAAATAGTAATAATCCACACATATAATAATAGATACTATATTTAGATTTTATACGTTATTTCCTTATTTATTACTAGGCACTGTGAATTTTGAGTGCCTTAAAAAGCCATTATTCTGTACCACTACCCTTAAAGTAGGCGAGGGATATTAGTCCTACCTAGCAACATTCACTATTCATACCTATTGGTATCTATCTAACTGCACCTTACTTTATGGAACCATACAACTTCTTCCATAAAACTATTTAGCATCTTTCGTTCGCCTAATAAATAAGCACATTTTATCTTCCAACAAGAGACTAATAAGTAAATCTTGTGCTACATTCCAAATACCGACTTGAGTGTCGCAGAAAAGAAAGAATAGAAAACGTTCTATGATATTTTTCAACACACTTTCGGAAACAAAACGACACCCGTTGTTTACAAAATATTTGTAAAAAATGGCGTGCGGATTGATTTTTTTCGCGCGCAATTTTTTTTTACAAATATTTTTTAAGTAAACATTAGAGTAGTGGACGGGCTACCTGCTAATATTTTGCTGAGGTTTAAAAAAAATATGTAACATTACGCACTAGTGCGAATATGTATAATTAATAGCACGCGTGTTAAAAGCTGCATTATGAACTTAAAGTCGATGCAATAAGAGCCACTTTACGAGCAATTGTGCAACATATAAATAACTCCTCAACATGCGCGTAATGTAACTAATATATCTGGCTAAACATAATATTGCAAGAAAAAAATAATTAGGGAATTAATAAAAAGAAAAAGTTATGGACACTTATGTCATTGCCATTACAACAGATTGATCTACTTTATTAAACATGATAACTTTATATCAACTGTATTTTATATGCTTATATGTAGCATATACTGTGAACATTTATAGTAGTTAAATTCATATCAATTATAATATTGCAACAAAGTCATACATATTGTTTGTCTTCCTCACACGCTGTACTGTACTGTATGCCTCTTCTCAGATTAATAAAAACAAGTATTTTAGCATTTTTTTTTTTAATTTTAATGTTTGTAAAATCAACGTAAAGAGATTAAAAGAAGTACATATCATATAGTACCATATATCTTGTGTACGGCAAAGATGCTGAATGCAAATTGTTAGAAACAATACATTTTTATAGTTTTGAAAACATACCCGCCTAATAAAACAGTTTTTTACAAGTCTGGGTTTATAACAAGTTACTATCGTACCTTTTCAAATAATTCCGTAAAGTCAGAGAAAGTTCATTGTTTTCATGCAAACAATTTGTATGAAAATAATTAACAGCGCCATCTGTGGGCGTAAGTAGAACTCCTTCACACAAAGTCGATGCTTTACGTCACTTCACGTTAACTATTCGAATACGGCAGCCGCTCGTGCTAAGGGTGGGACTCTATGCACCGCGAGTCAGACGGGCGCCAGCACCTGCGTCGAATAGTTGTCGCGATACTTTTTGTTTTTAATGAAAACGTTGTCGTTAGTTATTTTGTGATAAAATAAAAACAAGAAAGTTAAAAAATTACAAAACCTATTATTTTTAAATACATGCGCGCATGGGTCTACTAGCTGTGACCCTGGCGCTAAATTTGTCTCGAAGTGCCCGGAACGCGGTGTCGTGTGGTCAGTGTCATACATCTACATAAGTTATTGAAAGGCTCCGCCCTCTCTGCCAATATAGAATGGTCTGAGTGTCCGGAGCAACAAGAGCATAATAAGGATTGAATACGGGACTAACCGGATACATTTTTAGCGGGTCCGGAGAATTTCTGATGCATGTCCCAGCCTAAGCCCTCTGTATTATATCTTCCGTCTAATTAGTATTGTACACTATTTTTTCTGATCAATTTAATACATGACAGTTTACAAATCTTTACATTAAGCAAACCAACGACCAACATGTTTATACAAAACATATTAATTTGCAGTTTTCAATAAAATAAATCGACAAGTCCGGTTGACTTAACAAAAGGTATATGGTACGGATGCTGTATTGTCAGCGTTTGATTTGTTTTATGCTGCAAAGTGTTCTTATACTGCGAGAAGTGCTTTTACTTACTGTGCCGCTATGCCGCATTCGTTACATACACATTCAGCAGAGCTCAAGGAGTTTCAGACGAAGTCCCAAAGGGCAGTCATTCGCGACTGTCGCGTCGCTGCATCACGATAGATACTTTAAAATCAAGTTTGTCATATAAGTAGACCTTCTTTACCTAATTGATTTGTGTTCTGATGAACTCTGCAATATTAAGCCCAATTGAAAATATTTTATGTTGAATTTTCTTCTACACCATACTTTTTAAAACCAATTCAAATTTCATAAACGATCTATTCAAATTTACCTACAACCTTATCTCATTCATCACAGTAGGTAAATGCGATTTCTATTCTATTTCATATTCACTCGAAATATTTCACTCGACACAAAATTATAACATCTAAAAAAAATAATATATAATAACACACATCACTAATTCAAACCGCAATTTTGACGCTCAATACATATAATAGGAAATGTCAAAGTGCACAAATGTCCTTAGTCCCTATATTAAAGAGTTCATTGAACCTACATCGAAGCACTTTCTAGAGGTTCCAATAATGACCCATTCACTGCCCGAAGAAATGTTTCAATACGTGAATTATTGTCCATGTGCAATTACCAGGCAGAGAAGTCTAGTATAACCTGGAAATTAAATCATTATTTTAATACTATGTGCGACGTAACAATGTTCCAATTGTCAAATGTTTCAAAATGTATTCGTGACACATATAAATCAGATTCAGATTTAAAAATTAGATTTTAAATGAATTTTGTTTGTCTTTTAATAAAGTTAAACTAGACACCACCACATTCAGTCACACTTAGCCCTAGAGACAATCGCTCACATTATAACAATCAGTTCTAGAGACCACCGCTAACAAAATCACAATCAGTTTGAGGCAATCACTTATACAATTACATTCAGATCAAGAGACAATCACTCGCATAATCACAATCAGCTCTAGAGAATAAACACTCAGCAAGAGACACTCACTCACACAATCACAATCAGCTCTAGAGACAATCCCTCACATAATCACAATTAGATTTAGTAACAACCATTCACATAATCATCATCAGCTCTGTAGACTTACTCATACAATCACAATTTATTTCTAAAGACAATCGCTCACATAATAATCCAGCTTGAGAGGATCACTTCACTTGAACAATCTTACTGAGCTCCAGAAACAATCAGCTATAGAGGCAATCGCTCATACAATCTCTCAGCTCTAGAGACTATCGCTTACATAACCACAAATATGATAAACATTCAGCACTAGAGACGAATTACTCATACTAACACACTTAGCGCTACAGACAATCACTCATACAACCTCTAGAATCTCAAACAACTAGAAATACTCGCTCACATAATCACAATCAGCTCTAGAGAATAAACTCTAGCATCAATCGCTCAAACAATCACACTCAGCTCTAGAGACAAATTGTATTCTTAGGCATTACTTTAGATGCAAAACTTCAATGGGGCCCACACATAGCTGGATTGGCAAATAGACTTAGTTCTGCAGCTTTTGCGGTTAAAAAGATTTGTCAACTTACAGACGAAGCCACAGCCCGGCTAGTATATTTTAGTTACTTTCATAGCGTGATGTCCTATGGTATCTTATTATGGGGACACGCAGCTGATATACAGACAATATTTGTACTGCTGAAGAGGTATATTCGAGCAATATACAATTTATCTAACATACACTCTTTAAGGGATAAATTTAAAGAGATCAATATACTAACTTTACCTGGTCAATTTATATTTGATAATTTAATGTATGTTCATATGAATATTAATCTTTTAAAAAAAATTGTGATGTTCATAATCTAAATACAAGAAATAATGTACCAATCGTTAAGTATATAACTAAAATTGAAAAGAGCGACAGCTGGAGAGTTTCTTTCGCCGTTTCTACTCCCCAGAACGCCATCTTGATTCCGAAACGGTAGTAGTTATTCCTTGCATATTATACTGACGTCAAAAAAGTGATATTGTATCCTATTTTTGAGAAATAAACTATATGAATTTATTCATAAAAATCACACTCAGCTCTGGAGAAAATCGCTCATATAATCACAATCAGTTTCCTCACATAATCACAATTAGCTTTATACAATTACAGTCTATAGTAGACAATGACTCGCTTTGTAATACTAAGCTGTATTGTGTTGCTGTACAAGACAGTGTCAATAGGTGAAAAGCAATCCATATGATTCATCTACGGAGTCTGTAGTCACTAAGTAAATGACGATTGACTGTCACTTCTTAAAAAACGAAACATCTAGTCTTTTGTCTCTATCACCCTAGCAGGAACAGCTCTAGGGAGTACGCACCTAGTCAGATTCGTCGTTGACGCTGGACCGTAGCTTGGATAGCGTACGCCGCGCGGCCGGCGTGTCATCTTCCTCGTCAGAAGATATCACGATGCGTTGTCGCGGCTTCACACCGGTCGCGCCGCGGGTCATACGTCGCGGCACCGACGTTTCTGTCGCTGTATCAAACCAAATATATATATTATTTTCAATAATAGTAAGCAGAAGATTATAAAATAAGCATGGATAAAGCTCATTGCTAGATGAACTTTAGAATGTGGAAGAATTTAGTCATATCGGGATTCATCGCGTCAGCATAGCTTGAAGTAACTAAAGTGGCAATGGGCAGGCAACATCGCTCGTCGTACCGATAACTAATAAGGGGGAAATAGTGCGTGGTGGAGTGGCGATCTGGTTAGAGCCACAGGCACGCCAGCACGGGAGGTTTAGAACTGATCGTTTTGGAGACATATGGGGGAGGCTTACGTTCAGCAGTTGTCGTATCCTGACTTAGAAGACGAAGCAGAGGATGGTATAAACAATATAAACAACTACTAAAGCATTCTTACGTTTTTCTTCTTTGTGTTTGACTTTTCCCTCTTTCTTCACTTGTTTTTGTTTATCTTTTTTCTCCTCCTTTGCCTCTTTTAGCGCTTTGCACTTCTCTAGCGTCGGCTTGCCCTCTAGTCCCGCCGCTACCAACAAATCTAGCATTTTTCCCACTCGTTCTTTATTTTTTGTACAACCTGTAAAAGAGGTTAAAAAAAATACAACTAATCTATTCGAACAATGTTGATTGGTCATTCGATAGGCGAAAGCAAAGTAAGTCTTTTCTCAAAACAGATTTGACAGTGAGTTATGCTATAATGAGATATTATAAAGATATTGTAAATATTATAAAACATATATAAAATATTAAATATTTTGTACAGTAATATACCACTTTATAAATACACGAGTATGTTTATAAGTATTTTCTAAAAGCCCTTTTTTTATAGAGGGGGATGAATAGTAGAGTGATACCCATCACTCGGTAGCAAATTATTTTTAGTTCACCCCTCACTTTACTGGGGATTCTAATCTAGCATCCATCGCTACGTCTAGATTCAAAATAGCACACTCGCCGTAAAAATATTAATTTATTGATGACGGTATCACGATATTCCATTTGAAATGAGATAGCAAAAACAATATAAAAATACCTAAAAATATATTTTGAAGGAAAGGTTAACGGTGGCGTTTTTTTTATCTGATTATACTTCCCGGAACGCAGCGATGCTTTAAAATAGCCGAGTACACAGACTTAGAGAACTCTTAAACAGCGAACCTCTTTAAGACCAGCTAGCCAGGTAGCGGGGTTAGAATTATAGTCGCCATGTCTCTCGCACTTACGCACGTCTGTATTTTATGTCTCTACCGCGAGCCACTGTACAAGGGACCAGCAGCGAGTAAGTTCCAAATCTACTACTAAGAGCGCGTCAACGAAATAAATGTATGAAATTGGAGAAGCGCTCCTAATGGACGCCTGAAAACCTTTTTCCTAATAAGATAGTGAATAAGCGAACGCGACAGTAGTTAATAATTCACAAAAACTTACACTAGACTCACAGATAATTAGATTTTTTATAAACATACCATCAACGAGCTTTTTATAGTCGAACCGTATGCCAGCTGCCTTACAGAACTTCTTCATATCCGTAACGCCCGGTTCCCGTAGCTCCGGGGGGACAGGCGGCCGACCTCGTCTGCCCGGCGTCCCTGTAGAACTGCCCGTGCTGGACTTACGGGCTGACGGGTTCTTTGAACCTTTGGGCCGGCCTGGACCGCGTTTTAAGGGTTGCTCCTGGTGATTTTTTTTGTAGTTTAGTCAAAGATTTAAACTAAGTGTTGGATAATAACTGTAGCCCTTGGTAACTAGAAAGTTTTGATATTAAAAAAAGGTGGCTTAGCAGAATCTCATGAAACCAAAAACGCAAAGCGCTTAATTTTTTTGATCAATATAAAGAAACTAAAGCAAAGGACAACTTTGGCAAAATATATAAAGACGAAATGTGTAAATCTCTGGCTACTCAAGTTTTATGTCAGAAAAATGGCATAAACAAAATCTTAAAAGATTGAAAGAGAGAGATGTCAGAAAAAGTAATGTTCAAAAACTGATCTTATGAGAATAGGTTACTCTCCCCCCCAACGTCTGTCGCATCCAAGGCGCGGTACAGCGGCCGCGGTAGGACTATAGCGACGACGTGAGATACCTCTTGAAGGGCACATCTTTCTTATTAACATTATATTTACTTTGATATGAAAAATCTTTACCTTATGTTTAGCGGTTACTCAGAATATCATAACAAATCGATCATCTGCTCATACTTACATCATCACTTTCAGAGTCACTTCCTGATGACCCAGAGGAGTCATCAGACGATGAAGAGTCCACTGTCGTCACCTGTAACAGAAGTACAACCTATAGTCACAGCTAAAATATTATGAACTAGGTATGTCACTTTGTTTGCGTGGACCATTAAACCAAGCGGTTGGTTTCATGTGACTAGGCCTGTACTGCGGCACTACAAGCATGCAGCCATCCATCTTTTTTCCATGCCTAGTCACCTACGTCACGATCCTATTACCGCTTGCATACAACATGCACACATTTGCGCGTATACACACGTCATTCGTTTTAATAGTGTAAGTAACTACGAATAACTGCGGTTATTTCTTGAAGTGGCCAAGGTCTGCCTATAAGCTAGTCTGCGAGGACTAAATGGTTACACCACTCGAATCTTTTGTATATACAGTCGGGATTTAATTTCGTCAGACTTAGTCGAAAATAGCTTGCAGCTTAGAGTATCAGCGGTGGAATAAAGTGTAGTGCCGACACGCGGTCGAAGCAAAATTAAATCTTTATGGAAATTAATGTCTTTCTTTTACTCGTAGATGTGAAGTTTAATATTTAATTTACCTCATTAGAAATAATCCCTCTTGCTTGCAGCTTGGCAGCCGCTAGTTTGGCGGCTGCAGCTTTCTGAGCTGCTATCTGCGCCGCCTGTGCAGCTAACTTCTCCCTTTCCGCGTTCGCATCGTAGTAGTTGAAGAGCACCTCTGTTGAGACTGGGACGTCGCCGAAGAACACTTCGTTTGGAATGTGAGAGGAATCGAGGCAGTCGTCGCTCCATCGCCTGGAAATCATTTTTTTTTTGTTATACTTGAAGTAAATATGATTATTTGTATACATCTTCAGGGTCTTATTTTCCAGCAGACCAGTGGCTGTCCAGCAAACACACACACACACACACACTCACACATTGGGAAGTAAAGCTAAGTGGTTTTTGAAATTTGATTCTGAAAATGACTATTTGTGCAATTCCTTATATTTTATAGTAACAGCCCAATAAGTATTTAATAAGTAAATATATCTATTTGGTTGTATGTTCATGGAGTTTTCACAATCTCTTTTCTATATAATTATAAAAACTAGCTCCATTCCTCTCAAGACCTTCTACCTCTCAAGACTAAAATCAATTTCCACTGCATTACACTAATCACCCTGTTCTTACAGAATAATGTCTACGCTAGTGGGCATTTTTAATAATTTATTAATTACCAAAATACAAGTTGGACAATGAGTGGACTTAATGCTAAAAGTATCTGTAACCAGTCATCCTACAAATGTACAAGAAAAAGCGTTAGTTGGTGCAAATTAGTGAAAATTTAATAATGTGCATCAATTATTTACCTTCTGAACTGAATTCCCGAGAAGTCTTTCCTGAATGGCCTAATGGCGTACTGGTAGCCGGCTCCCCGGGGTCGGCCCATGCTAGGTGGCCGTGGGGTCATCACAGGGGGTCCACGCACCGCCGGCAGCGCCGTCGGCATAGGAGGGGTCAGTTTTGTAGGGGTCAAACCCGCAGGTTTTGGCTTATTCGTCGAACCTTTCGGACGACCTCTTTTTTTTGGCTGTTGACAACGAAATTTCATTTTATATTCATCATATCACAGACATTAGGTAAGGATGACTGTAAATGAAATTAATGTTTAGCCTGTGGCAATACGTTTTGCATGCACGTAAATACTATAAACCTTTACACGGTTTTTGGTCATAAACATTGAAATAGCTCGTATTTGTGTTAAACTTAACAACTATTTCTCATATGAATAATACTTTGAATTCCCTTGTAAAACGGAACCCTAATAATAGGACTGCCTGTACGTTACGTGTGTACGGCAGTTGTGTAACTGTTTTTAGTATAAATCGCGGCACGTAAGTTGACCTATGCACAACAACACGTTTTCGGTTCGTTGGTACATTTGTCCGTACTGTGCCTGCGCAGACGACCGCCATTTTGGTTCAAATTACATGCCGCGGAGTATAAAATCTTTGTGGAATTGTCCTTATTTCCCACTACAAATTTTAGATAATATAATTAATGAAAAATTGTAATAAATAGTAAATTGTAATAAATTTAACGAGTTTGAAAACAACAGAGTCCTATATATGCTATCAAATTTTTAACAAGAGACAATACTAAATATATAAAATATTTTTTCAAGTTTCTGGTACCATTTATAAGTAAAAATGTCTCACACAAGTACGATACAAATTCAAAATAATTTATTAGGTTTAGGCTACAATAATTGCTCAATTATTTACTTATTTATGAATGTCACTACGCCATTGAGAGAGCATGACACACTCAAGCAACTCCAATAAAACTTCGATTTTTCTAGTAACAATGTGTGTGGTAAAAGAACAAAATATAAGAGGAGAAGATTGGAAGGTTCGTTATGCATTACTGCCGAGAATAACCGGCAATAAACTCAGTAGTTAATCTTTTATACAAATATCCATGCGGCATAACCAATACCTAAGGTGAATCCAACCAACATTTTATCTATAAAAACACTTACTATCTTTAGCTTTAAATTTTTCGTTAACGTTTATAAAAAAAAACTGGTTATTTAATAACTTCCTGTTTACATTTTGCGACAATGTTAAGTATCAATATATGATAACACATTTTAAGGAACGAAATTATAACCATTTCACTGTTATAGATAATCAGTACACCGAAGGTTGTATGGAAAAAATCTGATACAGATTCACCTTAAGGCCATTCCTGCGGTTCAGTAGCTCCACCATTGGATATTTTTTATTACTAGTCGTAGAGAGCGTATTTCAAAAACTTGAACAAGTAATAAAACTAATAATAAGCTATTTTTAAAACGATATGTAATGTTTCTAGATTGAATATGCTATACTAAAAAAAGTGTTAAAAATAGCTCATAACTAAAAAGTTACATATTTCGTCCAATCAAATTTTTCGCGCACGCTTTCTACGAACAGTAAATAAAAAATATTCAATGGCGGTGCTGATGGTCCGCGAGATGGCCACAAGGGTTCTATCTAACATGATAAATTTCTACTTTAAGTGAAAGGATAGTTTCTAAATAACAAAAAAAAGGTTCATGCACAACTATGTCACTAAAATAGCTAATTTCCCCGCCCTTGTAAAGAAAGGGTCAATATTTTAAGCATGCCACAACGTACACAATCCAGTAGTGTCATCAAAGATTTTTCTTTCCCATGACTACTGGTAGTGCGATGGGTATAAGTAAAATAACCCATGTCATACTTTGATTTAAAAGCTTTAGTGAGTTACATAAAATCAAAAAATTCTTTAAAAAAAATGTTTTGAAAGTAATAATTTGGCCACCTAAATCGCAAATTTCATTACTACATAGTTTGAACCACGAATCTTGTGGTTTCAAGGTCATGATGCGCATGTACACTGATTCACATAAGTGTTTCAAATGTTGTTTATATACAATATCCCACACATTTTTCTACTCAAGTGTACTTAGCAATTCGGTTATTAGCCCCGTTATTTACCCGCGTTAAATGAAAACCCATCGAACACGAGAAAATGTGTGCGCGGTGAAGGACCAATAGGGTGAACGCGAGACTGCAATCTGCGCAGATGACCTTGCAACCCCTTGAAAGATTGGTGGTTCTAACTATACACAATGTGTTAAAAAACATGCAATTTCAGAGTTACTGTAAATATATCCACACACATAGATCTGAACAGTAGTCATCCATTCAACAACAATGATTTTTTAGTAATTTGAATATATATTCAGATTCGACGAACATAGCTGCATATGCCGATGATACAGACGTAACAATAACTACTATAAATAATACAAAAAAAATACAACACACCCTTATTTACAGATTCAAATGAATTGATGCAAAATGAAATTTATTTTTCACGACTCCTGACAGATTTTAAATTAATCAAATAATAAAACCAAAGAGAATATAATCACTAACAAAACATACCTATTGATATATTTCGCTTTTATTTATCGAAGCGTCTTCAGTCAGTGACAAAAATAAAGTTTAATTAAAAGAAATAAGATTGACAGATATTGACATGGGAATTCATCACGTAAATATGAACATATTATGTCAATGATACTTGATCTACAAAGCCTCTCTGTGCGTGTATATGAATGTGGGGAATGTGAGCATGTGTGTGAACGCGGCTACTGTCACATGGGTACTGAGTTTGGGCTTATTGAATGAAATCATTTCGTTGATGGAAGTTTGCCTTTCTGTGTGTGTTCTACATTGTATAATGCCCTGTGTTCTGAGGAATTGTTCGAAATAATGCTACAATATGAAATTATTAAACAACGCACTAGTAATATGCCCCTGGTGTTGCAAGCATCCATAGGCGCTGCGGTGACCGCTTAACATCAGCCGGACTTGCAATCTTGGTAGTATAAAAAACACTGCAGACTGAATCCTTAATTCTCATCAGGATCAAAGGGTTACCACATCTTTTGTTATTTTTAAACAATTTAGAAAACTTTGTCAATTTCAACCGACTTCAAAAGAAGGAGGAAATTGTCAATTCGGTTGTATTTTTTTTTAACACATTTTAATTTTCTTGATTGTTTGAAAATTAGGCACAGCACTGAAAGGTTATGTACCAAAGATGCCAATACATGCTGTTCCACCGTACTGAACGTTATCTTTTAAATATAATGAAAATGAAAAATTTCACACTTTTGGAGCAAAATGATATTTCTGAATAAGATTGTGATGTGATAATTTGCCCACACATTCTTTAATCGATGCCGAGAAGTTTGTCTTAAAAGTATTTTTATTTTGTCCGACAGTTTGTATAAATAAGTTAATTTTAAAATCATGTATTCATTAGGCAAAATTTGTTTATGACGTGTTGCCTAATGAATACCCGGCTTAATGTGGAATGGGGAAAAAAAAAAGTGGCAATATTAAATATATTTATATAAATAAATACATTAAGTAATTTTGAAATTGTTATATAGGTCATTTCTTCTAAGCCACGTTGCAATTTAAAAGCCTCACTATACCTCATTTTAGCACCAACTACCCGTTCCGTCTAAGCGCATCTGATAATTTCAGCGGCGCTATTATTGTTTAAACGAAACGCGTTTTGCGTCATTTTTTAACAATTCCGTGTGTTTATATGTTTGAGTATTTTATTTTGATTTTTTTATAGGTAGTAACAGAGATTTAGAAAAAGAACATTATAACTATTTTTTCCAAAGGATTCGCTTTCACATTTAACAGCTGTCAAAAAGTAGCGCTAAATACACACCACCCGAAACGGGTTTTTCGTAGCAATATTTCGTAACTAAATCGCTTAGACGAAACGCTAAAAGTCAACATTAGATTTTGCTAACAAAAGCATGAAACGCAAACCGTTAACAATTTCTGCTAAAAAGTAGACAGATCGAAGGATTGTCTTAAATATTGGTACATAAATAGGCATAAAATTTTTACCTTAGTAGTCTGGTCAACATGTACCTTTTTGGGTGAAGTTTTTGTATAGTCTCCGAAAATTACGATCAAGGTGTCATTCGATTCGGAATATTATGTAGAAAGTTTAAGAAAAAGTTCCAAAAGGGGCCGATGAAAATTGCAAAAGTTATAAACAATTTAAAAAAAAAAAGTAGGGGTTTGGTTTTTTTTTAATATCTCGAAAACTATCAAAGATATTCGAAATTTGAAAAAAGATCTGAAAAGAGGAGGAAATTTCCTAAAAAAAAGTCCTGCCTCCCGGAACTGTATCTTTAATATTTATAATTTTTACGGAGCCCTGAAAATAGCGCTAAAAGCGGGTAGTCTGGCTTCCGCTCGCGATTTGTCATTCGGACACGGTAACAATAAAAATCATTTTAACATATAAAATATGAATATTAAGGAATAAAAAAAAAAATTAGTACTATTGGGATATATAAATGAACAATAATCCGTAGGCGAAAAATTTTTATCCCCATTTTTCCATTAGTTATGCATTAGTTAATTAACTACTTTTTCTGAATAGAATGTTAACAGAAAAAACCTGATTATTATTAAACTACAACCCTAGGATTTTTTTCACTTCGTGGAGTTATTCTTAAAAGGCATTAAAATAGATCCCCGTTGGAAAAATTTAAAAATGTTATTTTTCCACTTTTTTATTAACAATCGAAAACATTAAAAAATTAAAAACTGCATAAAAGTTATTAAAAAAATTTTGTTTTTCAAATATTTCAAATTTTATGATTTCTAACGGTTAAAAGTTACATGAAAATATTTTTTTTAATTTTTTACCGCGATTGTTTAAATAATTGTTATAAACAAATGCATTGTTTATGAGATAATCAACATTTTTTTTTCCTAATCTACTTGTCGATATAAATTATGATATTTAAGAAAAAAATTATTCCTTAAAAAAATTTATTTATTGCTATAAAATGCATTTCTTAATTAACAATCGTTTTTTACCACTAAATATAAATATTAAGTAACCATTTTTTCTCTAAAAATCATAAATTATATTGTTCTTAAATATTCTGGAAAAAAAAAATTTTTTTTTTCATTTTTTATTTGTTTATTTAATAAACAATTTGTTATAAACAAATGGATTTTCTTACTTTATTTTTTTTTAAATTCGTTATTTAATTATAAAAACAGCTATGTATTATTTTTTATGAAAAAATTTTTTTACCTATTATTTATATAACTTTTCATATTTTTAAGAATGCCTTTTAAGAATAACTCCACGAAGTGAAAAAAATCCTAGGGTTGTAGTTTAATAATAATCAGGTTTTTTCTGTTAACATTCTATTCAGAAAAAGTAGTTAATTAACTAATGCATAACTAATGGAAAAATGGCGATAAAATTTTTTCGCCTTCGGATTATTGTTCATTTATATATCCCAATAGTACTAAAAATTTTTTATTCCTTAATATTCATATTTAATATGTTAAAATGATTTTTATTGTTATCGTGTCCGAATGACAAATCGCGAGCGGAAGCCAGACTACCCGCTTTTAGCGCTATTTATCAGGGCTCCGTAAAAATTATAAATATTAAAGATACAGTTCCGGGAGGTAGGATTTTTTTTTAGGAAATTTCCTCCTCTTTTCAGATCTTTTTTCAAATTTCGAATATCTTTGATAGTTTTCGAGATATTAAAAAAAAACCAAACCCCTACTTTTTTTTTTTTAAATTGTTTATAACTTTTGCAATTTTCATCGGCCCCTTTTGGAACTTTTGCTTAAACTTTCTACATAATATTCCGAATCGAATGACACCTTGATCGTAATTTTCGGAGACTATACAAAAATTTCACCCAAAAAGGTACATGTTGACCAGACTATAGAAGGCGTACGGCAATAAATTTTTTGTCATTTCTGACAAAAGTAATATTTACAGTTGATACTATTCAGATCTAGATGTGCAATATCTGTACCGTTAATTTAGATCCCCAAAAAGAAACAAAAAAGGTCTACTTACATCATCGTTGCTTACCTCACTGCCGGGAGGGGTCACCTTCCCAGGAGTGGTAGCCGAAGGGAACTCTGGACTTCCGAACGATTTCCTTTCTTCATTTCTGCAACAACCAGAAACTCTTGCTTATTGTGTGCCTGGTGTTAGTTTTCAACTTTACTGTCGAGTCAATAACAGTCCCCAATCACAAATTATTTTGAACTATATCAGAGCATTTGTTCTACGTATCTTATGACCAGGAAAGTTTAGTTCAAAGTATCAGCATATATACAATCAGACAACATTGTCAGCCTTTTGGACACTCTTTCACAAGGCAAAACTTTGGATAGATTTTTTTTTATTAATGTTTAAGATTATTTTTTTGTTAATAGTTTAAAATATATTATTATTTAGTTTTTGTATAATTGTACAAAGTTTTCAGTATACATAGTTGAATGTTTAATAATTAAGTTTCTCTTAGATATCTTGAATACTATCACAATAGTTATCTCGAAAAAAAACGATCTTACGTTGTCGCTGCAGGTGTGGTCGGCTCCCCTTGTCTCGGTACTTCACTGCCAACCGCAACTACTTCTGTTGCCGCTTCCGGTTTACTTTGATCTATCACTAAAATAAAAAATCAATAGTATGTTTCCATATGGAAAAAATGGCAAACGTTCCGTAGGCATCCACAATCGTTATTTAAAACCGTAAAAAAGTCTTGCAAAGTATAATCGACAGTAGTAAATTGTGTTTATTTAATAATATATAAAATACTACATTCTTTTTTGATTGTCACAAACATAATACAAAATGACTCTTACGGAGAGACGAACATGGCGAAAGTTTGAGGGGTTCTTTGTTCGACTATGGCATTGCATAAAAAGTCAAGCTCGAGTTACACTTACGCACTAAGGGGTTCCAAAGTCATAATAATACAAATAGATTAAATCCACAGAAAACAAGTTACAGAAGTAATTACTATAAAAGGACATAATGGATTTGTCGAAACACCGACATACCTGGAGGTTTCTCTATCTGCGGAACCTCTACTCGTGGCATCTGTTGGCTATCATCTGTAATGAAAAATATAAATTTTTAAACAAGTAAAAAAGGCACAAAAATGTGATCGCCACGGCACTTGCTACGATCCTGAAACCCTTTCACCTTATTCAAATCTAACATCAACTTTGATACGACTAGTTGAAATTCGGAACTAAGCCAAACTTCATCAAAATCAACCAAGATGAGTATAGCAGCAAACTAGCGCCACCACTTGATATTTCAAATTACCTCAATCTTGTTTCAAATATGCACTACAGTATGATACAATAAAAATACTTGTTATTGTCGCTTAAGCTTACGTTGCTCCTCGTTGATTGATCCTCCTTCTGCAGTACAGTACAAACATTGTGCAATAGGGTCAGTTTTAAAAAATAGTATTTCATAACTTTGACGATTCAGAAGTGTTTGTAAAAACCTAATTTGACTAAAAAAAACTGACTTTGATATATTTTAGTTGAGCAAAATAATGTAGCTTGTAATTACTACATTATTCACTAGAGTAAATAATCCAACTATACAAAATAATAATTTTATACAGATTTATGTACTTCTGACTTGTCTTGATTGTTTATGACATTAAATGCACTGAAGCTGCGAACAAAACACTTCTAATCCTAGGCTAGTGAACGCCAGAGCTAGGAGCATCTATCTTAACTACCCTTTTTAAGTAATAAATAATAAGTTTTTGGAATAATTAATTTTTGAGTACTCAAAAATGTATATGAATATTTTCATGGTATTTTATACCTGACAACAACCATTTCAGTCCTGCGTGACAAGGGGTGAGCCCATCGCCGCAACCTTGTTTATGTTGCAGTGGACTAAAGTGGTATAGAAAAGTCACACGTGTCTCAAATTACCAGTTTTAGTAATAAGTGATAGAATAAATGACCAGGGACTGAATAATAAACCCCCATTGTCAGTTTCTGACGAACTATTAGAAGTTAGGCATTTAGCACTAATAAAAATTAAATATAAATAATATCAGTTCAGTGGGTAATCACTAATGACCGTTTTAAGCGACTTCGCTATATCTGTCTCATAATTAAAAAAATAAAATAGCTACCTTTGACATGGTGCTCTACAGGTTTCGGTAGCTCTGGGGGTTTTTGCAAAACTTCTGTAAAAAACGTTTGTATAGACATTAGAATTAAAACATTCATAAATTGGTAAGTTATTGAACTGGTGTATATAAAATATAAAATATTTAATTCCGACACTTATTCCCAGAGAGGTAGACAGATATTACGAACAATGTTTGTAATATCTAAGTTTTACTACTGTCCTATAACGTAATAGGACACATAGTGTGCCTATCGCCGTACCGAGCACATTAGACTTAAAACAAATTAACAAATATTAGATTGCTTAAAATTACATTGTAAAAATTACAGAAAAAAAAATTTAAACCGTAAGAATGGAAAAACAATGTTTGTGATATCTAAGTTTTACTACTGTCTTAAAACATAATAGGACACATAGTGTGCCTATCGCCGTTCCGAGCACATTAGACTTAAAACAAATTTACAAATATTAGATTGCTTAAAATTACATTGTAAAAATTACAGAAAAAAAATTTTAACCTTAAGAATGGAAAATGGCAGAATTAAAGTCTATATCAAACAAACAATTGGACTGCTGTACAGACATAACATGACACTACTATTACGCGAAAAGCAACTAAAACTAAAATAACCCACAGAAAACATTGTGTTTGTTGACCACATAAAACACTTTCACTAAGTAAATAAAAATTGTGGATCCCCCCGGATTTTAGTGAAAGGCTTAATCCATTTTAAGACCTGACTTACTGTAAAAGAACCAAAGTGGCATAGTCTGTATCATTACCAAGCTAAAGTGTCATGTACATGAAAAAATTAAGAAATATAAATTAACAATTATAAAAAAAGAATGTTACCATGAGGTTTATCAATAACAGGCCTGTGGGCTAAGTCATCGGGTTTAAATATGTCTGTCTTGATCTTTATCTTGGGCTGTTGGTCCATTTCTCCCTAAAAATAAAAAAAAACATAATGAATTTAATACCAAATAAAATAACAATAGTTAATACTTGTATTTAGGTTTTATAATTCATGTTTCATCACTCCATTTCCTCCAGCTATTATATTGTCATTATCCATACATATTGGAAAAAGGATGAATAAAGCATGTTGATTTTTCCTTATTCATTAAAAAGTAATGGAACCTTCAGCAATCTTACAAAAAAATCATGATCGAAGCATAAAGACAGAATTTTACAAGTTCTGTTAAAAGCAAATTGCCCATGTGTGGACTATGGCCCGAAAAAAAGAATAAACTGACTGACTTATAGTTTTTATTTATACCGCTACAGTACTTTTTAGGGTTCCGTAGCCAAATGGCAAAAAACGGAACCCTTATAGATTCGTCATGTCTGTCTATCCGTCAGTTTGTCACAGAAACTTTTTTCCGAAACTATTAGAACTATACTGTTGAAACTTGGTATTAAGTAGATGTATTCTGTGAACCGCATTAAAATTTTCAAACAAAAACAATAAATTTTTGGGGTTCCCCATACTTAGAACTGAAACTCGAAATTTTTTTTTATCATACCCATACATGTGGGGTAAAAATGATATTGAGGTTTCTAATATGATTTTTTCTAAACTGAACAGTTTGCGTGAACTGTTCAAAACTTCCAAATTAGTAAAATGTGTGCAATTCAATACTTACATTATTAATGGAAGTTTGTATGGAAATCCATATTTTTTTAATCTAAATGCATAAATATTGGTATGTAGCCCAGAGTAAAAATTATGTGTTTCATTTTATAAAAATCATTGCAGAGAACAAAATAGGGTATGAGAATTTCAATATATTTGTAGGTAAAACTATAAACAGTTAAAGCTTTCTTTTTTTTTAAACGTCTATTAAGTTGAAGTCACGGGTATAAGCTATTCTGTATCAATAAAAAAATAATCTGACTGATTGACTGATATACCAAAAACATAGCCCAAGGTTATGGTTTTGGAGACTTGAAATTTTGGAGTTGCCTGTTATAACATAGGCTAGCACCAAAAGAGGATTTTGCAAAATCCAAACCATAAAGGTTGGAAGTTGGTATGGTAATTTATCATCTTGTGAAGCTAAATGAATGATAGCTGGTATTTGGCTTGTAGGTTTTTGATATTTTTGTGGGTAAAATCGTTAACAAATTAAATCTATTATTCAAAAGTTCACATGGACAGTCTTGGGAATATGCTAGTATACAATAAGAAAATATACCATCATCTCATTTTCCGGATGTGGCCTCTTTTGTGCTTCTGAGGGTTCTAGTTTGATTTCCGGTTTCAGCTGCTTGATGTCCAAAGGTTTGTGTGTGTCCAACGTTGGTAGAAGATGGGGCTGTGGAGGCCATGCTGGTTTGTGCACACCAACGTCTCCATAGCCTTGGACTAAAAGAAAAATTACTATCTGTGAGTGCAAGTGTTAATCAAATACAGTAATCATGCTTGTTGTAAGTATGATCACCATAGCTTATTACTGAAAATGTTTTCAGTACACAAATCAAAGATGCAAGGCGAAACAAATATGCAGTGCATGTATACCTGGCCTGGTCTTCACACAATGCTGTCTTTTCAAAAAATCCTAACCATTGATTAAACTGACAGAAAATGGATTGGCAGCTGAGTCAATACATCCTGGACCAACTGTCTATATGGCTTCATGCACAACGCTTTATCCATGGCCAATCCAATGTATAACGTCTTTTGTTCCTAGTGTGGAACTCATGGACTCATTTATACAGAGCATAGATGAAATATGTTTGCCATGGTCTACCTCTACCAATCCCTTCTTACTTTCACCTCATGAATCTGTTACATGCATCTTCTTTCATTCATCCTTTCAACATGACCAAACCCCCTTAACATGCCTTTCTCAATCTTTCATTACTAAAGTTTCTATTACACAGCAACATTTGCGTATCGCATTTTTAACATTATTTTACAATATTTACCATTTATCTGATCCAATCCTTTGTCTAATGTTGCTTATTATAAATGTTAAATTGTAGTTTAAAATCTGACCATGGCGTCTCAAAAATTTTGTTGTATAGCAGATTCCTAAGAGACTATACACCTTAACATCTCTATTTCAGCTGTTGATTATTAAAAACTATAAAATAATAATTGCTAACACTTGGTATTTTTAATACGATTAGATCAGTCCCACATGGAGAACCATAGCACCAAACTAAAGATTTCCATTATGTGCGATCTTTGGCTTTGGCAGTGTCCTGTCCATCTCCATCAGAGTTTCTTGATAGAAGTAGTTAAATTTCTGAATTTGGTGTGGTCTTTTATTTTCTGCTATCTGATTCTGTCCCTGAGCCTTACCCTAGATGCACTTCTCTCAATGCTTTTTGGGCATTCTTTTAGTTTTGCTAGCTGATTTTTAGTAAGTGACCACATTGGGCAGGTGTATGTTAAGCATAGTAATATGCATTGAAGATCTTTCTTTTATGAAACATTTTAAAGTCTGTGCTCTTCATTACTGCAGACAGTGACCAGTACCTTCTCTAGGTGTTGGTCAAACTCTTTGCTCATGCATTCTGAGTTTGATATTAAGTGCCCCTGGTAAATATATACCTCTGTGTATTCAATTTTATCTCCATTTATATTAATTGGTGTTTGGTTGAGTTTGTCATCAGTCTTGTTTTTGATGTATTTAACATAAGTCCTACTTTAGCACTCTCTTTGGTCAGTTGCTTTAACATACTCTCCAGTTCATAAGCACTCTCTAAGAAGATCACAATGTCATCTGCAGGCATAGATGGATCAGTTGTTCAAGGCTTCTAAAAATCATTTCAAGAATAACAAAGAAAAGGTTGGGAGGAATGGGATACACTTGTCAAACCCCTTGAGCTGAAGGAAATTCAGGTCCAGTGGTTTCTAACTTTATTTGTACGGTGCTTTTTGAGTACACTTTTTTTACTAACACTGATCTACTATTTGTGAACTCCTTGCATTTTTATTGCTGACCATAACTGCCTGGCACTCTAGTTATATATATTTATGTTGTAATAAATAAGTTATATTAATAAATAAATAAAATAAAATATCACAGTACAACTAATGACACTCTGTTATGCAAATTTATTTTGATAAAAAGTGCACTCCTGCAAAATTTTTTTTGCTTTTGAAATAGTGTCATGCCAGAACAAACCCAATGGAAAATCAAAAAGTGAAATATTCTTACCAAACTTACCCATATGCGTCTGTGGCATATGCAGTTGAGCTTGAGGAGGCTGTTGGGGTGGAAAACTCTGATGATGAGGATAATTCTGATGAGCTGGTGGAGCATATGATAGGTTCTGAGGAGCATATCCTGCTGGGGGTGGAGGCCCATACGCCGCGAAGGCATCAGGTGGCGGATAGTGTGTGTTATATGCTCCAGCATATGGTTGATAAGGTATTTGATGTCCATTATCTATAGTAACAAAATAACTCATTATTTTCGTATTTGCTGCATAAAAACAAAACTAAAAAATCCAATATTTACCCATATAACTTAGTGGCAATCCATTTCCTTGGACAACACCATGTCCTGGCTCACCCTCCATTCGCAACCGCTTTTGATTCATGGCTCTTTCGGCTTCATAATTCATTTTAGTGGCTACGACAATAAATCCATTTTAAAATTCAGATGGTAGTCAAAATTCATTACATTTCTATAATAATAGTGAAACAGTAATGGTTTCAGTGACAGACGCCAACCGGACGCTCGCGCTCGACAGGTTATACCCAATAAAAAGCAAACAAGCGTACCTTTGTTGGTCAATGATTGATATTGATTTTAGTACATAGGATCACTTGTATCCTGTCCCACAGTAATTTGACACATAATAATGCACAATATTCAGTCAAAACAGTTGATTGATGTAAAAACGGATCAAATTATCAAGTTGATGACAGAAATATTACAAAAAACACAAGTAAAGCCGCGCGATTTATTCGTTTCGTAATCTTTTTCTTTTTTTTTTCTCCGCATACCCATCATCGTATCATAATCGATAGATCACCTAAAAAACTATCGATTCATTTCTCTTAAATTAGAACTCGATTTTAAAAAGAGAGCTTACAACCTTACATTTGTACCATATTTTCATGATATTACACAGTATGTAATATGGTTATGCCAGGATACTACATGAAAATACCATATTTAACGCTATTTTCAGGACGATCAATATTTCCTTACCAGCCTAATACGTCACCACTATTGGGCACCTGTTGAAGCACGGCTTACCCTCGCCGAAGGGGATTAGGACCACAGTCTGTCACGCGAGCCCAGAAGGGCTTCTAAAATTATTCCCATAGTTACGCCTTTTTTTTGACGTCTGCAGGTTTTTTCACGGAATTAGAGACCATTTAGAAACTGCAAGCTTGCATATTATGCTCAATGTAGAGAGCAGCAAATTTTTCAGACGGAAGCATCTTAAGGTGATAGCAGACCCAAACGAGTTAAGTTTGCAAGAATTTGATAAATTTTGTTACAGTCCTGAGGATACTTTTTGACTTGAAAAAAGTATAATTCAAACCTTAGTTAAGTGGATTTGCTAAAACTACAATACTTTGGCTATAAAAACAGTTAGATAATCATAAAATCTAACACTCTATTTTTGGGCTTCAATTCAAATTGTTTGGAAAACTAAAAAGTGATATTGTTTTGATTCCTATTTCATAAAATATATGTTAATAATTAAAATTTTAAATTATTCATTTAAAATGTATACCGACAAAAAACCAAGAAAATCAAGATTTTCAACGTGCGGTTTCAATAGCACGTCAACTCGAACGCGGAACCGTGTCTCTTTGTATGCTTCAATAATGTAATATGTCTTTGTACACTGGTCGAAACGGTACGCTTTTGCTAGGGTTTGCCATAGCCTTAAACTAAGAAAATGTATAAACATTAAGTTTATGACGTCCCTTGCTATCGAAAAAAATCATAGTCTCGTAGCCTTTCTATGCTATCGGTAGTATCGCTAAGCCATGCACTGTGATAAGCCGAAATGAAAGTCTTAAAACTCAACAAACACGATTCCTTTCTGATATTCATTGAACTGGCGTTCACCTAGACCCTATGGATGAGCTTTTAATTGCGATGACAAATAGCAGCTTGAAATCTTCGGTGAATATTTATATTACGATTTTTTGGAGATTTTAAGTATTTGGTTATGAAGGTATTTAAATGTGATGTTTGTATTCAAATTTCTGTATTCTAGGCACCTATTTGTCTCTCTTAAGAAGAAAATACCTTCCTAAAGAAATATGCTTATTAGGTATTCTATAATCCGTATATTAAATTCTATCACTCACCTTATAGCGCTACTGGTAGGGGGCGTCGCGGTGGAAATAGGAACCTAGGCGTCAGTCCGTGCTAATGTTACCTACGAAAAGGCCTACTCTAAGGGAAGGAAACTTACCTTAAAACATTAGGAATCTACTAGAAAATAGACAGGGTTTATTAAAAACTTTGAGGGTGTCACCGTGGCGGTTCCTGGTACTAATGATGCTCCGCGCAGCTGCTATATCCAGATCCAGGGGCTGATCAAATCACGGTTCCAGCACACTGTTTCCAACAAACTCGCATCGATAGTCGATACCACGACGTTGGTATTTCCGATCGATCACGAGACTATATGAGTACTGACTTTTCAAAGGTTCTTTACAAATTCCAAAGCGAGCAAACATACTAAAAAACGTAATACGCGAGTGTCGCTTCCAACCTGCCATAAGGACAGAACTAAACTAATTTGCACACCGGGCGCGAGCAACGCGTGGTCAATGTCATACCAAGGGAAAGGGCGTTGCATCATCGCTTATCTTTACCGTACAGTATTCTGAATGTTTCACTTTTGTTATATTTTCACATAATAAGCAATATTTTGTTGGTTAAAGGATTGTCAGTGTGATGTTAGTATCAACTCCTGCTAGGTTATTACAAGATTCAATAAATTCCATTGACAGCGCATATCTTCTTGCAGTGTCAAAAGAAATCAAAGTATTGGTCAAACGCGCTTCCTTCTCAACATTTAGGATCACTTTTGGATCCGGTAACTCTACGTATTGCAATATAAATAAATAAATAACGCTGGACGTTTATATTGAAACACTTAGAGGTATAGTAGCTATCCCTAAGGTCAATTTGCACCGACTAGGTGTTCCGAAAGAGGTTTCAGAAAATAAACAAGGGTTCGCAACTACAAAGTTCGGTTATAATACACTCATTCAAGCTTACTCAAAACGTTATTTATTAATTAATATTACCTAATCACTTAAGCTGATTCCTAGTAGTAACGAGGTCATCAGCTTTGTTCAGCAGCTCAGCAACAGGAGACCCACAGTCTCCTTCGACTATAATGTAAAAAACACACATTGCTTACATTTTTAATGTAAACACTTTCATTACACATTCTAATAATTAAACACGCATGTTACCTAATGAGCGTTCAGACTAAATAGGAAAATACGGCATATGCAAATCGAGATAATAAGAAGAAATTAGTAGCTTCTAATCGCTTCCAGAACGTAAAGTAATTAATAACAATGTGTGTCAAGGTTCATTTTATTTATTTTTGGTTCATTTAAAATATATATAGTTGTATGTCTGTATAGTTAGTTAGAACCGCGGTCAAATGCTAGCAAATACATACAATAAAAGCCTTTTTAGAATTAAGTTGTGTACCACAATAGTGGTAGACTTATTTCTCATGTATCGAAAACGCTGTACGACATGCATCAGCTGGAAAACTTTATATTGTTTATTGAAAAATCGCTATGTTTTTATTTTTTGTTTGAAGTTTTTTTTTTATTTTAGTCTAATAGGCTATGCTAAATATGACACGTATTTTATTATTGAAACTTTTAACAATATTTATTTACATATGCCTTTTACACATATGTATTTCTTTGCATATATTGTTATATGTTGTATTTATTCATATTACTTTGTTTTAATCGTCACCAAAACGATGCCCATAACATAAAGACTTATACATAAACGTTCAACTACCTGTATCCATCTATATAATTCTTTCTTGGTGGATATCTGCACCCCGTATTATTCAACATGCCGAATGTTAGCTTCAAAACTGGTTTAAGAAAATTTTGAAATAATCGTGAGTCAGTGCTGGGTAGATATTTCACCAATTACAGTCCATTAATATACATATTGGTATTTAGATCGATGACATACTTAAATGTATAACCAATTGCACAGCCACAAAATAATCTGTCATGCAACATAAAAGATAAAAAAAATATATTTTGTCAGTCAAATAGTGACAGCTACTTGTTTATTTCTATGTTCTCTAAAATAACCCAGAGGGAGCTTTAATTTGCGTAATTATATACATTACTGTTTAACTCACAGACCTTGGATTTTTCGCTACGCTAAAGACCAACACAGCGAGAGAAAGATATATATATATAAATATATAAAAATATAAAAGAGACAGATAACCATATCTAATATGTCCATTATTTTTCAAGTAGACATCCATAGCAACAAGCTTGTTTTGTGACTGTACGTGTTTACATAATTATCACAACAATCCTGAACAAAGGACTAAAAAGTATAGTGCTCAGCCATAATATATTGTTGTTAAGCTAATTATTACGAGACAGGTAGTAATAACCGGACAATCATACGTTTTACACAAAGATTACTTATATGTCTAGATATCGTGTTCGGGCACACAAAACGAGCCGATCCGAGTACCTTAATTTTCAGGTACTTGCCGTCACACTACATCATACGTAATCTGTGCGTTTACGCGAACTGTGCTCCCGCGTAAAGTAATAAAAATGTCGATTTAAGCAATAAAATCGTTCTAAACTATTGACAAAAAAAAGGTTGATGATAAAAAAACACTTTTCACAAGTTATTACACTAATCTGCTTGCTGTATTTGAGACACAAACAAAGTTTTCAAAATAATTATTCGCAAAACAGACAACAAATGTTTTTCTGTCTGTGTTGCCATGTCTGCAGGTACGTTCATTTCCCATTCCAAGTTTAGAAAGGCGAATACAGAAACGACAATACATATTTTTCACCTAACGTCACTTACATACATTGCAATTTTTCAGGTTGATAAAGTATTTATGTATTGATGACCCCTGTGACATATTGTATCTATAGAACATAAACCTTTACCCCGGTCTTCTGCAATGTTTAAATAAAAAAAACATAACAGTTAAATGTAAATATCAATAGAAAAAGTAGTACCTACTTATCATGTATTTTATGTACTAAGAAATCAATTAATTACCGCACCTTAAAATATATAAATAATTTGAAGAAATATCTTTCTTCACAACGAACTGTGACGTTAACGTCACGCTTTGGGATCTTTATTTATTAGCAAGACGGTGTCCGCGCACGCCCAATTGGGTGTATAAAATCATAGGGTGAGTGTAATTTGCATTGTTTGTGTAATATTCTACGCCAATCAGTAATAAAAGTTATTCATTTACAATGATAGACTTATTAGGTCTTAAGAAAAACAAATATAATGTACTTATAATGATTTTTGTTTGATTTTCTTTTGGATATCTAAAAAAATGTTATACTAAAATCTTTTAATTTTATTGATTATTTTTTAAATAACAAATATATAATCTTTATATTTCCAATGCAAATTGAGATAAAAATACTCTATAGTTTATTAATTATACTCCCTGATTGTTTCCCTACCCGAAGGGTCCTAACCTTTAAAGAGCTCGAAGTAGGCAAAAGCCTGAAATTACTCAGAATATGTGTTACGTACGCGAGTTTCCTAACTAATAATAAAACGACAGAAACTAATAAAAAAAAGAACAGGGGGCCGTAGTATGTACCAGCGGTAATTAAATGACACTATAAATTACAAAACTGACGAGTATAAGATTCATAATAAATGTTAATTGAGAAAATTGTACACATTTAAATAAAAGCATAGTGATCCTGCGGGCTGCTTTAACAATATCAGCAATATCGCTTTCACAAAAGAAATTGAATAATTCTTATATTTACGCATTGAATGTGCTTTATGCTCTATACGCGCGCATTTCATCTATCTGTTGACTAAAAATGAATGCGTTCTATGTTAAATTTGGCAGCACTTACAGTCCGCATTTAACGCATTAAATGGCGGATGTTCTTTAAAAATAGTGAAACGCTAGTTTGTTTGTTGACATTTGGCGAACGAATCTATTTAAATGGTTCTGTGATGCGATAGCTTTCCATGTTAAAAAAAATCTTGTCAATAAAACAAGGCTGTTGTCACATGGCAGGACCTATGAATAACGTACACGGCGCGCACGGATGCCATGGCAGAAAAGGACGGATTCTATTTTGTACATCCATCTATATTTTAGCACTGCAGTATATAATATTCGGAAAATACTTAAAGGTTTTAACATGCATTACATGGCCATGGTCAACAGATTGCTACATCCGTATCAAAGGCTTACGTTCTATCTCAAAATAATGTGTCACCACAAGGGGTCAATGAAAGTGAAAATAAATTGTAGTACCGAACAAAAGTAAGAACTCCCCAATTCGGGATAATCACTTTAAGGTTGGTAACACCAAAATTATGCACACAGATGTAAAAATGACAGTCGCATTAGCTGATTTACACACACATTGATAGGAAAATGGCTCGCAACACTCCGTTTGATATTGTTTCGGACACGGTATCTAGACGTATAATTAATCTTTGTTATTACACGTAAATACTAAGTTTCCATCACGGACCTGAAAAAAGACGGACGTAACCTAGTCTAAAGCACGAGTGAAGCATGCAAATGGCCGCCCATGAATGTGTTGACTTGCTTTGAGGGTTACCCTATGAATTATCAATTTGCCCACTTTTTAAATCCAGTATAGTTAAATTATCACGTAATTATTTATGTACTATCCACTTAAGCATTAGTTTGATTATGTTTTGAAACCGTTATTCTTTTATTAAAATGGGTAAAAAAAAGGAACAAAGACTAGGGATAAATTATCGCTTAGCATATTTTAGTGCTGTCAAATTCAAATAAGAGTGTGATTTTAGAAGGCACCTGTCTACGTGGCCAATAAATTGACAAAATCAAAATTCGCTTGTGTCCTTAATTGACATTGCTAACATTATCATAGCAATAAGAAATTGATATGACTTATTTTAATTAATTTTAATCGGTTGCAAGACAGCATTATAATGTTGATCAATTAAAACAAATTTTCATGCATGACCATAGCGACTGAAAACACATTTTACGAATAAAGCAATTTATTATTTACAATTAATTATTACTGATTACATAATATGTATAAGATTTATAATAATGAACATCCTTTGCTCTCATTATCTTTTATCTGCGAGTGGACCCGGGCTAATAAAGTAAGTTTCTTTGTAACTAAATAGGGATCATTCAACACAATGTCCTTTTAAACAGACTTGTATGTAATATTGTCAAAATTGCAAAGTATGTTAGTCTATACCAGATTCTAAACATGTGTGCCAAATTTCATAAAATTCAAACTCAAATTAAAAATCTTTTTATTCAGATGTGTTTCTAGGAACACTTTAGATTAAAATTATTGAACAACTCAGCAGCAACATTTTTTTTATTCAACGGGTTATATAAATCTGCGCCAATGTAATTTTTTCGTTAAGGTTTTTTAAAATATTCTTAAGCAATTGATTTCGATTACGGAGTCGTCTAACTTTTTGGTTCAATCTTTTCAATTTTTCTTTTTGGAGATCAATAATCTGCTTTTTCTTATTGAGATCGTCTTTCAATTAATTTCAATTAATCCAGTTAATGCAAATTCATTTGTGAGAAGAGGTACCTAAAAAACCAAAAAAATAATTACTGAGACGCACACACACACTTTTTTAATATACAATACATTTAACTAAACTTCAATTTAACCACTTTATATAGTTTATAATTAACACTTTATTGCTTAGGTTTTAATAAAGCACCCAATATTTCAAGATCATACCTCAAACTGAGAAGATATTGTGCTTGATGACGGTGGTTGATCGTTTGCTACTCCTTTAACATTTGGTGAAATCTTAAAAAGCATTAAAAAAATTGCATAGTTACCATAAAAATATTAAATAGATAAGTACCTAGTTCAAAAAATATTGAATACCTGCGGTATTGCCGAAGAAGTGTTTTGCTTTCGTGTTTCTGGAGGGTTTGATAGTAACTGCAAGTAATAAAATATATAAGACTAGAACAATCGCCCAAAAATAACCTAACCCTTTTTGGAATAGCATACGGAACCAAGCAACGTAGCCCCTTAGCTGTTGTGATAAAATCGACGTCATCGAAATGTGCACAGCAGACGGTACTAGCAGATGATGGGTTCCAATTATTTTCTTCTCTACAGTTTCGTATAATTAGGACCTAATCATCTTTACGATTTTTATTTCAAGGAAACCTAATAAATATGAAGAAAAAAAACGGTCAAAATTAAGTCCGACTCGCATTATGAGGGTAATTTTCCCTAAATCTATGACTCAATACCTACCAACTGTAATTAAATTTAAAATTTTAGCCCAAAAAAACCTCGGACATTAAGAAGAGGACGCAAGAGTGACTTTATATGGGTTGCATTCTTTTCTTTTTAAAATACAGATTCCTAAAAACTTACGAAACTGTTCTGACTGAGTCACAAATGCAACAAATACAGTTTTTCCATCTTTTAGGGAAAATTTCCTATAAAAAAACTGACAACACTCTTATATTTTTGTTTACAATTTACATGTAAGTAAATAAAATATAATTATAAATAAAATAACAAAATCATCAGAACGTACGCGTGGTAGGTGATTTCTTGTGACTTTTTGACGTGACAACGTCTTATAAATTGGTTTGCCGGGTGACACTTCAAGAAACTGCGTTACGCTCCGCTCACGTTATGCGCTCACAATGAGAGCGAGTGAGAGGCACGCGGCATGGTTAGCCCGCCTAAGAGCGAGAGAGACAGACATAAAAAGTGAAAGGCACAAGTTGTCACGATTCCGGACGGTTGTCCGACACTAATGTTTTAAGCTTTCTTATGTAGTTTTTATCCTATTTCACTGAACAAGACGGCATTTTTATCAATTTTCGTCGACGCAAAATACATGTCACAGGCGCTGTCACGCGGTTCGTATATACGGTGAGTTGTCTGATCTGGTGTATCTGTGTGAGTGTAGGTCATGTATAAAAAACGAAATTGTAGGACCTTGCATGCTTCACATCTTTTCAGTGTAACGTTACGTCCGTCTTTTTTTCAGGTCCGTGGTTTCCATGTATTTTTTTCAAACCATATTTGTCGCATTTCTGTTAAAATTGGCTCAAAATACGTTGTTTTTACGTAATTATATTGCTTTACTTTGTAAAACGTGGTGTTATTTAATATAAAAAGGGTCTAATTAATGTTATTTTAAGTAAAATTGTAAAATGTGTGGTTACGCTAGGGATTGACCAGACGATGACGTCATAAGTATCAGTATATCAATACTTTTTCCCGTAATTACTTATCAACATCCAAAGTAATTTAATTTTAATAATGTTTCTCACAAAAATATTACTTGAGCGCACGTGATTAATCCTTCTTCTATAGGATTCTGTAGCTAAATGGCAAAAACGGATCCTTGTAAACTCGTCATGTCCGTTCGTATGTCATAGACTTATAATTCTGCCGCATTTGCATCAATTCTAATAAAATTTTACAGGAAGGTATCTTTATCATAAAAATGGAGATTTTTTTTTATTAGGGGTAGCTTTTTTACGCACCCCACCTTCTGGGGTATCGTTAGATAGGGCTTCAAAAATGCGATTGAGGTTTGTTAATATAATTCGCGAGTAACAAGCTCAAAATGTTGAAAATTTTCGTTTCCGCTCTTCTTTTAACTTTTAAACCTCGTATTATTTAAATCTCAAAAAACACATGATATTAGGTCTTTTTAATTTCAATTAAAATTGGCTGAAAACAAATCGATTTATAGGTTTTTAAGATATTTGCAATAATTCCGATTTCAAGAAACCGTAACTTATGCGTGTACTACACGCACTTAGCCGGTTTTTATTCTTTTACTAATAGTTTGTTTTTGAATTTTGACAAATATGTTACGCTACAACTAAAAATAACTATTTTGATATGGGGATAGTTACCTGCGTTATGCGGATTGCCTGTTATTTCCGTAAAGTAATAAATAATAATAATATCGTTTCATAGGCTAATTATTAATCAAAGTTTTTGACTCTACCTAATGATATCTTCACTAAAATACAGTAGAATTAAAAGGGGTTGTCAAAAGACAAAAGAAACCATTTGAAGTGTTTTAATTTTTATGTCTGTCAGTTTGTGCGGGGTGTCTCCAAAATAGTTTAATGAATTGTGTTACTTTTAAGGGTTCCGTACCCAAAGGGTAATAAGCGGAACCCTATTACTAAGACTCCGCTACCCGTCCTTCAAACCGTCCATCCGTCTGTCCGTCTGTCACCAGGCTGTATCTCAAGGACTGTTAGACAGTGATAGTTAGACAGTTGAAATTTTCACAAAACAACAACAACAAATACTAAAAATAAAAATATAAATCACGGTAATAGTACCGTGATAGATATTCGCAATAATTTTCATTCCACAAAACCCTAACTTAATATGACACGCACTTGGCCTATTTTTGCCTAGTCTAGCGTTAGATCTGAAGCATTACAGACAAGACAGATGCTTACCATAATGAATCCAACTTTGGAATTCCAATACAATCCACTATTAACAATATTTCAGTTCTTGGATTCCCCTCAAATCGTAAATCATTAATTTAATATTTATATTTAATATTTATTTAATTTAATGCTTATGCATTTTGTTTACTTGGTAACATTCCATCAACATTTTCAATGTTTGCAGAAATATTTTCACCGTCAAATCACATCGCTAACCATGACATGCATAAATATATCGATAATGCACAATGTCGATAGTGTACGCAGACAACACTTTTCTCAAACCACACAAAGACAGTTACTAACACTTATTTTATTTTTTTTGGTACATCACTAAACTGACATTGTGTAACTTTTACATCCTATATCTATGGTATAACTAGCGAGCGTTTTGGTGGACCTAATAAAAAACCGTAATGAATAATGCTCATAAGTTAAAGCTTAATGTGGTTAAAACATTTCAGTGTCACGTTTTACCGCTGTTATTCTGTGTCGTGTATAGTAAACCTATATATTATTATCACGTCCCAGATTAAAATTATCAACATCATATTTTTGACAACCCACAAGTTTCGAATGTATTCAATGTTTCGATGTCTAGAAATGTACAAAAGATTTTGTAAAAAATGAAATTTGGCAAGAAGATAGCTTGCATCTTGGAAAAGCACATAGATTCCTTAAAAACGTCAAGTATGAGTCTTTGTGTTCCTATATTCAAGGAGACCTAGGGATCCCAAACAAATTTATCGCGATCGAAGCTGCAGAATATGCTAGCACAATATTAATAAATATGTTTTCCTTGTACCTTCTTTGAATTGGTACTCTGATCGTACCTACACTTACCAATGGAAAATCGATATCGATATCAATTTCTCAATACCTCAACTTCACAACTACATTTTCATCTTCAATATCAAAGATGTGTGCAGCGTCGAATGTGTCCGGGTTGAAACCCCGCATAAGTGGTCCTCCCCCGGGCAATGCCACAGGTGCCAATTATAAGGCCATGCACAGCGTAACTGCATACGCAGGCCGCGCTGCGTGAAATGCCTGCGCGATCACACCACTGCGGACTGTGATCGCGTCCGCTAAAACGCATCCGACCCGGTTGCTTGCGTTCTATGCCAGAGCGTAGGCCATTCAGCGAACTACTGCGGGTGCCCCAATGCTCCGCGTCCAAGTACGCGAAAACCTATAAAGGGTAAATCGCACCCCTCGGTCTCCCGCCAACAGGCACCCCTTGTGCCTGCTTCTCTCCCTGCGATCGACGACAGAAAACACGAACAGGCACTTCTCGATAACACCGTTAGTTAAACCTGAGCACGATAGGTTCTTAAAACATAAAAAGTTTCGCAAAAATTAACATCATTATAAACTAAATCTAAAATAACATAACCCTCTGAAAATAATTTACCGACTACGCCTTTAATTGTTTTTGTATCGTTTCGCATTTGTTTTAATAACGTGGATGAAAAGAAAAGAAAATCTTTAGAAAAAGAATGAAGATGCTCGAGTAGCCACTCATATTTCAAAACACAAAGGCTCGCTACGCTATCAACTAATAAGCTTATTCTGCTGTTTATACTACCTATACCTATGTTTATTGTTACTAAGCTGCCGGTTGTATTATAGTTTGAAACATAATGCTCGGACTTATTATTGTAGGGACGAAAAAACTGTAGTTTGTTCGGTGCATTCTGAGTACACTCGGCATCCACCACCTATTCCTGTCTCAGCACATCAGGTTGCTAATGACTGAGCGAAAAGCAGCCCGCCGAAGATGCTATCGCGCTCCCTCTACTGAAAATACAGCACGCTTCAACGACTTCGCTTCAGAGTCTCGTCCTAAAAGTCCGGTGGAGCAGTAATGGCTGCGTCAGCCAACTGCTTAGTCAGTTCAGAAAAAAACAACAAAATACCCTATTTAGGCCTAAGTTCCGTACCAAGTATTAACCATTGGTTTTGTAATCGCCTTGTTAAACTGCAACAGCTGTTTAAACGGGGTGCGGGAATTTTGCTGTTCACTTACTTCTGACGATCGATTTCGTAATCAAGCGTTTTCGAATGAATGAGTGAACCATATCATGCGACCTAACTGAGGAGGTATGCACAGAAGTACGGGTAACCACTTACAAAGCACATCATACTTCATGGCAGTATTATACAATAATTTTGGGTAGTCGGTTATTTCATTTGAATCTTAGACTACATTATACATTTTAATTTGCTAGGTTAAAATGTTGATATCCGACATTTTGTATTCTATTGTTTGTTTACTTTTACTACAAAAAATCTACCCGGCCTCTGTGTTTTGTGCAATGTTTATGAGTAAGGAACAAAAAACAAGAGCCCTTAACTTTCAATGACGGAAAAAGAATCTTTGTCGAGCTACCAAGTTGCAAGATAATAACTAAAGAGTTGTGAAATATAAAAGAACTAATGCTACAACAAATATTTTATGATATAATATGTACGTCGCGAGGCTTGCAGATGAATTAAATATTTTACTAGGTGCTTATAGCGATGCGGACTGGACAGATTACCTGAAACGTACATAATATTAATTTTTAACGGAATACGTCATTTTGTTACGTGCATTTATTGATATAGTAGTTATAATTTTAACCATCAAAACCTATAGATACAGTAGCTTTTACTGTCACAACTTTATCGTTGAGTATAATTCATTAAAACATAGTATAAATGAACTAGACGAGCGGGCCGCCTCACTTATATTCAAATGATCAATTATTATATTATTTACCCATATTTTTCGATTATACTACCTACCTATACCTAATGTATGACAAACAAAATATCCCTATAGGAAACAAATAAAGTATCAACCCACAGATATAATAAAGAAACGACTGATCGGGTGTTAAACGGCTGATTGATGCAGTTTATCAATGTGTTTTGGGTGGTGAACAGAAAAAAAGGTTATTATTATTATTATTTTCGCTTTGTGGCCTTTATTGTGCTTTAAAGGCACAGTATTTCGCCAATGTCAACGTGGTGAGAGAATCACTGTATATAATTGATCGGTTTCTTAAATTATCTAAGACCAGAATTGTTTTCTTCTAAATTGAGGTTCTATATTTATTGCCACCACCTAAAACAAAGGATCCACGTCACACACACACAACAACAATTGGAAAAGGGCATATATTAGGGGAGAGACAAATATATATTCATAAACAACTTACTACTACAGTTTAATGTTAAATGTTTTGATATATTTTGTTAGGAGATGTATAAATGGCGTATTTACAAGGGATAACAAGAATTGCATATTTACAGGGCGTGGGATTTTGGTTGGAAGGATATCATACAAAGAAACTGGGAATTTAGGGCAGCTAAAAAATATATGGTCCGGGGAGCCTTCATCCAAACCACATTCACAAAGAGAGGAGTCTTTAATTCTCAGTTTTGTTAAGAAAACTGGGGTACAGACATGTCCCAACCTCAGACGACATATGGTAGAAGTGACAGATTTATCACTGTTTCGTGAATGAAAAAACCATGGTTTTGATGGAATAGATGTTTGGATTTGACCATAATATTTTCCTTTTGTTGCTCTCGACTGTCTCCATAAAGTGTTCCAGTCTGTTGCAAGTTGTCTTTTTGCAAGGCATTGCAAGTCTAGGGAGAAGATTTTGTAGTGGGTCGAAAGTCCTGTATGAGCAGCATCTTTAGCCCATTGGTCAGCCGTCTCATTACCTTCCACACCACTGTGACCAGGAACCCAGGCAAGAACCACCTCAATACCTTGGATATGACATGCATATAATACTTTTTTATCTCAAGAATGATAGGGGATAATAATTTAGCTTTAAAAGGGTTGCATAGTAGAGCTTGGAGACAGCTTTTTGAATCAGATAGAACTATTGATTTATTTAGTTGGTGAGATTTTATATATAAAACGGCTTCTAAGAGAGCGATAGCCTCTCCTGTAAAAACAGATGTCTGAGGGGGACTTTTGAAGCTAAGAATAATTTTAAATTTAGGAATCCAAACAGCTGAACCAACACAGCTGTTTTCAGAAAGTTTGGAGGCATCCGTAAACAAGGTTAACCAGTTGAAATAATTTTTATTAAGAGATGAAGTTAATAAGTTGTTTGCTGCTGGATCGCCCTTAGTGATATCAAGATCTAAAACTACTTGTGGGTGAAATAATAAAACTTCAAACTCTGTGGCGTAGAGGGGCTGTTTAGGAAACTGAGCAATTGGGTGAGGGAATTGGGTTAGTTTTTTATAGCTTTTTATAAGTCTAGGGGGTTCCTTGTGGTTCCAATAAGAACTAGATTGTAACTTATCAGAGAGAGATTGGAGAAGGATAGGGAGAGGGTGAAAGGAGAATTGGGCAATTTTAAAAAAATATCTGTCAGATAAAAATTGTCTTCGCAATCCCAGTGGAGGATCCACACATTCAACCCGTAAGGCATTCAATGGGGAGGACTTCATAGCACCAGTTATGATACGTAGACACTTTGACTGAATTTTGTCTATTTTATCCAGAGATGCCTTAGAACAAGGTTCCAGAAGGAAGGATGCGTGGTCAAGGTGGCTACGGACAATGGCATTATATAATAACTTTTGGCTGTAGGGGTGAGAGCCCCACCACACACCTGACAGGGATCTTAAAATGTTAACTCCTTTCTCGCATTTGTCAGTCACAGAATTAAAGTGTGGGGAACCTGTGAGTTTTGAGTCTAGTATGAGGCCTAGAAATTTTACTTGCTCAACTACTGGTACGAGCTGTTCATTAATTTTAATATCAATTATTGGATTTGATCTTTTTCTGGAGAAAATAACTACCTTACTTTTTGGAACAGCAAGGGTAAGTTCATGGTCATCTAGCCAAGTTTTTAGATAAGATAAAGCAGAATTTAAGTTACGTGAGGAATCTATTATGTTGTCTGATGCATAATAGAGTGCCAAATCATCAGCATACTGTAGTATATTACAAAAAGAAGTGACAGCATGATCAAGATCATAAGTGTAGATACTGTACAATAGTGGGCTTAACACAGATCCTTGGGGAAGACCCTTCCACACAGTCCTCCGAGGAGAAGCAGCTTGCAAGTGAATTTTAATATTTCTACCCATTAAGAGGTTAGAAATAAAATGAACCAACCTCACTGGAATGCTCAGCTGATGCATTTTCTGCCTGAGTATTGGGAGTTGGACATTGTCATAGGCGGAAGCTATATCTAAGAACACTCCAACAAGATGCTTACTCTCGGACAGTGCTAGACGGATGTCTGTGGTCAAAATGCCAAGGCTGTCAATGGTACCCTTACTTTTACGGAAACCAAATTGGGACTTAGCCAGGACTTCTCTGGATTCCATAAGCCACTCTAGACGGTTCTTAATCAAATGCTCCATTATTTTGCATAAGCAGGAGGATAGTTTATTTGGCATTTCCATATCTCGGGAATAACACCAGAACAAAATATATTATTTAAAATTTTTAATCATACTTCTTTACTAAATTCTGAGAGATGGGTGATGAAAGAGTATGGGATACCATCATCACCAGGTGTTGAATCCTTAAGACCTGATAAAACACAATTTAACTCTGTCATTGAAAAAGGTTCATCCATTATGTCATTTGACCTAAGGGAGGGGTAAGGTTGAGGAAGACAGTTCTCACCTGGAACAAAAGGGGGACATAGCCTATCTGCAAGATTCTCACACCAATTGGAAGAATCATGGGATAGTCCAGAATTAAGGGTCATTGACCCTCGGATTTTTTTTATCTTTTTCCATACATTGGCAGCAGGGGACCTAGGAGACAAGGACTCACAAAATGTAGTCCAACTGCGTTTTTTTTTTTGACTAAAAAGTTTTTTTGCCCTTGCCGAGACCTGCCGATAGTTTAGGTAGTTCTCCATAGTCATCAATCTATTATATAGAAGTTCTGCATCTTTACGGCGTCTTACCATGTCTGTGCATTCAGGGTCCCACCATGGAGGTGAAGATATGTTTTTACTGGGAGTTTTTTTTAATGGAATGTGGGAGTTCGCAGCAGATATAAGACAGTTGATAAATGTTGTGTACACTTCATCGATATTGTTAAAATTATCAAAATTATTTTGCTTTAGATTTTTCTCCATAGACAATGAAAACTGGGGCCAGTCTGCATACTGAAGCTTGTATTTAAGAAGAGGATTACGGGAGGGGGAAGGAGAAACTAAATGAGGTTTAGTAATAATTATTGGAAAATGATCACTGCCATATGACTCATGGAGAACCTCCCAATGCAGAATGGGAGCTAGGCAAGGGCTAGAAACACTAATATCAACTGCTGATTTACTGTTTTGGGTCGGTGAAACCCGTCGAGTCGGAGAACCATCATTAATTACACAGATGTTGTAATTCTCAAAAAGATCTATAAGGTGGGCAGAAAATGAGTCACAGAAATGTGAACCCCATGAGATATGGTGGGCATTAAAGTCCCCAAGAATAATAAAAGGTTCAGATCAGGAATATAAGCTGTGCTAGGGTGAGGGATGTAGATTGAAACGAATGTAATATCCATAACTCGGGCTGCAACAACATTAAATTCTGATGAATGGTGAGGAAGTGGGATCTGAGAAGAAGGAAAGTTACGATTAATTAGTAGGCAAGAACCACCCCAACCATCCGTTCTGTCATCCCTGAGGCACGCATAGCCAGAAATCCTGAAATAAGATCCAGGAACTAACCATGTCTCCGAAATGGCAGCAACAGCCGGAGTGAACTTATTAAGTAAGTATATAAGATCGTGTTTCTTGTGGCGGATGCTCTTAGCATTCCACTGCAGAATCTTTGTCTCTTTGACTGGGGAGAATTTTAAGCAGTTCATACAGTTTATCAGCCACGGTGTTCGGTAATGCATCATCCCATTTTGAGATGATGTTGGTTATAAGAGAGAGGACTAGTTCAATCAATGAATCATTTGGGGTAGTATTTGAAAAAGATAGGTTTTGTAAAGCAGATCCATTAGGGAGTGAAGAGGGAATTTCTTGTATAATTTGCTGATGGGCTAGTCTGTCATACCCACGGGGAAGAGGAGCTCTAGGGGAAGGATTGCGAACTACAGTCTTCCTGTATGAAGTGTTTGGAGATGGGGATGGGGATTGGAAGGGATGGGAGGGGATAGAAGGATCATAGGTCTGAATTTCCTGTGAAGGTAAGAACATAGTCTTAGTTACATCTGCATATGGGCAGCGGCGGGAGGGTGGAAAGCGAGCAGAAGCATCTAAATATGATATGCTTTCATCTGACATTACCATTTTTATAGATTTCTGCCTGGAAAATTCTGGGCAGCATTTATTTGTTGCAAAATGTTTACCAGAACAGTGTAAGCATGTAGATTGATCCTCTGAAACTTGGCAGGATTCACCAGCATGATTTTGTGAACAGCGGAAACATCTAGCTTTAGAGCGACACTGAGTTTTGATGTGCCCAAACCGGCAACAGTTGTGGCACTGTATTGTAGGTAGTTGGTAAGTTTCAACAATCAGAGAAGTATTGTAGGAATAAATCCATTTTGGTAGGTGGACTCAAAGGTCAGGACTACTGACTGAGTGGGGACCCACGCGGCTTTACCTTCTGTAATTACTTTTCTATTAAGACGTCTAGCTTTGAGAACCTTACCGCAGCCCTCTGGTAAATCTAATGATTCAATAAGTTCATCCATGGACCAGTCTGTAGGAATCCCACGGACTAACCCCATTCTAGTTATATTGTATGATGGAATGGAAGCTTTGTATTTATTACCTTGTATGAAGGAAGCATTAATAAATTCATTAGCATCATTAGCTAATTTAAACTCTATAGATACTCTATTACGTTCTGCACTTTTAATTCCATCTCGAACAATATTCTGAACCTTGTTTTGGAACAAAAGATGACCTATTTTAATAGGTCTAATAGTAAAACCGGCAGCTAGGTCTGGTTCAACACGGGATATATGGACAATATAAGGACCTTTATCATTTAAATCGTATGTACGGGATTCCTCAAGGAGACTCGGGTGAACATATATTGTCTGTATTGAAGCAGATGAATCGATTTCGCTTCGTAATCTTTTTTCGTCACCTTCATTCGCATGCACAAATGGGCGTTTTTGGGCACGATTATCAACTTGCCGTGAATCGTCTGGTATCGGGATGGGTTGGGACATAATCTGATCGATGGGATCAGGAGGCTTAGGAGGGATATTGTCATCCGCCATGATTGTCAGTCGGATAGGCCGAAGCCTTCCGACTGTGAAATTAAACTATTATCTGTTAAAAAAGGGTTAGTAACTTACATAAACAATACACAAACACTGAACACTTAATAAATCTTAGCTTAGAAGTTTGATTCTGTTAGAATAGATCCGCAAATCTTAAGAACAAAACACCAACAAGTGATTCAAACAACCTCGCAACGACGATTTTCGTGCGCAAAATATAAAACGTGTATTTGACAACTGCTTTTTTTTCAAAAAAAAAAAAAGGTTGACGGATTGTTTAAACAGTAGTTCACGTTAAAACGATCCGTCAAATTTCGATGAACTCGGGTAGTCTGTGTGTTAAGCTGCACCCGGCTGCACCACAGATCACATAGGTCTTCACAGATAATAGTATATGTTAGTCTGTGCCTTTTTTAATTTCTAAGTACATAGGTAAGTACATTTATTTACGTATTTTTAAATGCAACTACCAAAGGCAACTACTGCAAATCAAATAAAAGTACGAGATCAGTGACCGCTCAGAATAAATTTCAAGCTTCTTGATACTACAAAATAAACACACCAAAAATTGGCGTGTTTGAAGCTGAGGTATAAAAATTTATAATTTCGTATAAATTTCTGTATGATAACTTTTTCTAATTTTGAGGAGTTTTGTTTAAATAGTATAGAGACTAACTTATGGCAAGGCTACCTTATGAAAATTATGATGAGAATATGATGGACTATTGGTTCTCATGGTCTGAGTGACTAAAAGGGGGCGCAAGCGTTCTCTACTAAGAAGTCCTAATTTACCCATAGATGGGGTTGTTGTCAGACCCGGAAGATGTTTACTGCTGAACATAGGCCTCAGTCACCTTATTTCTGTACTTACACTCAAAGCAATTCCAGAAACTGGCCCCAGGTACTAATTAGGTTTCCTAAGTTTTATCCTGTTTTCTTTTTGTTACAACTAAGTATGATAAATAATTTCATCATCTTATTATGTGTTAGTTGACTAAAATGTATGTATACCAATTTAAATTTATTGCATTTGAAATTTCTTTTTATTGATGCCTGAGATTCTAAAATTTAATTTAATGGTTGATGGCTTTAGGTACTAAGGTCACAATTCTTTTGAGAGTTGAGTGATGAAATAGTTGGATATGGATTAAGCAGTACAAAGCATAATAAATTCCGATTTCATCATCCTATTATGTGTTAGTTGACTAAAATGGTATTTATTTGTGCCTAGAAAAATTCTAAAATTCAATTTAAAGATTAATGGGTTTATTAAGGTCACAGTTGTTTTGACAGTTGAGTAATAAAATACAGTGGCTGACGGTTATACGAAAAACATTTTACAAGGCAGTTTCAGACTATCAAATTTGTCAGATTATAGAGTACTAACTAAGACCACCTACAGTCTAGAATTTTATGAAAATGCTTACCTTGTAATCCTACAAATTACAGATAGAAATTATAAGATTCTATTTTAACTGCAAATCATATTGTAAATATATGTTAAATTTAGTAAATAAAACAACACAATAGAGAGCTCATGCTTTATTATAAAAATGGAACAGCCTCACTACATGTTGGATGCAGTGTTAGGCTGTTGGTGAAATATGTAGTGCCAGCTCCACATTCAACAGCAACAGGTATGTTGGATTACAGGGGATTAGACAGGGGCTGGATTACCGGGGATCCACTTTAGTTGGATATGGATTCAGAAATACAAAGTATAATAAATTCCGATTTCATCATCCTATAACTTTGATTTTTGAAAAAAATCATCTTTCACATAAAATAGGTAACGAAAATTAAAAGGTAATCCAGTTACTGGATGAAATAAATGATTAGAAATTTGATTGGAAACTTATTTGATGATTTGATTTTGATTTCCTGAAAGATAGTTTTGAGGCTACCTAAGGTATGTAATATGGTATGTTATAGTCATGGCATAAGACTTTTGTTCCTGTTCTAGACTTTGTTTTGGAGCTATCTGTATAGGATGGTACTATTATCCCACATATTTGAAACATATGTAATAATATTCATCATACACTATAATACACGATAATGTATGGAAAACTATTCAGTTATACAAAATACTTCTTTTTCACAGTGCCATCTCACCACACCTTTGTGCAAAGATGTTCTACTGCTACTATTCTAACCAAGTATTGTAAAGCTACTTAAAAAAAAATGATTAATGCAACATATATAAGGCACCATATCTACATAGTTATGAGTTAAAGTTACATCATAGCTCTGATAGCATCATTAATAGCCCACTTCCTATTCCAACCCGTTATGGTGTCATAAATTTTTTGTATAGGATTTAAAAATTTTTTTTTCAGAAACCCATCGTGTGGGGTATCAAATGAAAGGGTTTAATGAGCCGGTTCTAAAAATAGACCACACTATTATCTTTGGGCTACTTTTTTTCTTAGAATCCAAAAAGTATTTTCACACACACACACACACACACACACACACACACACACACACACACACACACACACACACACACACACACACACACACACACACACACACACACGCACGCACGCACATTGACTGATGATGCCAAGTACCAAGGCAAAATATTTCAATAAAATTTAATATTTTTATTTCCATTTATATATTAGTAAAGATAAAATGAGTAAAACTTAGTAAAATATAATACTTTAATAATACCTAGTTATGAGTAAATTGTTATTAAAATATGCTCTACATACTCTACTGTGACAAAATGTCGCATATTGTCTTGTTCTTGTCATTTTAGGGTGACTCCCAAGCCTATATACTAATATATATAATAATAAAGTTACATAATACTGTACACATACATGTATAAATATTTACATACATAAAATACATGACGCAATGATAAATCTTTAACTATAGAACCATATGTTCAAACTTGTATCTGCCTTAAATAATATTCTTTAAGCTTACTTTCAAAGGTGTATTTATTCTGTGCATTGGAGATATCTTTTGGGGAGGCAGTTCCAGAGTTGTATAGCCTGAACTGTGAATGAATGAGAAACAAAACCTGAATGGTGAGGAGGAGTAGAGACTAGTACTTCGAGAAAAATGAAGTGAACAAGTGAAAAATACAGTTCGGACAAGTCTAATTAAGTTCATAGAACAATATAAAAAGATCTCCCTAAACCTTGTTATTAATAGCAAAAGTTCCCGATACCTAATAAGAAATAGGTAGTAAGCAGCGGGCGGGGGCGTAAAGAAGCTGCTTACTACTATATAAGAATTATCACCATTAAGACTCATGTCCTAAAAAAGGAAAATTATTATACAAATAAGAATTAGCTATCATATTTCTTCGGTTTGCAGATCATCCTTAATCCACATCGGGTCGCTTTTGGGTTTACAATATAGGTAACATCTATTAACCTTCGAAGGTGGCAGTGTTTCTAAATATTTGATACTGGAGTATCTGACCATGAGTTTACTGGCAATGTAAAACCATTCTAAATATTCTAGGGCTCCCTGATAGAGACAGGAATCAACCCTACAAGTTTATTTAGACTTTTCCGATCTATATTTTTCACTGGAATGTCAATCAATGAAAATTATTGACACACTTGGTGTTCTGATTGTTTTTATTTAAAAACACACTGACGCCATCTATTATATTTTACTAAAAACACTATGAAGTATTTGCTGCGTTAAAGCGTTCGCTAGCACTTTTACTTCCTTTATACCTAATGAGAGGTTGTAACCTATACAGTACCTAATAATCTCTTAGTGTTAATACACTGATTTTTATTTATAAACAGCTTGTCATTTTATGAATCCTTTTGATGCATCATGTCCCATGATTTTTAGTGGTTGGGGATGAAGTCCAAGCCAAATCCCCCATTATTCTTTGTATATTATGATATTTTGTAGGTTAGCTTACACTTATACTAGCTTCTGTCTAGTATAAGTGTAAGTTTGCTAAAGCTATAGGCATTCTGTTAAAATTAGTTATTCCTGCAGGAAATCTCCAGGTAATATGTTGGCTTTTTTTTTTTTTTTTTTAATACCACTGAGGTGGCAAACAAGCTTACGGTCCGCCTGATGGTAAGCGGTCACCGTAGCCTATGGACGCTAACAACACCAGGGGTATCACTCGCGCGCTGCCGACCCTTTAGAAATCTAATAAGAAAACCTTGGCAGGGAGCTCACTCCACAATTTAAGCGTTCGGGGAGCAAGTTTCTCTGAAACCGCACTTTACGCGACCATTTAGGTTCTAAAGTGAGAATGAATTCCCTGCCGATGGCGAGCGGTGCGATGGTAGAAAGTAGCCGTGGGCATCATTTCGAAATATTCCTCAGAACACAACCCATTGTACAAGCGATAGAACACACACAGGGAGGCAAAGTCTCTCCTCAGACCAGATCAGATCTGGTTTTCTTATTCTAAATGATTTTTTTCACGATACTGTACTTTGTTTTACATTCTAGGTTTTACAATGCAAGTCTTTATTTAAGAAAAGACTAGTTTATTACAATTAAAATAGTCCGTGAGCCAGCAACAGGTTGTCCTTACCAATTTCCTCTCAAGCGATAACTGGTAAAATGCTTCAGAGGGTTTTATTATGCAGCATGGTGAACGTCAGCTGCCGCTCCTTTGGTATGTGGGGCAGCGGCAGCCTCTCAATCACAAAAAAAAAATGTTTTCAATCATTTCCTTCCGACTGATAATTTGTTATATGATAGTAAACGCAATTCTTTGAAGATAAAAAAAAGTCAGCTGGCCGTACCGTGGTGGATTATACGTCAGCTGGTCACACGAAAGTGTAAAAAAAAATTTTTCATTCTGTGATTTCCTCTCACTTGAAAATGTGTCAGATGATAGTTAACATGCAATTTTGAATAAATAAAAAATTGCTTGTTAACTATCATCTGACACATTTTCAAGTGAGAGGAAATGACATAACTCCAGTTATTCGACATTGTACTCCATGCACGCACAGAATGAAATAATTTATATTTTAATTATATTAATATTCTTGATATATTTTCAAATATTGAAACATACGGATATATTTCAATAAAATAAATATTCTGAATTAATCTGACGACCTTTCCACCAACATAGAGCCAGCTGACGCTTTTATTTATTCAAAATTGCATGTAAACTATCATCTGACACATTTTCAAGTGAGAGGAAATCATTGAATGAAAATTTTTTTTTTGCATGTTCGTGTGACCAGCTGACGTATAATCCACCACGGTACGGTCAGCTGACTTTTTTTTATATTCAAATAATTGCGTTAACTATCATTTAACAAATTTTCAGTCGGGAGGAAATTATGGAAAACATTTTTTTTTTTTTGTGATTGAGAGGCTGCCGCTCACCACGCTGCATAATACAACTCTCTGAAGCATTTCATGAGTTATCGCTTGAGAGGAAATGACTGACAAATTATACTATCTGGCTCACGGACTAAAATAAATAATTGTAAATAAATAATAATAATAAATATTTTTAGATATTCTGGCCCCAAAGTAAGCAGAACTTGTGTTTTGAGAACCAGACAACGGATAAAAATACATACATATAATTTTGTTAACACAAACATCATACATAAATACACCCAGACTCAAGACACACAAATGTTTATCACATAAATGTTTGTCCAGTGCGGGAATCGAACCCTCACCCTCTGCACAGCAGTCGGCTACACTCCCAACAAGGCTGCAAGGGAATCAAATGTTTAATAGGTAGTCGTATTTGTGTATGAGCTCTATGACATAGCATTACTATATTTTTGTTTTTTGCTAGTTCACATAAAATCTATTTAGCACTGACACACCTAATTATAACTTCTATTGTTTCAGTGTAAAGAGCCGACTTCATGACCATGTTCAAAAAAGAGGATATAGTCGTCGACATTGACGACTACGAAATTACCATGTCTGCAGCTGAGACTTTTGTTTATCCGTAAGTTTGTTTTATCTATAACTTACACTATCTCCCCAGTTTTATCCTAAGAGGGCTGTGAGGGCTTTCGATCTGGATAAAGTATCCTGTGCCTATTTAGGACATAATATACCAGAATGCTAAATTTCTTCAAAACTCTCCCTTGGTTGGCTAATTTTACTAGTAATGGCAATCGGCGTGGCAATGAAAGTCGTGAAGGACTTGAAAATAACCATTCTACCTAGTTAAAATCGCCCAACGAATTGGCCTTTTATATGTGATTGAATCGCAAACCACGTCACAAACAAATCTGTATATAGGCTGACCTATATAGCTACTATGTAGCATAATTTTTAGCAGTTTTGTTACAAATCCTTTTAGAACTTTTGATTTCGAAGTTTCTCTAAAGTTACACGTAAACGGATCTCACCCAATGGATCCTGTGTATAAATATTTGCCAGGACTTTCTGTTCAGACTACAAAAATTTACAAAAGAACAGTTGACTAGGCTGTAAATGGATAATGAAATTGACTTATAATATTATTATAAATAAATTTAGATTTTAGTTTTACTACTATTATAATATAATTTTATTTTCGTGAATTTTTGGTGTCTTATTTTTATTTTATTGTGCTAATTTTTTACATGTAAATTGCGAAAAGCAAAATAATTGCTAATCTGTTTCTAGTGCTCTGAAATAATATAGCTGTCTGAGAAAAGTAATATTTGCTGTTTAATATGTTCTAATGCGAAAGTGTATTTGTTAAAGTTTGTTAAAGACGAAAGTTTACTACCAGTGTGTGGTGTCAGTGATGGAAGACTTACGGTACAGAGACGTACTATCAAACTGTTGACCTCTTTAATCAGTCGTTTAGGATGCAATAGAGAGAGCTATGCTGGGTGTTTCTTTGTTGCGCGATAAAGTCTTGAATGAGGAAATTCGCCGAAAACCAGTCACCAACATAGGTCAAATAGTTAATAATCTTAAGTGGCAATCGACAGGCCACATCGGACGTCGAACCGATAACCGATAGGAAAGTAAGGTAATGGAGTGGCGAACACGGATCGGAAGACGCAGTACGATTATGAACTATAAATGTACTCAGGGGTATGCCATTAATTATATTCATTGGTATGTTGAAGAAATATTAATTATTTCTTGCAGTGACTATCAAGACATCAATGACATAAACCCTTCCTTGGCTATAACTGACAGTGGGAATGTGTTACTGTTGACTCCCCCTCAGCTGGAAGAGGACACATTGGATGTAGCCCTCGCTGTAAACCAACACGAATTTAAACCCGTAAGTTATAATTTAATCTAGTGTTTTTAGGGTTCCGTATCTCTAAAGGAAAAAACGGAACCCTTATAGGATCACTTTGTTGTCCGTCTGTCTGTCTGCCAAGACTCTTTTTCTAGGGAACGCGTAAAGGTATCAAGTTGAAATTCATATTAAATACTAAGGTCTGCGGTCCCATGAAGCCGTAAAAAAACCAATCTTCTAACGTAACGTAATAAAAAAATACGGCCGAAATATGTCCATTTTTGTCGCATATTTTGACATTCGCAATCTATGGGGTACTAACTGTTATCATAGAATCATAAAATTTGGCAAAAAGCAATACCATGCCGCACACAAAAAGGGAAAAATTCTGAAAACAGTAAATTAGTAGTTACATCACAAAAACATATATCTTACTTACTTACTAAACTTACTTGCAGTTTGTAAACTAACCGCGACCTATGTCGATGTATTGGGACATACAGTGGACTGGGACGACAGTTGTCCAAAGGCAAAGTTAAGTTAGAACAGTTTACCTTTTACCTAACCCTCGGTGCGCGAGTCCAACTCGTACTTGGCAGGTTCTTTTAAATGCAGATTATATTATATGTTCATTTGTAGCAAAAGAAATAAAGTTGGTTCCACATTCTGATACGAAAACAATTTTTATATAAGTATACTTTCAAACACACTTTTTAGATCGCCATTTGTGATTTTTTTTAATAGTTTTTATTTAACCATCGGTTCTTAATGATTTTTCTACAGAGAAGGTTCTATAAGAAATTTAGGGGTTAATCTTGTCAAAACTTTTTACCCGGGGTCTCTTAACAAATGTCGCCAGTGCTCGCAAAAATATACTTTGACGAACTTTGTCATCCCTCCACCGTACAATAATATTAATGAATAAATAAATTGTTAATATATTGTGTGCTGTGTATGTAAAAAAAAAAGTTTTTCTTTCAGACTGTTCACAGGGGTCCTCCAGATCGGTCCAATTTAACAGGACCCTTCAATTTCCAGTTGGAAATAAATGCTAATGATACTAATAGCAATAAATACTTGGTAAGTAATATTTAATAATATAAATACTTTATATATATATGTTACATTAATCTTACTAATACACAAATCTTCATAGAATTTAGAAATACAAACATCGAAATCGAAAACAACTTTATTTACAAATTGTTTAATTTTTATTATAACAATCATCAAATCATTAATAATCATCTAGTAACGTCCTATAGCATTGAGTCCACTTTCTGGAAAGTCAGGGAAGCTCATGGAAAGGGCATGGGATAAATTGGTATTCTGAACAATTGTAGGTGAAACAAAAATGCTAATATCCCAGCAATGAAACAAAAATAATGATGAATATTTTTAGGCTTTAAAAATACGAACTTTGAAAGTAGTTTAGGCAGTGTGTGTGTGCAAGCAAAAATTGAGTATTGTTTTGGTGCCAATAAACAAATTATGTAGGTAGATACTAGGTAGTTATAGTGAACGGCTGTTGTATTCTGTCCGGGTTCTGATCTGAGCAGAGTAGGTAACTAATAGGGTACGCAAGGAAAAAAACAACGGATTTTGCCCGGACATGTAATTGCGAGAAAGTAAATATTCTAACCACCAATAATGTAGAAGTGTGGCAGAACCGACCTAACCGGTTTATTAAAAGTGGAGGGCGGATGGCTACCGGGCTAAATCAGCTTAGGTTGACCCAGTCTACATATATGCCAAGTGAATCCATTCTATACCAGTTGGCGACCTCTCCATACATTGTCGAGTAATACAAACATAACTAAACAAAACTAAAACCAAGTCAAAAGTCATTTTTTTTTATTTATTTAAATTAGGTTTTTACAAATGCTTTTCATTCGTCAAATTCACAATGTAGATTTCTTGATCTGGCAAGAAATTCCTTAGTATCTTTGGTTAACCATAGATGTATGCGGGTCAGAGCCGAAATGGAAAAGACCATATCTTTTTTAAACTAGTTTGTCCTAACCTTATTAATTATAAAGACAGTATGAGTAGAAATTGGTTTTTTTTTTTTCAGTATTCTGCAAGATTGAACCGTGTCTACATAGACATAAAACACAATTTCTCAATTAGATTCAAGTTCGACGAAGCCAATGTACTAAGACCTATGTATGTAAGGGCTACAACTGTCTTTTCGGATGAAACTGAGGCCCAGAAACGTGTAGAGAGATGTCTACAGCACGCTCTAGGAAAAGATGAAATTGGTGAGTACTTACTGATTATCTTTTATAATTTTGCGGTTACTAATACTAAAAAAAATAATAATAACGTTTGTATACCGTGGCTCAGTAGGTAATGACCTGCCTCTTGAATTGAGGAGCGTGTGTTCGATTCCCGCACAGAACAAACACTTACCTAAGTGATGAAATATTTGTATCCGTTTTCTGGTATCTATAATACAGGCTTTTCTTTGTTTGGTGCTATCTATGCAAGAGTTCACAGAACACTCATAGAGAGGTGTAGTCGACACCAGAGAATAGGGATTCATATAGTAATTGCTCAAAAACTTTTTTTAGTGTTTTCTCCATATTAACAACATCTCTGCTTTAAAAAACTTACTGACCCATTCTTGTCCACGACGGTCGGTCTAAACCGCCTGCATCCAGTGGCTTTCTGCGGCTCTGACCAACTCATCAGTTCATCTGGTAGTTTTCCATTTCCATTTAGCCATATGGTATGCATTTTGCGTGTTCCTTTACTAATATATGTCTTTAATCAACAGCTTATGTGTAATAGGTAGAAAAATTCAAGACTAAATAATATACCGCTTTTGCCTGACAAAGACTCGTTATAAACCTGTTTGCAGAGTACATACATTTAAATAACATTATTTTTCAGCCCAGGATTCCGTGATAGCCAACAATGTTCTTCTCTCTGCCAGTGAGATTGGTACACACGGAGAGTACTACTGCGGAGATCCGAAATCCCCCGACATCTGGTACTCTGTTCTCATTCGCTTCCCCATGAGCCGAGCACATGCATTCCGGTTCCTCTGCAAGAATTCCTGTCCGGGGGGAATCAACAGGAGATCTATTGATATTATATTTACATTAGAAGACGACCTGTGAGTATAGTTACGTAATCTAAACACATTTCCTCATTAACGTAATGACTTATTCTATACTAGATTTTGCCCGCGGTTCCACGCGGTCAGAGCATAGTATTGTCTACAGTTTATCAATACTTCTACTAAAGAAATTAAACTGGAGCTGAAACTACTGAAGCCTGTCTGTCTGTCTATGTGTGGCCCGACACGGACTTAGCACTTAGTGTCTTATTTGTACTGTATATTAATTTGTTATCAAAAATTTTGATCCCTCGCAACCCAGTTGGTAGCAGGCTAGCTGCTGTGCAGAGGTTGTGGGTTCGATTCCTGCACTGGATAAACATTTGTGTTTGTCTTGAGTCTGGATGTATTTATGTATGATATGTATGTATTTACTAAAAAACGTAATATATATGTATTTGTATCTGTTGTTTGGTACCACAAGCTTTGCTTACTTTGAGGCCAGACGGCGCTGTGTGTAATGTCCAAAAATGTTTTTTAAATTTATTTCATCACATAGTATTTAATTATAAAAAAAATAACTACATATTAGCGTCTTCAATACTAGCTTACATTCATAGTGCGTCAGTCATTAGGTACCTGGTAATGGGAGTATATGATTATGTTCCTGGTATTTCATTTTTTCCGCTCATAACTTCAAAGCCTTTAATTGACGTCGTATTGAACATACATATTCCTGATTCATATCATCAGAAGTTGTATTGTGGAGATGGGCTCACCCACCTGTATGTAACGCAGGTCTAAAGTGGTCTGTGAAAAAACGCATTTTTTGTCATTTCTTAGCAAAATTAAAATTTTAAATTTGAAAACTACCCTTGAAATGTATTAAATTTTTTCCCAACATGTACCCATAAAATTCGTGAGCTAAATCTATATACCTTATTCACCAAAGCACTATTTTTTTCTAACTAGTAAGAGAAGTAGAAAGCAGAATACACGGGCAATGAAAATTGGTCAATCCTGGACAATTTTGTCTATTTTTTTTTATGACGTCCCGACACTTACCATGTTATTTATCCGAACTAGTTATTTGTTGCAATTTTAATAATTTTATTTTCTTTCGTATTATAGCGGCGTAGTGCACGGACGTCAGGTAGTAGGGGCTCGCGTGTGCGCGTGCCCTAAGCGTGACATAAACCGCGACGAAAAGGCCGAGCCCGGAAAGAAGCGCCTGACGAAGAAGGTCGACTCGTCATCAGCCAAAAGGATCAAAACAGATCCGGAGCCGAACACACTGAGACTTCCACCGGTGAGAATTTACTGTTTAGTTCGAAACACTCTTAGCTTAGGTGTTTATCATCAGCCTACTGCTGGACATACGCCTCCCCTTTAGCACAGTATAGCCAGTCAGCCGGTAATCGCGTTTGATGTTCAAAAAAAAATCCTAAAAAGTCTAGACATGCATAGCGCCGTGACCAAACGTACTAGCTGGTTGGACAGCTCCTGAGTGGCCATATCTTAAAACAAAGGCTAGTCTGGAGTGTTCAGTCTTCTCTCAAAGCTCTACTACATATCATATCTCAAAGGGAAACTCTAAGCAAATTGAGATTTCATACTTGGATAGGGTTACCAGATGAAAATGAGAATTCAAAATGACGTAAAGTGATTATAGAAAGTCGCGCGCGCGAATTTTTTCAAAATTAAGGTAATTCGGTAATTAGAGAGACGGGTGGTCAATTTTGTGGAATAGGTACGCCTCACTCGTGTTAACTAACCTCAAGGAACGCATAGATCAAGTTACCTAAAAAATATTTTCTTCAAACTCCGTGAGTTTTGTAAAGACGTTAAACACCTTAATTTAAAAAACAAAATTTAATTCATTCTAGCTTTTGAAAGATGTAATTAAAATACTACTTTAGAACTATACGATACGCTGTGGTAAGTATTACTGATGTTAACCATTGATGTGAGTGGATGAAGCAAAAGAAATGTGTCAGGATCGTCGTATGTGGAAGTCATTGATCTCTGCCCTCTCCGCTGGAAAACGTGCGTCATGCTATGTATGTATTACGTCGTTTAAAATGTTACTTTGTACTTTGTATTTACTCTGAATGAAGTAAATTGAGCGAAAATTGGCTGTCAGTATTTTTTCTTCGTCTTTTCACAAAAAATATGTAAGGTTCTTTCGATGCTTTCTGAAGAAAGAGGTTTATTTTTGTTTTCAGCATTCGAGATCCAATTTTGACTAAATTGATAATAATGACCCTGCAAGCGTCCCACCGCACCGTGACCTATAATAAATTTGTTACGACAAAACAGTTTCTACGTTAGCCCTTCCTCCCTTTTTCTCCATTTATCCACTAATTAATTAATTTTAACATAACCAGATAACTCGTCAAATGTTGTTTCGTTGGAGCCGTCTTCTCCTCGCAAATTACACCGAAATCACACGTATTGCCGCTAAACTATATAAAACTCGCGCAAATAAAAAAAAACTTTCCCGACAGTGTGCACAACAATTAATTGCAATCGTATTCTTACCTGCCTATCGATTAAGGTGCTGCGTCGTTTGCGACTTGCATATTTAAAGTTTAAATGTTTGAGAACTAGCCTCACTGTGGCCCTTGAAATATTGGATCGGTCAGGATTGGCTTTTCTACACCCTGAAATTTTTTTAAAAATAGATTTTAAAAAAAATATTTAAATTAAAAAGTCTATGCAAAGAAGTTAATATTTACCTGGAATATAATTTATAGTAATAGATTATTATTAGTAGTCTGTTAAGTTTAAAATTTAATAACTAAAAAAAAATTAAAAATGACTAACCTTTACTATTGTAGGAGCTACTTTATTATAATGGGTGACAGAAAGAGTTAATTCATCCAATTGGTCTTTGAATGTCCGCTGCGGACAAGATCGTTGCGGTGGAGTGTTTGTGACATTCTCCTTGAAATGTTTCAGAACTTTTCTTTCGTTCTTAATAGAACAGTAGCAGTTTTCTGAGCACAGTGGCGCTTGTTAAATTTTTACCTAATTGCGTACCCAATTTGTTTCCCTCTTCGTTGAAACGTATTTAAATATATTTTGCACCATTGTCTTCTCTGTAATACTCAGAGAAGTGGAGCGTCACCTTTTCCTAGTAGAAGAGTAGAGTAAATAAACGGACTGCAGTAAAATCGCTACGGTAAATCGTTGTCGTGTATACCGGCCTTAAGGAATTTACTCTCATCATTTTGTTTTTACCCGAACGACTATCTTCTAACTTCACGACTTACTTTTGATTGATAGATAGACATTTAAGTTGAAGAGATCGAGATACCACATAATAGTTTTGAAGATATCGGTTACAAAGTTATATCTATATTTATTAAGTAAGGTGAGATTAGGTAGATTAACATTATTATTATTATTGCTACTCAGCTATAAGCTATCATTTAATTGCAGATCTTTTTTTAATAGAAATAAACCAGTTTATAAGTACTATGCATTTTAAATATGCTAAAAAAGTGTTAGTGATCTGGAGATCCATCTTTGGAAATTTTGTCTCATGTGCATATGAGGTACACAGCTACACCACCTCCGCGTCCCGCCGCCCGGCCCTTACCTTGGAAACAATGCGTCGGTCGCGGCGGGACTATATCATACATTTCGATAAGTTTTTGAATAAAATTATTACTTTACAGATCAGAATATTAGACTCGAAGATAATGTGTGCGGGGCTGGATATGATGCTCCAAATGACGGAGCACAGCGCACAATATTTACAAAATGATCAAGACATAGACAATTGCAATAAATCAATTGAAGATTTAAAGGGTAAAATAGCAGAAATTAAAAGAAATGAAAGGTGTAATAATTAAGTTTAAATTTTTAGATTGTGCCTTAAAAGTTAAGTTTTTTTTTTTTAATTTCCCTTTAAGTCTGATTTAGTTATGTTTTTTTTACTTAATTGTTTAATGCAAAAGCATTTACTTTATATTCCTTTAGAACTAAGCTTTTTAATTAAGTTGATAATATTTTTAAGATATATTTTTTAACATTTTAAAAGTATTTGTGACATACCTTGACATTTTACATTTTCTGGAGTCTTCAGACAATTTAGAATTATGCTTTGAAATACCTCAAACTGAATACTCACAATTTTATAGAATACACGTGTTAGGGAATATATTCTATGTCCTATCCAAATAGGAACCGCCCCACCTTTTTCGAAAACTGCCAAGTTTATTTAAAGTGAATATTACGGTCGCGGAGCAGGAAAAATTTCGTACATTGCAATGAACGCCGTGTTATGGTATTGCAAACCTTTTACATGCTACAGTAAGGTCTGTTCTTGTACGCATACAAGTACACGCGTCTGATCTGCACTATAGTCATTAATAATTTAATTATTAGTACATTGTGTATTAGGTTGCTGTACCGCCCATGTTAAACACAACGTTTTTCATCACTTTTACAAGGAAAAATTGAATAAACTCACCAAAACACAATTAAAATAGAGGGAATAGAATTATAGACAACGCCACCGCTAGATGTTTCTATAGAATTTATGAATTGAAAAGATTTGGCTGAATTAATAACTTGTAAGGCTCGAACTACATGCATCCGGAATCTCTCCGTCCGGGAAAAAAAACGATTTCGATATGATATTGACTATATGCGGCCGGTTTGGATTCGGATAGAAATCAACTCAGTCGGCCGCCAGCACTTGCGTTGGATAGTTACCACGACACAAAGTGTTATAATTAACATTATCTTTTGTTGAGATTTTGTGTATGTTATAGTATTCCGCTGTACCGGTGTTCCAGATGCATTGGTAATTTTTAATCACAGTTATCAAATATTCGTAATTGAACATGACCAGGTGTCGTGTGGTCAGTTTCATAAAACTGTATACGTAATTGATAGGGCGTACGGAGAAACAAGTCAATGTAGGGAAAATTCAAATGTTTGAGCGACGGTTTCGATCCGGGCTGATCCGGAGCCGTTTTTTTTTCCGGAAGGAGAGATTTCGGATGCGTGTAGTTCGAGCCTAATTGCTCGCTTAGCGAGTACCTCACATCTTAAAACACAGGAGCTTTTATACATACCTGTAAGAATAGACAGAACGCACAGTGCGTTCACATGTTATCACCCGTGGGTTCTATAAACCCAACGCGCGAGATGAAAGTCCTTGCCTCGAAGAAAGTAAAATTTACAAAATAAAAGCCCGTGGGAGTAATTAAGGTCTTAGCACCCGCTTTACCTACACGTAATGACACTATTTACGAGTGCGATGAAAAATTTTTTGTAACCTCTGTCAGTAGGCAAGAGGTCATTGTACGAAATTCTTTCTGCTCTGCGACCGTACTTAGTAGCACAATTAAATTTCTTATGATTTAAGAAAATGTTTATCAATTAGGTTTTGTTTTTATAGAAATACCAAATTTTGTTTTAAAATTATCTGGAACACGGCGAATGGAGGCGATTTTATTACTCCAATTTTTATCGTTTTCAATTTATACAATTTCCATTACCGCGCGCATATGAAGAAATAGTGCACAATATCCAATTTTTATCGTTTTTAATTAATGCAATATCCATTGCCGCGCGCATACGAACGAAATAGTGCACAATACATACGCGCGCGGCAATGAAAAAATCTGGCCAAGTGCAAGTTGAACTCGCGCACAAAGGGTTCCATATCATTATCTATAAAAACGGCAAAAAAAAATTTGTTGTAATAGCGGAAACAGAAATACATCCTCTGTGAAAATTTCAACTGTCTAACTATCACGGTTCATGTGATACAGCCTGGTCACAGACGGATAGACAGACAGACAGACGGACGGACAGCGAAGTCTAAGTAACCGTTTTATACCCTTTGGGTACGGAACCGTAAAAACAACACCAATGGAGTCACAAAATCACCTGACAGGTTTTTTACAAGATAGTATTTTTAACAGGTTATAGTATTTATTACTTAAGCTCTTGTGTCCTACCCAGTGTAACTAGTAAAAAGTTTTTATACGTCCAGTGATTTATGCTTAAACATAGCAAGCAAATAGATATCTACTCTTTTCCGTTAAAGAATGATTGTTTTGACTTATAGGGCGTTCCTTCTGAGCCGCGTTGCAATTTAATAGTAAAACCTAATTTTTTCACCAACTACCCGTTTCGTCTAAGCGCATCTGATAATATTTTCAGCGGCCCTATTATAGCTCAAACGAAATTTCACGTTCATCATTTCGCATCGTTTTTTGACAGTTCTGTGTTTGCATATGTTTGAGTTGAGGTTTTTTTGTAAATAATAACAAAGATATAGAGTTCATAATGCGAAAATAAACTATTCTAAAAAAAAAAACGACTTTTTAACAATTTTAATAGGGAGTAACTTTCACATTTGACAGTTGTCAAAAAATAGCGCAAAATACTGACATAGGTTTTTGGTAGCAACATTGCGTAGCAAAATCGCTTAGACAAAACGATAAAAGTCAACATTAGGTTTTGCTACCAAAAGCTTAAAACGCAAAACGCAAACCACTAACAATTTCTACTAAAAAGTAATTAGATGGAACGCCCAAATAGTATCTGAAATAAAAGTTCGAATGCTTTCGATAGCGTAGATACATTAGATTAAAAAACGTGTTTTATTAAAAAAAGAAAAGCTCATGCAATTTTTACATATATTGAATACGCAGATTCTCACAGTGTCAAAAGTAAGTACTTATGTAATGTCATCTATTTATTATTGATGGCTTTGAAAAATCTCAGTAATTCCGTCTCGAGTTCATAGTATACCTTTCGGGTTAGATTAATTTTCCTCCCAAAAACTTCCACTTAAAAAAACCAACATAGTTCAATGATAACTCTTGAATAAGTAGGTATCTACGTGTAAGATAGATTTAGATATTTTCAAATATATTATTTCTTACGAAGATTTTTCTCATATAATTAATTTCGAACCCACAATTTGAATAGACACACTGATAGTTATACATTGTATGTTCATCTGCCAGATAGGTCCCACCTCGGTTGCAATGATATATTTAAGTATGTACACACTTGCCATTACCAAGTATTAATAATACCAGCCTACCTGAAACAACAAATTTTAGTTTTTTTTTTATCTGTCACTCATTTTTTTAACGTATTTGTATCCTTTCGACACAAATATGCGATAACCAAACGCACTGCCATATTTATTTTTAAATGTATTTTTAAAAAGAAATGGTTCCTTTAATAGTTTAGGCAAAGGCTTACTATGTAAGTAGGTACTCCTCCAATGTTACAACTTAAGAGGGTTCCTAACGTCCACTAGCGCCCCCAATAATTTTTCTCTTTGTGCAAAGCGAATTTCAAGAGTGTGCTTCTAGAGAAATATGTAACCAGTTATAAGCTGTTTTATTAACATTTGGTACTGTTTCTAGGATAAAACTGTAAGTTGTAGATAGCACTTCTGCTAAAAGTGACCGTTTTTAGCAGATATGCTATCTACAACAGGCAGTTTTATGCTATAAACATAACAATACATTGTTAAAATAGCTTACAACTGGTTACATATTTCTGTAGACGCACAGTTTTGAAATATGCTTTGCACAAAGAGTAAAATTAAAATATCAATTGGCGGCGCTAGTGGACGTCAGGAACCCTCTTAAATAAATTGTCTTTATAAAAAATATACTAGTAATTATTTAACTAATTTCATGATGATACAAAATAATAAAAATCTAAGTTCATTCTTTCCGAAGTGTTTTTTACTCTTATCATTTTAAATTTCGACGAACGGACGAACACTTGAGATTACTTAGAGGTGTGAAATAAATTGTATTGGGATTTAATTAAACTGATTTCAATATCGGTTCCTACCTACTGCGCGGATAATAATATTTGCAAGATGTAAATTTCACACAAATTCTTAACAAAATACAATGTTACTAGTTCGTCTCGAAATCGAATTGACTTCTTGGTATTTCTAACTGACGTTGATTGGTAATAATTATTGCGAACTGCTCAATTGCGTAAAACTCTTCATGGCTGCCAATGATACGATAAATTCCAATGTTTTTTGAAGATGTATTAAACTAGATTTGTTTGTTTATATATTGTGTGAATAATATAATTTTTTATTAACCTACTTGTTTATGTAGAATTTCAATGTTTTTAGAATATATGTTTTAGGTTGCTTATAACATCTTATTTTTTTTTATTGATGAGGTGCCGATTTGTTAGTTTTAAGTGATAAATCACGTTTGATAATTCTATGACGTAAATCTCGCTACTAACAAAATACAATTTTTCTTTATCTGCGCATGATCGAATTTATTTGTTATAACTACTTTATAGACTTTTTAAATGTACCTAGTCACTATTAAGGCAGGTTGAAGAAGTCTTTTAATAGCGAAGAGCTGCTCAATTATATAAGACTTTTGAATGGGTGCCATTGAATTGATAAATTGCATTTTTCTTCGATCGATTTGTATTAAACTTACCTGGTTTATTTTAAAATTTATTCAGTTGTTTGTTATTATTGCTTATTTACTTACTGGTCAAATATTTTTGTTTGTGTTTAAAGCTATCTGCACACAGTCGGTAATTTTAGATGTAAGTTAAACAGTAAACTAGCTTAAATTTCAATTAATTTAAAATTTTAAGTGCACTTCAATCCACCACTAGAGTAATTTTTATTTTTGAGATAAATTGATCATGGCTGACTTGTTATGTTATGACGATAAATGATGGAACGTTGTCTATTGTAATTTTTAACAACATTGTTTTACGTTGTTATATGATTTTTTTAGTTGTCGAATGAGGAACGTGTTTAATTTTCAAAACTATATTGACATATAACTTTGGTACTATTGTGTCTTCCTATTGTTAAACAAAATTCAAAATTTGTCATATAAATTTTTTAATAGGGACCAAAACTCCGCCTTTTGAATATGATTAAAATAATTTTGTAATTTATGTGGCTTTTATTTAATTATCTGGTTCCCCCGTTCCTTATGCTTATACCAAAGTTAACATCAAAGTACGAAATGCAACTTAGGTAAATTCGACGTAAACAATTCATACCAAATGCAAAGCACGTACAGCGCCTGGCACGGCGATGTCGCTGCGCCAGTAAGTAGGTCAACTTCAATAAAAACCTCAAAACTGTTTTGTTACTCACTGAAATAAAAATTCAAGTTTGTAAAAGTAATAAAATAAATCATTTGCTCCATTTGTCATTCTTTGCCCTTGGTCCTTCTGCGTAGTTCGACTGGTAGTACCAAGGACAATGATTTTTGTCCCTGGTTCTACCAGTAGGACTGTAACAAGAAAATTGATAGTTTTTTATCACACTTGCTCGTAAATAGTGTTATCACTCCCACGGGCTTTCTCTTTGTAAATTTTAGTTTATTTCGGAACTGACGTTATCTCCGTAACTTTTGGTCGTAGACTAGTAGTTTTTTTACAGAAGTGATAGATCTCATCAAAACGGGATGAATTTTCAGAAACATGTCATTCTTGGTTTTCAGCTTAAAGGTCGAATACTAGTTTTCATGAATTGTACCTACTTAAAAAATGCCGGATTTTTATACAAACTTCCAACACCAATTTCACCCCCTTAGTAGTCGAATAAGTCAAGGCTGGGCAATGATGAGTCAGTCGGGACATTGCCTTTTATATATACGCTACGTACGCTAGTACGCTCATTGTCATATTATTTAAATAACAGCCAAGAATTTGGCTTGTCAGACCCTTCTTTTGGGCATAACACTAGTTTGAATATACCGACTTCCAAGAAATTCTAGTCATATTGCCTCTATTGGGCAAGATAATAGTTTTAAGACTTTGGAAACTGTTCCAAATACTTTTTTTTAGCTAAGTGTACAACAGAGAATCCCTCTGGCTCGACATTTGTGTCTAATAATAATTTACCGAAATGTTCTAAAAAAAAACATATTGTAAAGAATGTAAAATCCCTAAACATAGTCAACCAAAATATTCAGGGTATGCTTGGAAAACACCTTGAAATAGAGTTGTTCATGAACTGCTGCAACAAAGATATTCTATGCATTACAGAACATTGGCTAAAATCTCACCAGTTCATGTTCAACTTCAGTAGTCCCCAAATTGGTAGTTCGTTCAACAGGGAAAACGCTATTCATGGTGGCTCTTTGATTCTTGTAAATAAAAAGTTAAAACATAATGATCGGAAAGATTTTGTGAGCCTCTCTGTTGAACGAATTATTGAAATAGCCTTTGTGGAGTTAGAGTATTTCATTGTTGTTAGTGTGTACAGGCCGCCCTCAGCGGATTTTGTCATTTTTGAAAATAAAATGGAGAAGGCTCTCCATTACTTGTAAAAATAAAATAAAAAAGTATTTGTTAATAGAAAAGTCCTCCTTAGGCATAAAATGAAAAAGTCTATTTTTATTATTCAACTGTAAAAATATATTTCTATCACCGACTAGAATAACAGCCAATACAGCAACATGCATAGATAATATTTTTACAGATTGTATTACAGTTACAAATAAAAGTATTATTAATAACCTTAATTCTGAGTTAGTGTAAATTGAATTGTTTACAGAGAATACATGTAAGAAAAAAATTGTTATAAGACCCAAAACTAAACGACACCTAGAGATATTTAAAAACAATTTATTGTTAAAAATTCCATCTCTTGTTAAACATAATGATCCAAATACACAATATAATATGTTCTTTAAAGTTTTTAGTGGTGAGTACGACTCTGTATTTAAACCCAAGAGTGTCTTAGCTAATCATCGTCCATGCTTTAATGATTGGGCTACTGTGGGCATCCATGTAAGCAGAAAAGGATTGTATGAGTTATATAGTGAAAGAAAGTTTAATATAAGCGAGAAATTGAAAGATTATGTTAAAAAATACTCTAAATTATTAAAAGTAATCTGTTGTATCGCAAAATCACGTTTTTTTGTGAAAAAATTAAAAATAGTAATGATAAAATAAAAACTACTTGGAGTATTATTAATGCTGAGACTGGAATATCAAAATCTCATAAAACTGATTATTGTCTAGAAGTTGATGGGACTATTTTTAACTCAGAAACAGATATTGCCTCATTGTTCAATATTTTTTTCCTGGATATTCCATTCTCAACTACTAACTCACTAAACTCATCTCCATTAATAGCAGAGGCTCTGTTAAAAGAAAATGTAAAAGAATGCCCAAAAGAATTAAAATTTAGACATGTAAATCATAATGATGTTATCAAAGCATTTAATTCTCTAAAAATAAAAAATACAGCTGACCACTGGGGATTCAATTACCTTAGTAAAAACCATAATTTCTGTGATTGCTCCCCAACTAGCTATAATATTTAATAAATCTATTAATTGTGGTGTATTTCCTGATTTAATGAAATATAGTAAAATTATACCTATATTTAAATCAGGTAGTACTTGTGACTAGTTGAGCTTATTCAATGGATGCCTTGGGTGTTTTTTTGTGATCTATCCAAGGCTTTTGATTGCGTCCAACATGAAACCCTAATTAGGAAATTGCAACACTATGGTATTAGGGGTACTGCACTTAAACTCATTAGTTTGTACCTGGACAATAGGATTCAGATAGTTGATATAAATGGAAAGCGCGCCCCTGGATCTAAAATTAAAATGGGCGTTCCACTGGGCTCCATCCTGGGGCCATTCCTATTTCTTATATACATTAATGATCTGCCGGAGGTCGTTGAAAACAATCACGAAATAGTGTTGTTCGCAGATGACATATCACTTTTGTTTAGAGTTAAAAGACGCGAAACAGTTCTAGATAATGTAAACAACTTTCTGTCTTAAGTTGTCCACTGGTTTAATATGAATAATTTGCTTTTAAACAGTAAGAAAACCAAATGTATTAAATTCTTAACGCCAAATGTTAGTCAAGTAAGAACCAGTGTACTTATAAATGGGGAGCAATTAGATGTTGTAGACAGCGCTGTATTCTTAGGCATTACTTTAGATGCAAAACTTCAATGGGGCCCACACATAGCTGGATTGGCGAATACTTAGTTCTGCAGCTTTTGCGGTTAAAAAGATTCGTCAACTTACAGACGAAGCCACAGCCCGGCTAGTATATTTTAGTTACTTTCATAGCGTGATGTCCTATGGTATCTTATTGTGGGGACACGTAGCTGATATACAGACAATAATTGTACTGCAATATACTTGTAAATTCGAGCAATATACAATTTATCTATCAGACACTCTTTAAGGGATAAATTTAAAGAGATCAGTATACTAACTTTACGTGGTCAACATATATTTGATCATTTAATGTATGTTCATAAGAATATAAATCTTTTAAAAAAAAATGTGATGTTCATAATTTAAATACAAGAAATAGACATAAACTGGCTTTGATCCACACAAGGCTTGAGAAAATTGATAAATCATTTAAAGGACAATGTGTCCGTTTTTACAACAAAATCCCTGCAGAAGTATGTGAAGTGAATTTAAAAAAGTTTAAAATTTTTGTTAAACAGTAACTTGTCAAAAAAGCTTACTATTCAATTAAAGACTATCTTATAGATAAAAACGCATGGGAATAACTAAAATGATGTTATCATAGTACTTGTATTTGGAAATGTACAAATCGTTACACACATTGTAATTAGTACAATCGAAGTTTTATTGGAGTTGCTTGAGTGTGTCATGCTCTCTCAAATTGTCTCTGCGGTGGTGGCGTGTGTGTCGGGTCGTTACGTTCCCTAAAACATGGTTGAGCGAAGCGATGGCTGATTCATGTGTCATACTCGTGAACGGGTGCCGCCTGTGGAGACTGGTCTGCTCTTGCAAACTTCTTTGTATCCTTGTATTTAGTCTTACTTTTAGTTCTGGTTATCAATACTGTAACCTCTTGTAGCAGTAGTCCGGTTGACCGAACTACTGAAACTTTTAAGTTGCAATAAAGGCATTGATAAGTGATGAATAAGGTACATAAACTATCTTTTTTTTTTCATATTTTGCAACTAGATACTTTTTTATGTTGTGCTTGTGCATTTTATGTTTGTAATGGAAAGTGTCCTTCTATGATAGGAAGGAGATTTTCCAATATTTTAAGTGGACGCTGTAAGAGAAAGGGAGAAAAGAAATGCCCTTGCTGAGTTTCTTGCCGGTTCTTCTCAGTACAAGGTCTCCCGCCCTATAGACTTACGAACCGATGGTGTAGTGACATTCATAAGTGCTCAATTATTGTAGCCTAAATTGAATAAATGATTTTGATATAAAGCTTTCTCTAACACAATTTTTTTTTTAAAGACAGCAATCCCTGATACAAAATCTAGGCCCCACGGCTGCGCGCCGCCCGCCGCTGTGAAATTAGCCATCGGCGCTCATATCTAGCACACTGTAAAATTCATCACTGCATAACAACTTTACCATGTTCTGGCACATTCTTGCAACCAAGTTAATATTCTGACAGTTTTTTTTATTAAAACTTGGTAACAACTTAAATTGTGGCTTCGTAGATATACATTAATTTTGCGATTTTACCAGTGGCTCTAAAAAAATTTACCTTATAACAAACCTTTTTAAAATAGTTCTGAGAATATGTCTAAAATTAATCCTTATACACCGTTAAATTTTAATCGTTTTAATGCCGTGGACAGGTGATCAGGTGCATGAAACACTATCGATTTGTAAAGATAAAAATTAAAAAATATTTTTTTTAAAACTTGAATTAATTCTTGCTTGAGTGACAAAATGACGCGAACCATTAGTAGGTAGGTCAATATTCAAATAGACCGACCCTATTATGACACATGCCTCATTTCACCAATGACGCGTAGCGCAGTCCACGTGGACTTCGATAAATTAACCAATGCTAGACTAATTACCGCCCCTACATCTTATTTGATTGGCAATTCGCAAGACGTCACCGGTGCGGTGGTCGGTGCATCGCTGTTTACGATCCTTGTCGCGCGAAAGTATGGCGTCTCGAAATTACGCGTACTCTAAAATGGAGTACCTTAATATGGTGCAATTAGGTCCCGGGATCTAGGTACAAAGCATTTACGACGGTCCTAAGCCCGTATAAGTATGAAGGAAAATGTGCAATCATTGAATTTCTTCAAACGAACAAATTGACACCAGCTGAGCGAGACAATGACATGTACGACGTAGGCATACGTAGGTAAGTAGGTAACTTACTCGTGGCGCTACTCCTGTTTTTACGCACTTTGCGGATATTACGATATCACTTCCTATCTTTTTTATTTTAAGAGATATAACTTCAATAATAATACTTTGTAAAGTAAACCACCCATCCACGGCATTAAAACGATTAAAATTTAACGGTGTACTTGGAGGAAGTTAAAAATTGCCCACTGCAAAACAACTGCACCATATTTGGCACATACCTACGTACATACAGGGCTGCCAGGCGTCCGGATAAAGCCAGACACAGTCAGGCTTTCTGGTTGCGTGTCCGGCCTGTCAGGCTATTGTTAGGATAAAAATTTCACCTGTTTCCGCTCCGCACGCCTGAACATTGAATGATTATATTATGATAAACAATGCCGGAGTTCGCTCTCCACATCGCTTAGTACAGTCGTACAATTCTAATTTTAACACCTTAGACCTCTTCTCATTGTCCAGCCACGCATTTAAAAGGGCTGTTATGGAAAAAATAAAGGACATAAAATAAAAGGCAACTTTATAACTTCATGTATGTATATGTATATATTAGTTAGTTAAATAGTAAGTTAAGCAATTTATTCCGTTAATTAGTAAATTTAGGATTAATGTTTTTATTCTTTCTATATATCTTTTTTTTTGCTCTTTATCATTAATCACCGGATGTGTTAACCACTACTTCACCTGTGAATTTATTTATCTGTATTTTACCACCCCGTTCACTTAAAAATGTTCGCATAAATAGGACGTTTAGTCAATACGGGGTTAACGCCGTTGGCGATGCATTAATAACTATTTAGCTATAGAATACGAAAATTTATTGTAATATTGAATGTATCATTGTTTGTTAACCTAAATAAAAGAAAAAAAAAACAAGACTGATTCATTTAATTTTATTGTTGTTTCATTAGAATTTAAGATTTTAAGAAGAGAATAATGAAAAAAAAACCTTGTTTTATTTTAAAAAGAAAATTGTCGTGTTTACACTAAGACTAAAAAAATAAAGATGTCCGGCCTTTTTACCTAAATGTCTGGCTTCCCAGTTTTAAGACCTCGCAACCCTACGTACATACATTCTAGTAAATGCTCTGCCCTTTTTTCGACACTTCGGCATATTCAAATATAGCTTTGTAGAATCACATTACTTCTATTTTGAAACATTAACAAAAGTTAATTACAGTTTTTGAAGTGAAAACTTCTTTACGCTGTGCACTTTTTTTGTGATGGGTAAAAACTGTTAAACTCGCGTCAGGTCACGTGTCCTGATCGAAAGTTCGTAAGATGTCACTCGCGTTAGGACACGTGACCTTTATTTACATTAGGTTAGTTTTTATTTTTAGTATATGGCGATTATGAGTAGTACAGGGAGGTTGGATATGGGATTTTAATTCTATGACAGATTGAGCTCTCAAATATACAACGTCAAAAAAGTAAATAAACAAAAGTTATTATTTTTAATAAATTAATATGGATAAGAAGTGATGGGAAGTAAATAGCGAGTATGTTTTCACTTCTGCCAGCACTCCCGGAGTGCAACCCATTTTTTTTTAATAGTACTAAAATATTGATAAAATTTAGCCTTGTTGCAAATATGTTTATTTGACTGCCTGATAGCTCTTCAACTATTTGATAACCAATTTTATTAGATTACATCAAATGAGAATTTTCCATATTTTATTTTATTTAATAGCTAAATTAAAACCAAAAACTTTCATTTATATATTAATATTAACAATCTCACAATAATTTCAAGTGTCCAGTCACTTTATCAATAACATCTTTAGGAGCTGGTCCTACTCCCAACACTGTGATAGAGTTAGCAGCTATTTGTGTCCTCCCCGCATCTCTGATTAAAGATGTAACAAGACCCATCTTCTTTGCATTGTCAGCAATTTGCTTAATTTCATCAACAGAATCTGTTTTTAAAGCAATTTTAGCTTGCCCAGTCATTTGCCAATTTGCTAAGCCCTCAGGATCTCTTTTTTGTGCTTTTTCAAATGCACCAACAGCAGCATGACCACACTGTGCTGCAATTTTCCCTTTGCTCATATTTAGATCTGTTCTGACAACTAATACCAATTTGTATTCGGAATCTGAGATATACTGTAACAGAGAAGACAAACCAAACATAATCAAGAATTTAAGTCCAAAAGATTAAACAGAAGTTTAAAGATGAGTTGGGGTGTTCAAAAAGGAGCGTTAAGGACAAAAGGTTTGGACTAAGCATTTTCAGGATTTATGTGTTGCTAGGAGTGGTATTATCTTCCAAAAAATATGACCTGCACCCCGCAGACACATAGTTTTTTACAATATTTTAAATGTACATAAAATGAAACACTTTGTATGACTTCAGAGTGCTTTTTCTTGAAGTGGTTGTTAACGTAAGTATTGGACTACTCTTTAGTTATTATCGTAAAACGGATTGTATTACACAATTTCAATTGTTGTATTGTTTGATATTTACTATACTGCGTGATTTAAGATATAGCTGTATGGTCTGTACTTCGGCTTTATAGACCTAGAAAAATATAAGTTATAATACCAAAGCTGTAAGAATGTATTTCATGAACAGCGCACAAGCCCTTGCCCTCTGTTCCACCCAAATTAAATTTGCAGAGAGCCTAAATTTTTCCCTGTGACTCTAACCTAGATATGGCTTAGTAAACTCTGTAAAAAGATTGAAGTTGTCCTATAGCTTTTAAGCTGTAGATATACATATATCCACCTCACATGTCCAGATCTGCTTAATATATCTGGGTAATCTATAGTTTAAAATAAAAAATTAGAGATCTCTCTTACTTTTTATTTGTGTTTAGCCAACTTGGCACATAGCTACCGCAGAGTTATGTCTAAATCAGTGAGGATTTGCTTAGATATAGAATATGCTAATTGAAGTGAAAACTTCTTGAGCGGCGTTGTGCACTTTTTTTGGTATGGGTAAAAAATTATAAACTCGCGTCAGGTCACGTGTCCTAATCGTGGAAATTCGTAAGACGGAAACCGTAATGCCACGCCTATTATAATTTTTATTTTTAGTATTCGCGATTATGAGTAGTACAGGGAGGTTGGATATGGAATTTTAAATCTATGACAGATTGCGATGTCAAATATACTACGTCGAAAAAGTAAATAAACAAACATTATTATTTCTGGACAATGTCAAAGACATGTCTTGTGACATATTTGAGTGTTAGCGCGAATCGTGTGTAAAGGTTTTCACTTCTGCCGGCACTCCCGGAGTGCAACTCTTTTTTTTTTTAGATAGGGAAGGAGAAGTACTATGTCCGGTTTAAGATATAGATGTGTTCACTCAGACCCAAATATCGTCAGGTCCATGGAAAACTTGCGAATCTGCCATTTTCGCAAAAACACGTTTTTGATGTAAAAGTGCTTTAAATATTCTTATACACACTGTGACAAATCTGCGAATATCATCTTTAAAGGTTCATAAGATAGGTAACCACGTTATAGTGCGAATTTGCAAGTTTGAAATATCACCTTTTAGCAAACTTACGAAAATAAGATACGTTACTTTTACGTTAACTATTATATACAATACATTTATTTTTACTATTTTAAACTTGGGAATCTAGTTATATTATGTAATGTAATGATGTGGAGACAATGATAGACATGCGAATTTGGCAAATTCGTAACTTTACTATTGTGTTCTACAGCTTTTTTTACCGTTTTGTTTAAGTTTTCATTAGCGAAACTGTCGAATTTAATAGATCACCGTAGGCTGAATGGAGGTATTCCATTAGCTTTTTCAAGTTAAAAAATCGGCCAATTGCGTTCCGTATCATTATCTATAAAAATGGCAAAAAAATCACGTATGTTGTATGGGAGCCCCCTTAAATATAATATTAGGTCCTTATCTATGAAATTGATCTTTTATACAACTGGACACTTTGATCTCAAAAAGCCGGCTTGTTTTTAAATCGTATTATTACTTGTGATGAAAACTGGATCCTATACGATAATCGGAAATGCTCATCACAGTGGTTAAATCCAGGAGAACTCGCTAAATCCTGTCCCAAGCAAAAGTTGATTAAAAAAAATGTACTGGTTAGTGTCTAGTGGACTAGCGTTGGTGTCATCCACCACAGCTTCCTAATATCTGGTCAGATGATTACGGCAGATCTGTATTGCCGACAATTGGAAACCATGATGGAAAAGCTAGCCATTAAACAGCTGAGATTGGTCAACTGCTCTAGCTCACTACTGCTTCAGGACAACGCTAGACCACACACTGTACAACAGAAGGTGGTGAAACTAGAGGAGCTAAGATTGGAATGTCTCCCTCACCCACTATACTCCCCGGAACTTGCTCTAACCGATTTTTTTTTAAAATTTGGATATAATTAGCAAAAAATTCAATTCAGATGAAGCAGTCCAAAACACCTTCAAAGATTTAGTTGATTCTCGCTCCCGCAATTTTTTCAGCAAAGAAAAATTGCAGAGATCACAACAGTACCTACTGTGATTGATTAAATAAATAAAATTAGTTTTGCTTTTTCCATATAAAACATCAATTTTATATGTAATGACCTAATATTTATTTTATTCTGTTGTGATGTTATAACGGCAACAGAAATACATCTTCTGCAAAAATTTCAACTAACTATCACGGTTCATGAGATACCACCTGGTGACAGACGGAGGGACGGACAGTGGAGTCTTAGTAATAGGGTCCTGTTTTTTACCCTTTTGATAGGAGCCCTAAAAACAGAAAAAAAGAAACTAAATAGTGTGCAACGTTTGCGATTTGTAGATCCCTTTATACTCTGAGAATAATAATTAGTAATTATTGTTTCCTTATCAAGTAAAGCTTGATTATCAGTTTTATGTTCCTTTGTTTTAATCAATTTTATTATTTTTGTAAAATTTTTCATAATAAAATTGATAATTACTTGTTTTTTGTTTCTTTTACTTTAGATCCTTTGAATAAAATACATGTATTTATACTCGGCTTATTTAGTTTTACTCATTCAGGAAAATAAGTTTACACTGTGACGTGTGAATCTATAAGGTTCGCAAGTTTTAGCTGGTGCGAAATTAATAAAAGGCACATTTGGGTCTTAATATGCGAAAATGTCATATTCGTAAATTTGCCTTGGTTGAATAATCACTTTGTCAATCATTTTAGATGCTGAGACAAAGTTGCGAATGTGTTTTATTTCAGTATAAGATCATTTAAATAAAATAATAATAATAGAACATAAAAGAGGGAAAAAAACTATTAAGTTCAACTCACATATGCTAGAAAAATTTTAATGTACTGTTTGATAATTAAAGGCAAAATGTATACTCCCTCCCTCTGTTAAAAATGTAAATAGCAGATTCGCAAGTTTTCCATGGACCTGACGATATGTTCAGGATCATTGTTTATTCCCTTGATCCCCATTTGATTACTCTGACCGTTTTTTTTTTTTGCGGCCCCGTTTAGTAACTAACCAAGTAGGTACTCACTTTTTTAATAGCTTCTGTTTTATTAGATAACGATCCAAAATACTTTCTGAGAGCAAACAACGAAATTCCTATACATATGCCGCAACCTAACCCTGATAAAAATGAGATATTGAATTCCATTTTCCGTGAGTTTGAAATGATGAAAGTATTGATGTAAACTTTAAATAAGCTGTATTTTGCTACTGTTCAATTCAAAATATAAATTTGTTAAAGTCTGTGATTTTTGATTCAGAAATTTGATTGTTTGTATGCCTGCCTAACCTCTAAATTATTTTTTTTTGTGGTAATTCGCCAATATGGCAGGCAAAGGGCTACAACCATACAGCCTCATCTGATGATTTTTTTTTGGTGTTTTTTATTTTTCATTATGGCAGGCAAAGGGCTCTATCCGTACAGGCTGTATGGATAGAGCTCTCTAATGTCATCTTTTCCCTTTTGACCATTTAAACTCAAAGTATTTTCCCTATATTTATAAATAGGTACCAAGTTTATTGTGTTTTGCTGCATTATAAAAAAATATTGGTTTTTCTACTGTGTAATCTATGTATTCAAAATATTGTTCTGGTAAATTATACATAGTAATTGTTTACGATTTCATACCTAAATATTTCAAACGTTCATTTAGATTCTAAAGATATATCTAAGTCAGCAGTTGCAGATAAAGGCAGTGGCTGTAAAATACATTCAGGTGAGAGGTTCTAATGATTCTGCTTTATCGTACATGTCAGTGGACGATTATTCAATATAGACACGCAGTTTTCTATAAGTACTCGATTCTTTAATACTGCTTTATGTGATCGGTAATGGCCAGTGTTTCAATCTTCGTCTAAAGGCGATACACTGTCTATAATGCCTAATGTAAACCATTAATTGAATAGGTACCTACTTTGTCATAATCATGAAATTTAACACATAATAACAATTTACCACACAGTTGATCTCTAAAATTTGAAGTTGAAATCTAATTTTTCCTTTTCATAATTATATAATAAACCTTTATAATATATGTACCTTAAGAGTAAGTTAAACCTCGTACTTTTACCTTTTACTGTGCTTTGCCATCCCAAAGTTTTGACACATCCTTTGTAATGTGTTGTCAAAGCACGCAAAAAAATGACCTAAATTGGGGTAAAACCAAATATTTATAACCATTTCGAATTTGCACCATAAAAACCGGAAGAAGGGTTTGTGCTTCTTGTGACAACAAATTGGTAGAAGTGCCGTGAGAATTTTGTTAAGCTTTCTCTTCCGGATTAATGTTTTGGCTACATGACAAAATTGTATTAATTGGTCAATAGGAATACGCTTTGTACAGTAAGTATTACTATATTACGATATATAGCTATATCCCTACGGACATAACTATATCACACCTTCAACCATCTTACTGCGACTATAAAAGAATTGCTCGTTTAAGAGGATACACTTCGCGGCGCCTCGCAGCGGTCTTCATACAAACGAATTTCTCACTTATTTTTGACACTTGCTGATCAAACACCACGAAATTTTGAAGACATGTTCTAGCAATAAATGCAGTGTGCCAGTTTTCTATCAAATTTTAAAGTTCAAAAGTTATACAGGATTCTAGTTTTTCATACAAATGGTTTTAAAAAGGATTTCTAGTTAATAGAACGTTTTACAAGATTTTGAAAAAACCACAGATATAGTTATTCGGCTTGAGATTATGACTAAGAAATTTCACAGTGATTGATTGATATTATGAAGCTGGAAGCTGTTAGGAAGTTAAAAAATTGTATATTTAGACATTTCCAGCTCTTCTTGTTTATATTAGTAAGTACTTACTTACAGAAATTTTGACAAGAAATAAAAACCGACTTCAAGCTTGCCCACATGTATAAAATTAAAAAGTTAAAAATAATTTTATTATTAGTTCAAAAGAAAAACAATAAATGAAAAAACAGAAAAATTCATACTAATATTATAAATGCGATGCACAAATGGACCCGGTAGGTGGTGCTGCAGCTGGTGTGTCACTGATCTCCTAAACGGCAGGGATTTATTAATGATATATTTTGTGTACGTTCAAGTGGGTCACTGCATGGTTTGATAACACAATTGGACCCGGTATGTGACGCTGCAGTCGGTGTGTCACTGATCTTCTCCTAAACGGCAATTCACAAATGGACCCGGTAGGTGGTGCTGCAGCTGGTGTGTCACTGATCTCCTAAACGGCAGGGATTTATTAATGATATATTTTGTGTACGTTCTAGTGGGTCACTGCATGGTTTGATAACACAATTGGACCCGGTATGTGACGCTGCAGTCGGTGTGTCACTGATCTTCTCCTAAACGGCAAAGATTAAAGAAAGGTACGGCAATGATTTCAACATTCGTTGCATTGAATGCGACTCCATTATTATTATGTACTACAACTTCAATCATTGTGAAATTTGTGGCTTAGAAATGGCACATTACATAGAACGTAAAAAACGCATCAAAAGAGCTAGCTTAAAACCAAAAAGATTTCAAGAACTCTTGCCAATACTTCCACCGTAGATTTGAAAAAAAAAAAGAATTAAATAATTTAAAGAGGTCATAGTAAACAGTGAGATATCCAAAAATGATGACTCAACCGTTCCGATTCGTCTGGTAGTGTCGTTTTTTTATAAACAAATTTTTATTTTATTTTTTAAGATTAAGGAATTGTTTACGTTTGACGGCTCGGGACGCTACGCAGACAAGTATTTAGACTTCAAGTAAGGCATTAGCTTCCAACTTCCTAATTGCAGACGAGAGGAGTCGGGCCCTTCACAGTACCTAACATAATATACAGAGGCGTGTTTATATACTCAACTCAAATAAACCCGGAAGAGTAAGTTTTGACTGAAGGACAGAAGTGAAAGCCTTGCAAGTACCTAAGAGTAATGATCGCCAAAACGTGATTGTAGAGAAAAAAAAAAGTGAAATTCAGAAAGTGTTTTTATTTACGAAATTAATATACAATTCTCTTGTTTACAAATAAATGATTCCACTGTGCCTCGTTCACTTCACAGTCAGTAGTATATTATTTAAATTAAAAAGAACTTTACGTACCTCTCCGAGCGTGCCTTTTACACATTTTGAGGTTAAGAGTTCAAATTATTTTGAAACTCAACAAGGACCTTTTTACAGATAAAGTAAACGCTACAGTATAATAATATGGAACTACAGTAAAACAAACTTTTCTGACCCGGTGGTCAAAAATCGAAACTACAGTCGCCATATTGAAATGGTGTGAAGTTACAACGACAACAGCGACCGAACCACCAAGGTCAGAAGGTCAGAAAAGTTTGTTGCAGTGCACAACACATGTAACTAAAACAAATTATCTGCTAGTGACAAAACGCTTAGGGTAAAAGAGCCAACAAACAGTTTTAAAACAATTTTACACCATTGTCGAACAGAATTTAACTAAAATTCTCTTACGTAATTAAGTTGGTGGTAAAATATCGTTTAAGGGTCGTGACCCCAATACACCAAAAGAACCGCCAAAGTTCTAATATAATGATTAATATTATTCACGTTCACGGTGGCATGCACATTTACTGCACTTCTCCCAAATCGGCTGTTACTCGATTCTGTTTAGATCGATACTTTTTTTTTATTTAGAAAATAAAGTGCGATCGTGTCTGATTCACAGATTAATTGACATCCCCCTATGTTTAATATTTTGGAAATTTTAAAATTTATTACAAATGAAATTACATAGGTTTACTTTTTAGTTTTGTACTAAAAGGTCAGTCATAATTCATAAACAGTAATTAATATAGACTATTTGACTACACTAACACTTAGAACTCACGTAATCGTCAATCGTATAGTGCAACCAACTTCTCTAAACTGGTGATCTAAAATCACAACTACAGTTGCCTATTAAAATGCTGTGAACTTACACGACACTAGCGACAGACACCGGGTTAGAAAAGTTGATTGTACTTTACATAGCAGATGATATCGTATCTTTAATAGTATTTAAAAGTTAAATTGTAGATATTATTATTAAGTTAAACTGTAAAAAAGTGCTTGTTAAGTTCAAATAAATTCGTTTTTAAAAAATGTGCTTTGCTTAACTTAAGCTTATTTTGTTTTAAGATTTGTAAAAGCAAACGGCACATGAAGTCGCGAAACTAAATTATACTGAGACAAATATGTAGAGTTCCAACGAATGATAACACGTGCGACGCACAAAATATAAACAAGACAATAAAGTCGAGCCGTACAATATTGTTGGTACTGACTGTCCAACCGTTATACTGGGGACGGTGTATTTGATACATACAATATTCATTTTGTTCAATTACCAATAAATCTACAAGTCGTTTACAATATTTATACTTACTACTTATTACAAATTGTTTTTAATTATAATTTCCAAAGAATTTAATTTATATGTGCGACATCAACACGACCTCGCCAGACAAATTATTGTAAATGAGTAATGTAATTTGACACATGGAGGCGCGTTTACATTGCGACGTAAATAGCACAATCGACTGCGACTAAAAAGTCGCACAACCTAATGTTGGACTATAAATAAGATGATGTTGAGTCCGCACACAGTCTTACATACGAGTTGATGGGTATTTAAAAATGACGCAAGCATTCCAGAGAAGCAATCACACAAGCGCACAGACAGACATACATTTACGACATCCACGAGGCATTCCAGTATTTCTACGACGCCCATAAAGGACCAGAGCCTGTACTGCCCTTTAACATAAAAAAACCAGTTTGATAAGAAATTAACTACATACAGGGAATATAAAAAATACTTTTAAATCTAAACAAATTGTTTTTAAGTTACTATTTCTGAGTTATAAATGGGTAAGTGCTCAGACAGACACTTGTTGCGGAAAAACCTTTAAGCTGATTTTGATGGAACTCTCAAAAACAGGTTAGATCAGTGGAAAAAACAATAAAGCAGTAAAGTGTAAGTCAGTAGTTCATAATCATAATGAATATACAAAATTACAATAAATAAATGTTGTTAAACCGCTACAAACGTCAAGCATAGGCTTATCCAAAAAAAATTAAGGTATCGTTCCATGAATGGAATCACATATTCCGTACAATTTAAACTAACAATGTTATTCCTAAAGTAACAAGTTTGTACCAATTTATTAAGCTTTAAGGTTAGGAGAAATATAAATTATTCCTGAATAATTAGATTTAAAAATAAAGTCATTTTAGATCGGATATATAATTTTATCAATTAACATTTTTTTGCATATTCCATTACTAAAAATTTTTACAAACTACCAAAAACCTTTACGAAACAATTGAAATTTAATAAAAGGTGGAAACGGCTATCTTTGGGTAATTTTTCAAGTTAAATTTTTTACCCTGCAATAGACATGGTTGATTTTAGTAGATCAGTGTCAAAACGACCTTTGCAAAATCAACTTTGCCAAACAATTGTTAAAATAATCCTTGTATAAAAATTGCAAATACAAGAGAGCAGTCGTGTACAGAATTGATAAAATAATACTTAAAAGATTTCATGATAAAAATAGTACAAAAAAAAAGAAGTCCATAATAAAAATTAGTACAAAAATACAGTTACATGTTTATCTTATTTATAAGAAATAATTCAATGTAACTGTGAAATTGGCACTAGCAAATTAATTGTTACAGAACAAAGTTAAAAAATGCTTATTAAAAAAAAAAAGAATTAATTGACGCGTTTCTACAGTGCAACAAACTTTTCAGACCATCTGAGTAGCATTAGAAAACTCACTATACCGGGTCGGAGTTATGTGCTGTCTTCTTCTGTACTGTAGAGCAATGTATTTGCTATCCTACTGTCAGTGCTACCCGGGTTAACAAGAGTTGAGCTTATGAACGCGCCTCAGAGGGTCAGAAAAGTTTGTTGCACTATAAATAAAATCAATGATTTTACGAGATTTTTTTTTCATTGTTCTAAAATTGTTTTACATTGAATTTTTGTTACAAAAAGATTGTGTGTTTCTTAGATAATTATTATGCCAAAAACGTAAAGATTCTGTCGGCCCAAGACAAAGTCTTGATGGTAAAACAAAAAAGCTCCGATAGGTGTCCTGTTGTAGACTCTGGTGTATGACAGGGTGGCGTTTCAACTGGACAAAAAAAAACTATATTATTACATACCGTAAACTTAAGTCAGTGGTAGGAAATTGGACCGTTACGTCGAAGGTCTTTTGTTCGATTCCCGAGCAACAAAAATTACAGTTGACTTTCATAACATCTCTGACCAATAGCAGAACACATGAGATATATCGTCACTCGCGAATTTGTCTCTCACATTTTTATGAATTTTAAGTAGTTTATAGCTTTGAGAAGTTTTCGCAGTAAGACACTTTTGAGTATCAATCATATCAGCCCAATTTAATATACTACGTAAAACCACATCCGAAACATTTACTAATTATCATACAGCCAGTCATGGCTTTTGATAAACTAAAAAACATTGAGAAGTCATGATGCCGCGACAAAACGTATGACTAGCCATATGTGACGACAAAGGGTGGGTGGTGGGTTATTGTTCAGGCTGTGGTAAAACTATGGGTAACTCTACTTTAATGTCCCTTGCTGTTGGATTTATAGAGAAACAAGTTTTAAGGAACAGATCAAACATGCTTGCATGATAAAGGGATCATAGTACATACTTGCATGATAAAGGGATCATAGTACACACACACACGCACACGCACACACACACACACACACACACACACCCACCCTCACACACCCACACATACACACGTGCAAACAGCATATTTTTTGGCAATTTTACCACACTAGATGTTTACCTTTAAACTTTTTAGGCAAGAGATGTTAATTTTTAATGCATGCAAAATCAAATAAAAAAAAAATGTTTCAATAACAAATCGTATCAATAAAAATAAATATTCTACGAGATTCTTTGAATTAAGTCAAAATAACAGTATCCAAACATAAATAAAAACGTAAATATTAAGTATTTCTGATTCTGATGTTAATCGAACAATCCATATTTTCTCTCAGTTTCATCCTTCATTCTTGCAATCAACACTTTCGCGTTAAATTTGCCAACGATGGTGAGCGCGACTTACCCCACGGTAGTTCTTACATGTTTGCTGCGACCTTTTCACCATGTACAACTTCGGATCACTTTTTAGACACAAGCACAAGTTGAAGAGGCGATGCAATTGACTCACAACTACTTCCTACTTAGCCTTCAGCACCTTAGCATAAATCCACTTCATACTCTTAAGTGCCTTTTTATCCCTTCTATGCCTATTTCTTTTTCATCCACATCTCAGCTAGTATCTTACTGTACATCGTCTTATTCAAACAAACTTTCATGATGCTCTCTCATATTTTTAGCAAATATCTTCTAAAGGTGACTTTAAACAGGACTTAAACCATGCAAGTTATAGAAAGAATGTCTAAAAGATTATTTGGCAGTTAAACATTTTTAATCAATTCACAACTCAAAATAATCTGTTAAGGTTATTTACACAAGTGTCTTGGTTTTGTAATGTTACCTTTACCGTAAGGTCTCTTCAAATATCTCTGTGATCAAAATAAAAAAGAATAATGAATTTTTTTTTTATCTATTTACTAAGTAATAAATTTAATATCGCATGTGAGAGCTTTATTCGGATTTGAAAATCAATAATTTATTGCTGTAGTAGTTTTATCAAATACATTAGAACACAATAATGCAGAGCAACATTTTTCTTCGGACTATTTAATAAAAAAATCCTTTAAAAATTCCTTTACGCCATTTCAATTTAGATGACGACTAATCTAAATAGATGTGAAAAAGTTTAAATTAGTAAGACTACTTTTGACTAAAATATCATAAACAGTTTGAACCGCTACCCAACTAAAGTGCGGTAATGTTAAATCTGACTGAAAGAATTCAGCCAAGTTCACTAATCTAACCTTATCAATGTTATCTTCAGTATAGATAAAATAAAAATGAAAAATCAGCTAAAAACAGTTTTGGACGTTGTCAGTAGCTTTAGCCACTTTTACAAAGCGTTTTACATACAACAAATTATTTTAATTTTATTTAACTATATTATAGCGACCCGGCCTTTCATAAGTCACATAAAGTTATCTACTTACTTCTTTTTATTCTTAGGCTGCGCACGGGGCGGCGTGTTGGGCCGGCCCATATTTAGGCCTGAGTACAATTTACGTTTGTCCGCTGGCTTTAGTATCTGGAACGAGCACATCAGCGTTTCGTCCACTGACATTAATGCACCTGAAAAAAATATTAACGGTTACAGGATAATTTCAGAGAGGCAGCTGGGTCAACTCTAGAGCGTAGCGAATCGGTCATACTGCATGAAGTGCTATTATTGGTCAAACTGCATGAAGTCTTTAATTGGGCATACTGTGTGAAGTCCTATTATTGGTCATACTGCGTGAAATGCTATTATTGGGCATACTGCATTAAGTCCTATTATGTATCTTTCTGCATAAAGTATTAGCTAATATTGGTCATACTATGCTACTACAACCTTACTGAGATCAGCGGTCCAAATCACTATCCTAACGCCCTACTGAACGGCCACTACTTTAACCACCCTGAACGCTGGACGTCGACGTGCGCAAACTAAGGCGCAGAGTGCAATTGTACAGTCGAGGTCTCCGCTGCTTCGTCACTCTTAGGCGACAGCCCACCGCTTGGCCCAATGCCGACGAACCAAAATCAAGCAATTCTGGCCTAAGCCTGACAAAGCGGCGAAAACACCGACTTTACCTATAACAAGCCACTGTACCACGAGTTTAATTAAGATTCTGAAAATTCTGCACTCATAACAGAAATATTTGCCAATATTGCCTTTTAATAATACTGCCTTTTAATAATACTTTTAGAAATAGAAGGAAGTGTGTGTGTAGCTGGTAAAAGTGGATACCATACAACTTATATACTCCCTTTTTTTGTAGTGAGTGTTATTCAACGAAAACACTCAGACTCAAGACAAACAAAATGTTCATCACATAATTGTTCGTCTTGTGCGAGGACCGAACCCGCACTCCCAGTCTCAGAAGGCAGGGTCACTCCCAACTGCATATCAGTCATGTGACTCCCTCTACGAGTTAGTGTACTAACCAGCATTGTCAAATTCGCCGCAGTAGTTAGGTGCAGAGAAGAGTGTAACGAGCTGTCTCTTGGCGAAGAACTCGTACCCATCCTCGACGACCTGGTGCGCGCGGCAGATCAGGTCGAACTCGTGCTTTGACAGGAATTTGCCCACAACCTGGAAAAATCACGTATGTGGAGGTTTAACAATTGGCTGACCCCTAGGGGTGTCAAGTTTAGGTAATGAAGAAACCTGAAGAAATTAAAGGAGCTACACAAATAAGTAAAAGCATAGATTTTAAATTAAACTACAAAGGTTAGTGCGAATTAGTTGTCATCCTTACATACTAATATGACAAATGTTAGAAAAAGGAAAAGATGGATTTATTGACAACATTACTAATGTCCTATAGGATATTATTTTTTCCTTTACACAGCAATTCATTCATAAACTAGTACGTGTCATATTTATGTGTTTTTTTAATACCACTACGGTGCCAAACAAGCTTACGGTCCGCCTGATGATAAGCGGTCACCGTAGCCTATGGACGCTTGCAACACCAGAGGCATCATTCGCGCGTAGCCTACCCTCAAAAATCTAATAATTATTTTGTGAAGAACCCCACACTGTGGACCATACGTGAACAACTTCATAATCGTTCAGACGTAACCGTAACGTTTCTGACCGTAGTCTAACATCGTGCATTACCTGCCTGCGGTCGGAGCCAAGTTGCATGTTTATAGTATAAAAAAAATCCACATTGCAGTTAGCAATCGTGCCACGCGTTACTCTTCAAGTCATTTAGTCAATAAATTAGTTTTACTTCAGTAGGTAACTTTCTTTATTTTGTCGTTTCGACCGGAAGACGTCCACTGCTGAACGTAGGCCTCCGCCGTGTCCCACAAAGGCCGGTCCTAAGCCGCCCGCGACCATGGGCTTCCTGCGGCTCTAACCTAGTCGTCTGTCTACCGGGTCCTAATCCGTGGTTCTTTATTTATCAATTATTAATATAAAAATAGCGCGTATAGGCATAAACAAAATACGAAATGGAATCGGATTGAAATCGTTTCGCTGCACGTATGCCGTGTGTAAACAAATTCGAGGGCCAAACGCTATTTTAAGAACGCATTCACTACTCCTCATCCGTATGTATGTGGAGCCTGTGCGTAGGATGCGCACCGGAAATGCAGTCACATGTTGCTTACAGCGCATTTAGAACGATGTTATGTAAAAATATAAAACATTTTTCGCATTGAAAGTCCCAAAGCGTGTTAAGCTGATTAGATTTTCCAATTCGGTTGAAAATGAGCCCCGTGCACATATGGCTGATTACATTATAATTCTACGCGCTTCAGTCGTTTGCCAGAACTAACCACGATCAGATCTCGTGAGAAACGATAAATTAAGTAAGGACATAAAATATGAGGAATTTCTACTGTCAAGTTACTTTCATACTGTCACAAGAAAATAAGAATAAGATGCTATTAGTTTCACCCTTTACCCTTCTCGACAGCAATAACTAGTCGATCCATGTCGCACATAAATGACCTTCAAAGACCATCTGCACCGCGCCAAGCTCAAGGGAAAATTAATAAAAACTGAACGACTGAATCGTATGTGTGGCCCAATGGCCGTGCTTTCTTACCGAGGTTTCCTAACCTAAGCGGCTTCAAGCCTCTTCACTCTCGGTATGAGCCAACCCTAATGGGTTAAGCCGTGTGTGTGCGGTGAATAGCTATTTAGTATTCAATATTCGAATCGGTAAAATAGATGGTCAAACCTGATGGGTGCACCACAGGTGCTTCATGAAACGCACCATCCTATAGGGAACACACAGTAAATTAATTATTTGTCTAATTAAATGAGATTTAGCTCCATAAAATTACCAATTCTTTAAAAAAAGCCAAAGCTATGGACGAATACCTGTCAAGAGTGAATTCATACAATTTCTTTATCGCTTATTTTTCTTTTTCTGTACGACTAATACAGTATGGCTGATGCAGCTATTTCTGCTCTACCGGACTTTTTGGGCGAGAGTCTGAGGAAGTCTCAGCCCATATAGCGAATATTAAGGGTTTCGGCTGGGGTTGTCGCTCTTGGGGTCGTGGAGTCAGTGCCAGGAGGGAAGCTCCCGTTACGCGGTTGCGAGTGAGTGGGGGCGATAAGCGCCCCGGCACTCTTTAATACCTCGTAATTGCACAATTAATCGGTTTGACTTTTCGCTTATATGGTCAGTACCGCGTTTATAGTACAGGGTGGTTTGAGCCTTAACAAACCAGTTTTCAAAAGTTTAGGATAAAGCGCGTACGGTTTAGAGCCGTACCATAAAAGGTTCCCTGTGGTAGGCGTTAGGGGTCATTGTTCTTTTATCCGCCTAGATGTGAAACATACTATAGTTGCGAACTACGGCCACTAATATGGCGCCTGACGCCGACTCATTTGAAACGCATAGTACACTTACACGACATATGCGTATGGGGAGGGGTTTGATGCGCTTTGAATGCAGCGGTCTCTTTTTGTATTGATTTTGTGATACAGAATCTATCATCTTACAAGGTATATTAACGATTAACGACCCTGTTCATTTGTAGATAGGAATGTTCGTTAAGTAACCAAGCCATACAGAGATCTAAGGAGGTTGTAGCGGACCATATCATACCGCTACAAGCAAGACTGACGTCACGCGTCCTACATCGCGCTATCGAAGTTTCCTTCACAGTTCAGTATATAAAGAGACCGAAGTACAAGTTAAGTGGGCCACGGCGGTCCCCAGGCATAACATCTCGCCTGGCAGGAGATCTCCTCTTTGCCGCCGCCCCACATTGGTGACCCCGAGCTGAACAATTGACGCACCTTCCGCAGCAGCAGCCTTCTTCTTCCTACCAGGTACACGGACCAGTATTCAACCGTACGCTTCGCATCTCAGAGCTTTCATCAGGACCTATCGCAGCACTTCAGCGCTTCCTAATTCCTGCAGCTCCTCTCCGGCGACGCAACTGTACAGCATTCTTCCACAAACTGTTGAGGATTTCACACTCCAGCTTGGCACTTCCACTGTACAGTATCACAACCAACCCTGTCGAGTACTCTCACTCCAGCGTGGCATTCTCTGCTCGTGGCTTCTGCCGCTAACTCAGGCCAGTGTCCTTATTCAAAGGGACACACAGCCAACCATTCTATGGCCCGACTCACTGTGGCCATAAGCAACCTCCATGCCAGCACTCGCCAGTGTCTCGACCCACTGCAGACACACAGCCAGCAACGTACCAGTCTCGACCCACCGCAGACTGCTGATATTCGGCATGCACTACACGCCTTCCCGACTCACTGTGGACGGCGCATACTCGGCATTCTCAAGATCGTACGCAAGCATCACTGCAAGAATTATCGACCTTCGGTCTGGGGAAGGGTGTGATGTAGCGGATCATATCATACCGCTACAAGCAAGGCTGACGTCACGCGTCCTACATCGCGCTTTCGAAGTTGACTTCACAGTTCAGTATATAAAGAGACTGAAGTACAAGTTAAGTGGACCACGGCGGTCCCCAGGCATAACATCTCGCCTGGCAGGAGATCTCCTCTTTGCCGCCGCCCCTCAAGGTTAATGGTATACGAAGGGCGTCCTGCAGCTTGTTACTAATATAGTAAATTAGTAAATAGTTTTGTCTAACCTCCGTGCCGAAGGTAAAGCTGACACCGCGGTCGTTCTCACCCCACCCGGCGGTGTCCTTGTCGGGGTCGGACCACAGCAGGTCGCACAGCAGCCCCTGGTCGGGCACGTCGGTCGGACGCATGATCCGACGGATCTGCTCCATCGCCTGAAGGTCGGGCGACAAGCCACCGTGGCAGCAGAATATCTTCTCATCCACTGAAACAATACGGTCTTGTTAAGATATTAAATTACTTTTAATTTTTTATAATTACAATATGACATTACAATTACAACTCTCCATTAAATGTACGGTTGATTAGGGGCCAGAAAAAGAAAATATTGGGTAAAAGTAGACTTACTTTCTCCTTAATTTGCAGAATTTAATTAAATATAAATATAATACAAAACGCTCAGTAACTTGTGTATTAGGTATAAATTGCATTCAGCACAAAACAATTAGAAATTTAAAGTTATTCCAACATTTATTAAGAATAAATTGTTAGCTGAAAAATCATAGTTGAAATTACCGCGATGGTTTTTCATAATTGTAAAATACAATGGGTTAAATCCACACTAGACCAAAAGAATAAACAGTAACTGTTTATACTTATGACCATACACTCAAATTAGTTATTCAAGTATGTTTATAATCTTTTGTAACTAAAATAAAAAGAGAATCGCAATAATCAATAAACAAACTTTGCATTTCAATTAAATTACTAAAACCTTTGAGTTAAAGCAAATAAGATTGTAAAGTCAAAAAATCATAAAATCTTCACTTAGCAAATACCTTTTCTGAGTAACAAATTGTTTAGTCTGCAAACGTAAAGAAAAGAAACTAACTGTAAATTGAGCCCGAGCGAACAGCTCCACTTGAAGTAATAAAACTTCTAGCGTCTGGGATACAGATGAATATCATAATTTATTGTTGTTTTGATCAAATTTTTTGTATATCAAAGCTAATATAAAAAGCCTTGTAAAATATCTCAGTTACGAGTATTATACAAACGTTCTACAGACGTTATAAATCTCGTGGGAGAACAACACTTAAACCCAAATTTATTCTTACTTATCTTATTTTGTAAACAAGAGACTTAACCTCAAAATCTAGAAAACTTATAATAATATCATTAACAACAAAAAAGTAAAAAGTAAAGAAAATAGACTTAATATAGTAGCTTTTTTTTTATTTGAATGTGCATTTTACCTTTCTCTGAGGCTGATAGAGGTCTTGTTAAAATTTTTTAGTTTTGTTTACGAAATCAGACAAGTAAGAAAAAACCATATCGTACCGCTACATCACGCTATAGAAGTTTCCTTCACAGTTCAGTATATAAAGAAACCGAAGTACAAGTTAAGTGGACCACGGCGGTCCACAGGCCTAACACCTCGCCTGGCAGGAGCTCTCCTCTTTACCGCCACTCCACAGGTTGAACGTTATTTTACACGAGATCGAGAGATAAAAACGAAAAATAAATGATGATCAGTGTCCAACATAACATGGTAGTAAACTCCCTGTAGAAATAACTTAAAATTCTGAACTGGATTAAGAAAGGATTCAAAATAGATTATACGGAAGTATTTTTCAAGTTAGATTGATTTCGCAACGCGGGCACAGAAAATATCAGACCGCTCACTCCACACTAAGCGATTTAAACTCTTCCCCCGCACGCATACGAAGCGTTCATCTTTTTTCAAGGTATTTCAAAGGCCTTTGTTATTTCCTTGATCTCGGATGCCTGTATTGAGGCAATGTATCGTGTTTAGTGGGCCATAGAAAATATATATAGAGATGTCGTTATTTCGAAATTTTCCATTAAAGTAAGATACATGTAGTCAGTTCACTATCGCAAAAGTATCATATCACGCGCCGCTGTTTACATAATTGTTATAATTATTTATGCCTGATACACGCCTAGACGTATTTATTTTCGTAGGGTTGTCATGTCGCTTACATTTTTTTTTTTATTGTTAAACGAATAAGACGATGCTAATCATTATATTCCTTCCATACCAAGGGTAAGATTATTCTATGTGAAATAAATTTAGAATATCACAAGTGTTCTGGTATTGAACCATACTGGTACTCAAGAGACTGACGTTCTAACTCCAAAACTGCATAGCGTTGGAGTTATCAAATAATGCACATCCATCTCATACAAACAAAACCTCATTCCACGGCACGGTCGTGTCAACAACTACGAATAACTTTCGGTTACCAGCGCATGCGTATGAAGAAAGTAGGGTTGCCACCTGTCGCTTCTTGATTTAAGGGTTTCCAGCTCAAAAAATAAGGGGTTTTCAATTTTTTTACGGAAGACAAATTAATGAGGACTGGAAGCGCTCATGAGTAGTCAGAAGCGCCAGATGGAACGCAACCTCCTTTTCCCTCCCCAACGGCAAGCAGCATTCCTGTATGAGGGCGTAGATACTGCGCAGTGACTTAATTAATTAAACAAAATGAACACCCCTAGGCTTGGCGCCTCATCTCGTCTGTGTATTAAATACCATTTGATAACCTTTGGATATCAGCTGTTTATTTACATTTCTGTTCGAAATACAAAGAAACCTATCTGCAGTTCCAACGGCCTTCGACCTTAATAAAGCAGGTAGGACCACGAGTAACGCAAAGTTCAAATAATATACGAAAAATTAGATAATATACTAGATAAACATTGCGATTTTCGTTGAGAAATTCAGCTTATTAACCGACTTCAAAAAAGTAGGAGAGTCTTAATTCGTCGGATTTTTTTTTTATGTATGTTTCCCAATTACTCGAATACGCCTGAACCGTTTTTAGGGTTCCGTACCTCGAAAGGAAAACACGGAACACTTATAGGGTCACTTTGTTGTCCGTGTTTGTCTGTCCGTCTGTCAAGACCCTTTTTCTTTGGAACGCCTCCACGCGTTATCAAGCTAAAATTTATATCAAATACTCAGGTCTACTGTCCCTTGGAGCTGTGAAAAAATCAATTTTCTAAGCCCAGGAAATTCGCAAGGGAATCAAAAACTACAGCGTACTTTTTGAATCTTGAAATTTGGTACGAAGCAACGTCTTTTAGCACATATAAAGGAAAAATTGCGAAAACCGTAAATTTTTAGTTACATCATATAATAAAAAATATTTTTAATAATATACAACAACAAATAATAAGTTTGCACGGAACCCGCAGTGCGCGAGCCAGACTCGTACTTGGCCAGTTTTTTTTATTTTAAAGGGTGTTAAAGTATACCCTTTCCAGGTGGTCCCATATTAATGTAGTAAATTTTAAATTTAGCTTTTGAAAAAAAAAAACTGATGTCAGTTTGAACCTGGTAGTTAAAAAAAGCAATTTGTCACTCAAAAATAAAAAAAAAATACTATTTAACAAAAAAAAAAAAAACAACCGGCTTCAAAAAGATGCACTAAAAAAGTAAAAATAATAACTTAATTCCAAAAATCTCAGCGCAAACATCAGCTTTGATCATACGTTTTGAAGATTCGATTATCATGAGATCAAGGCGGAGGCGTCGATTTTATACTAAACCCCGCTTCACATTCGGGTCGATCTGGTAACCGAAACTTAAAATCCATTGGGCTGAGCTAGGCCGGACAACACTTAACTCTTTTTGGCGGCGTCTTTTCGATCGGATCTCGCGATGCTCTAACGGATCATCGTTCAAGTGTGAGCGAGAGGGTGAATAAAAAAAACAGTTTGACGCACTAGCGCCGGCGCATCATGACAGATCGCTACGTGGTCACTCGGACGCGAGTTTATTTCCGCGTTAATAATAGTTGTGAAATTAAAACCGCCAACGAGAAAAGCAGAACCAAAAATGCTGGGCGCATAGTCGTCTCGAACATGCGGGCACCTACCTGCAAGTCTTGCCTGATAGAACTCGAAACTCGAAAGCACAACTCAATTTATAAACTATTGCTACAGCGCAGATTATTTTTACATCGCTTGAGGATGTCACTCGCTTCTATCTACTGTATCACAGTCCGCTGACAAGTAGCAGGACAGAATTTTAGCATCTACTTCATACATTCGCAATCCAAATTAAGGCCCCCTTCAAAACCCTTCGTCGTAGTGTGTTCGATTACTAATTATAAGCTATATTTATGAGAATTAAACAAATAAATTTCTTAACTATAAATTTATTTGTTTAATTATATATATATATAATATTATAGGCTAAGGTACCTATGCGTTTAATCGGGTCGTTACCACACAAGGGAAGGAAGACGGGCTCCGCAAATAGTCCATTGTTAGTATGAACAAAGCGCACCACCGCACGCCGCGCGTCGCCGTGGCAACGTACACAGCCTACCGGTTATACAACGATGTTACGTCACAATACTGAAAGTTGTAGGCTCTATTTTCGTTAGAGTATTACGTAAGTTGTTGATATAACTTTAAGAAAAAAACAAAAGAATCCGACCTTTTTTTTTTAAATGTATTCACTCATTATTTAAAAAATCTAACTGTAGGTAGTGCAACCATAGATTTCGAGTTCTGTGATCTATCTTATGGACTGCGCAATAGGCTCACGAAATTGGCCACACTTCAGAAAGAGACAAAGTTAAATCTTTGTTGTATCTTTTCTATTAGACAAGACACCACAATTTCGCCTTGTCTCTGTCACACTTTTGCGATATTTTTTTTTACATCTGCCTAGGAAATTCGCTCTCCAGTTTGTCTATGTCTATGGGTGCAACCTACTACTAAATGCACTAATTGAAAACGAGATTTTAATTCTAAGAATGGCTACCTGTTTGCAAATCGAGCTGTTGTACCATCACAAAAGTATTAACAAACCTATATAGATATATTGATCACGTGCGTAATATGATAATTGGCCAAGTGCGAGTTCGCGCACGAAGAGTTCCATACCATTATCGATAAAAACCGAAAAAAAAGGGGACGCCCCCTTAAATATTTGTTTTATTTATATTTCATTGTTTATTTTCAAAGTGACTATATAACTAAATATTCTGTAAATATTGTAAGCGTCTACCTGTTTCCGTTATCAATATCGAGCAAAATCGAGCAAAAAAAATCACGTTTGTTGTATGGGCCCCCCCTTAAATATTTATTTTATTCTGTTTTTAGTATTTATTGTTATAGCGGCAACAGAAATATATCTTCTGTGAAAATTTCAACTGCCTAACTATCACGGTTTATGAGCTACAGCCTGGAGACGGACGGACAGCGGAGTCTTAGTAATAGGGTTCCGCTAATTACCCTTTGGGTACGGAACCCTAAAAATTAGCCGGAAGACCAATCATGGCGCACCCTGAAGTCCTGTTCCACGACTTTTCCTCTTTAGTATAGATAATGTGTCAATCCTAGTTTTTTTTCAAAAAAATATTTTAAGCTGAAACAAGGCGAGACGCGACGATTTCAATTTGTTATTGTTTATAATTTTTTATTGCTTCATACAAACAAACATGTCTGTGTAACTGTGACGCATCAGCATAATCATCCTCATAAAAACAAAATGGTTATTGTTTACGAAACGGTGGCAATATATATTTTATCAATAACAATCGTGTGCACCGATAATCGATAGGTGGACGCAGCGTGGGATGTCACTAGAATCTGATTAGAGCTGCAGGTAGACGGCGCAGGTGGTTCAGGACTGCCGTTGTGGAAACATACGCACAGCCAAAGCTTAAACAATCTTGAATTCAGTTAGCCATCGAAGTCGTCTAGGCAGAGCAAGTATGTGCGGCGAGACAAGAGACGACCGCACCTGACTAGCCTATGTCATCACATATGGCGAGCTGGGTGCTGTCCAGCTAGTCATACATTTTGTCGCGGCGCCCTGACTGTTCGACGTTGTCGGATTTACAAACGTGCTAGCTTCTATCCGCGGTTCCATCCGCCCTAAATTCGGTTATCGATGCAGGATTTCAACGGCAACTCCTAAATTATAGAAAAAAAACGACTCGCACTTGACGTTTACACTTAGCCTATGTCCTTTCTAGGGACTCCAAACTATCTCCATTGCAATTTTATCTTAGTCGGTACAGCGGTTTAAGCGTAACAGAGTTACTATCGCATTGATAAAATTAGTATGGATGTTTCGGCTGTGGCTTAGCAGTGGACCTCTTCCAGCCAACATGTAGGATTAATTTAAAAAAAAAATTGAATAAGAATCATCAAAATCAGTTGCTGCTAGCTCACTAACCTATAATACAGTAGGACGTTGAGCTAGGTAACTTATCAATAAATTAACATACCTACTACGAGTAAGTGACTTAGGAGGCGTCCATAAATTTTGGCGTTTTTCGACCCTCCTTCGCCCTTTGGTGTGATTTCCTAAGATTTGGCTCGAACCATTCACCGCTACCCTAATTTTTAAAATGCGTATCGTTAGTGTAAATACTGTTAATCTGTGCTTGATTGAGTTGGATATATTAAAAAAAAAAAACTTATTTTGCTTCTTTGTGGCGTTAGCATAGCTGAGATATTTGTTATTGTGTATGTAGGATTTGGCGATATTTAACACAGTTTGCTTTTGCGAAAAATACACGTACGTGATATTTGGAAAAACAAATCCAACGTGAGATTGAGTGAGATTCTGCTGGACCCCTCCCCTTCCTCAACGCCTCACGTAATTTATGGACGCACCTTTAACTTAATAAAAATGACAATTATCAATATACTCGTCGAGTAAATCATTCAATACCCAGCTAGACAGGATGTGACGCATGTGTATTTTCATATATATGACATCTGACAGCCATTATTGACAGCTTGGTGTAACGGTTTCTGTATTGATCGACTGATAGTTCCGATAACAAATGATAACCGATAGGACGCGGAGATCTGGTGAAGCTAATGCATGGTCTAGGTATCTAGGCTGAACATCAGAGTTCGTCGTCAGATAAATGACAAAGGATCATTTATTTATTTTACATTTAATGTCATAAAAATGGCTGACACTGATCGTAATCCGCAAGTGTCGTTTAAGAGAAGAAATATGGAAATTTTCATATCAAATCAAACAATATTGGTTTCTTAATAGTATAAATAAGTTAGTAAGCTACTAAAAACAAAGTTGTGATACAACATGTCAATAATTATTTTTTGTTTTTATGTATCATTATGTCTAATTTTGGCTTACTTATAGTTCGTCCAAAACTGTGTTACACTTACTACACCAACAAAGCTTTTATGACTTATGTATGAGACATATATAAATTCATTTTAGTCCAGATACAACCGAAGTGTTCCTGACACAACCGCAACAGATACAAAAGTAGTGTTAACTGCCTGTTGCACTTCAGTGGTTAGTGAAAAGAGGGTTTCCCTCACCATATCTTTGTGTATCGAACCATTGGTTACTGGTTCTCGGGATGAAACTGTGAAAAATACATACAGAGTTCAAAACACCAGCAAGCTGTAATCGCAGTTGACAAGTCGATTTTGTCGCCGTAAAAGGTGTTGTTAAGATATTGGTTCAACGGTTATGTCGTAAAAAAGGTACCAGACAAATTTACTTATAGGTAATATTAGTATGGAAGTATGTATATTCATTATCAAGACTCCACAATCAGCCAAATCCTATGATCAACACCTTTTGCACCACTTCCGCCGAACATCGTCCTCGTAATGTTATCTTTAATTCAACCCACGGCTCACATTAAATCGGTCAATAAGGAAATTATATGAGCTTCCTATTCACTGTGACCCGGAACTATCGAGCAGAGAATACAATAACTGGTAATTATTGTGCTCATCACATTTTAGACGGTTGCGTTTTCATAGATATTTTCACCAGCTTTTGTCAGCGGCTTCAGGAATTCAGGTATCGGCATAAAATTAAAGTTTGCTACAATATAGTATTGCTCAGTCGGGTAATAACGACATCGCCTATTACACGCACCTATTATACTTAATTAACTTCCCAACTTTAGTGTATTAATACTATAAATAAATAAAACACAATTTCTTTTAACTAAGGGTAAGGACACCCGAGGGTGAGATGGTAAATATAGGATTCCAGACGACCTCGCTGTACCTATTTCTAAATGTCAGGGTCGCCATATTCACTGAGCACACAGAACTTGAGGTGTGTTTATCTATCCGATTATAAACACGGCCGAACACTAACTAGGAGAAATTAAACTTGATTCAAGGCTGGACTTATCTTAATATACACTAAAAAACTAATTAAACACTAGCAAACGACCGCGTGTTTTTCTAATAAAAAAAATATGCTAATCAAAAAAGGAAAACAACATAAGTTAATTTGTATTAAACGAAAAATATGACCATAAGATAAACTACAAAAACTTGCAAGTTTATTACATTAATATAATAAATATGAGCAGGAAAAATTAAGACACTGGCAAACCCTAAAAAAAAGCGTGCTAAGTGCATAAACACTATAGGTATTAGACCGGTCAAAGCTTTAGGAGTTACTCTTTATTTCCGATATAAAACCTTAATATTAAAATATAGAATATATTAATTTAATTTGTCATATTATATCTTTTTTACCAAAATAAATAGACTACAGGCCCATGTCCAAAAAATGCATGGGTCATATGAACCACTGGGTGACGTATATAGGACGATATAAGAGCATAAAATAATAAGATTCAGCACTATGCCGTCACTTGTAAGCTGTCCAACTGAGTGCTGATGAGAATTCAAAAGTGCAGGTAGAGTGAGTAAAGTATTTTGGTCATATATTTTTGTACGGCATTTTTACCATCGATAGATCCATGAAAAATAATAAAAAAGCGCGCAGTGCCGTAAAAAAATGGTGTGCCACAAAGTCGGTAATTTTTTTTGATTTTCTGACAATTTCCAGGGTAAATTTGGTCATTTCATTCTGTACGGCATCAGTTTCATACTGTTTCAATACAGCTTCTAATCCATTATTCCGCAAGGCCGTACAAAAAGTATGCGACAAGGGGAAAAAATCGAGGGTTGCAACCCCCTCTCTTTCCGCGGTCCGGGGGTGATTTGAAAAAGTACGGCTTCGGTTCCAAAACATTATCTAGCACTCAAAAGTACTATTAAAAATAATGCCGTCAAAAAATTATTGTTCATTTGAATGTATATTATTAATTATCTTAATTTCATGGTATACTGGATTTATAAAGCTGTAAAATCATTTGACTCTGTACGGCAACTTTTTTTTAACATGATATTGTAAAATACAATTGTTATATAGTATTGCCGTTCAAAAATAACTGTTCTAAAAAAATTATAGAGAAATACAAAAACTGATTTTTTTTTAAATTATTGCAAAAGTTTAAATATTCATAGATTAATAAAATATAGCAATTTTCTACATTTTCCCTTGTTTTAAATAGTATTAAGATAAATAAATTAGGAAAAAATGATGCCGTACATTTTAATGCAGACCTTTTTCTTACATTTCGTTCTATGGATTTTTCCTTGAATTTTTTTTTCCTACAAACCTTTGTACCAACGAAAATGTACGGCATGTAAAAAATATTATCTATGCATAAAATACTTTCAAAATAAATTAATTTTATGTTGTTTCAAATCACCCCCGGACCACGGAAAGAGAAGGGGATGCAACCCTCGATTTTTTCCTCTTGCCGCAGTATGAAACTGATGCCGTACAGAATGAAATGACCAAATTTACCCTGGAAGTTGTCAAAAAACCTCACCAGCACTCAGTTGGACAGCTTACAAGTGACGGCATAGTGCTAAATCTTATTATTTTATGCTCGTATATCGTCCTATATACGTCACCTGGTGGTTCATATGACCCATCCATTTTTTGGACATGGGCCTGTAGTCTAAAAGGGTCCGATTTATATTTCAAAATGTTTTTTATATATAAATTATTAATAGTTGGTTTTTATTGACCATCGAAATTAAATGGCCAGAGCCTAAACTGGAGTCTGTACCCTGAAACCTATTTGAAGCTCATAATATGCATCAGTTCATTTTCGTTGTAGTCTATTTTAGTACACCATCCAGTTAGCGGTATCGTGTCCCTGAAGGTAAGCACTGTGGGTGTAGGACTCTCCTTCATGCATGTCTCTTCCAATTTGTCTCCAATCTTAAATAACCAGTCAAGTGTGTGTCGTACACACATTAATTAAGGGTTATGTAGAATGACAGTTATTGCGGATATCTAATGCTAATAACTGGGAACAGATTATATTCAAATAAAAAAAATATGCCAAAAATACGCTTATTTTTGTCGCATATTGCGACATAAATAAATCAGACCTACCTATGTCGATTTATTGGGACAACAGTTGTCCAACGGCAATGTTATGTTTGCCCCTTAATTCAGTTTACCTTTTACGGAACCCTCAATGCGTGAGTTCGACTCACACTTGACCGGTTTTTTTAGATATACAAACTCAGTAGCGGCGTTAGGGAAGGGCGCGGTTAGGTGACCCCCGGGGCGCCAGAAATGAAGGGGCATTATATGACACGATAAGTTACATTAGTAGATGGGTTCATTGCTTAGGTGCTACTTATTTGTGTGAAGTATAAATTACGCCATAAATATGACTCAAAATATTTTTTTATGTCTATGAAAGCCGAAATTCAGCTCACTGTGCGGCGCCACAGCCGTTGTTTCTGCCCGCTCATGCAGTTGCGTATTGTAACTTATTGTATTCACGGCAGCGGTCAGGTCACCTTAAATAATCTTATTAATTGTATGTCTACTCATATTGTGTTGTACACGATTTAAAAATTTAATATATATTAATGAATGAGTGGGTACTCATTTTGTGGCCTTTTTCAAGAAAGAAGAATATTTAAATTTAAAAAAAAGTTGAGGTCCTAAGAATACTTTTAAATATCTGTTTCTAGAGGCACGTGGGTGTTACAACTTCAATCTTGTACTTCGCTATTTATCTATCACTTTGTTTGGTGATACTTTATAGGGGTAAAAAGAAATTTGAATTTTTTAGCGGCCTATTGGACAACACCTTCATTTCTTATCATTGAAATTGAACTATAAAATGAGTATTCCGAACCCTTTTTTGTACATCTGAATAAAAAATTAAAACCGTATAGGATATGAGAAAATTATTAGACCCGTGTGTCTGTCACAGTCAATTTTCTCCGAATCGACGGGCCTGGTTAAGTTGAAATTTGGTACATATATGACCCAACAGACGCGCAATGTAAATAGACGAGTTTTAAATTTGGGGTTCCATTTTTGGAGGCCAATTAAAAAAAAAAACTATGCAAACTATACAATGTGACATACTCAAGATAGGGCTTGTTGTCTCAACCTTATAATTTTAAAATAAAAAGTTTTAAAGACAGTTAACATAAGGGTTTAATTGCTATTCAGGAAAGAAGTTTTTAAAACTTTACCTGATGAAAACCAATCTGTGATCGACAAAATCTGAATCTTGAACCTAATTGACAAACTTGGCAACTTTGTCAATTAAAAATGAAATTACGGAAACCAAAGACTACAGTATTTTAATAAAAGAGTTTTGCTATAGAAATACCAGAAATGTAAAATTCTATAAGTATTTTTTATAAATGGTTGTTTATTGATTCTATCCCTTGATTTGTTCTTTTTGTCACATGGGTTTGGACAGCAGCTAGCTAGAGGTGCCATAGAAATCTCGCCCAGTGAACGAACGATTGCGGAATAATAATGCTATGACATAATATGCTAGGACGGACTTGACTAAATTATAAGAATTCCCCTAGCGGATCCCTAAAATCGTCCTATTCCATCAAGAGCACTTAACAAAAGTTATTCATCAGAACTTAAATAGTTAAATAGTCAAATATTTAACGTAGTTAAACTAAAAAGAAGGTATATAGTATTTTACCTATTTATTTTCAGTTTAGAAAGTTTACAATTTACTCGAGTTTTTGTACACACAATGTAAAAAAATATTTACTCTGCCACATCTGTTTAGAGGTCGTGACGATGACGTCAGAACGTACGTGCTCGTATGAAGAAGAAAGTAATTATGGAGGACACACCGGATATTACGCCGGCCGGGCGACCGCCGGCTAGTACGTCATATCGTAACATAATAAATAATGAACCGTATGTTTATTTATTTATACTCGGACCTTGTACGTGTCCCATTTTTTGTGCTTCAGAGTTTTGCTGCTTAAATGATTATGAGAATCCGTCAGAAATATTTGGAATTTTTTTATACTGATTATTAGGATAATAAATCTCTAACAGCAGGTTTTCTTTGTCACCGATGAAAAAAAAAACGCTCAATTACAATGGTTATCAACATTTTTTAAATATGTATTGTACAAAGAGGAAATTTAAAATATCTTTTAGCGGCGCTACTTAGGTAATACCTGCGTCTTAAGTCACAAAATCAAATTGTTTAAGTAAGATAACACATCACCAAATGTAAATTACAATATAAGTATCTAAAGTTATTGGCTTTTATACAAGATAATTAAAATCTCCTTACGATTGGAATAGTGTATGTTTACAATTGTCAGTCAGCCCCAGATACCTTAGAATTACATTATTACATGTCTTTTTTCCATGATATGATCTTTAGCCTGGAATTTAACAAACAACATGATATTACGAAAGAGTGTATATGTTATTTCTTATTAAGCCACTGATTACCCCCTACGGGATTAAGATACGTTATACAACATATTCGAAGTAGGTATATTTAAAAATTAAATAGACTTCGAAAATGTGTAGTAAAGCTACATGGATACTTAACTATTTTACTTTGTTAAACTGTTAGTATTTTTAAAACGTGGACCAGAATCACATTATTACATGTCTTTTTTCCATGATATGATCTTTAGCCTGGAATATAACAAACAACATGATATTACGAAAGAGTGTATATGTTATTTCTTATTAAGCCACTGATCACCCCCTACGGGATTAAGTTATACGTTATACAACATATTCGAAGTAGGTATATTTAAAAATTAAATAGACTTCGAAAATTTGTAGTAAAGCTACATGGATACTTAACTATTTTACTTTGTTAAACTGTTAGTATTTTTAAAACGTTGACCAGAATTACATTATTATATGTCTTTTTTCCATGATATGATCTTTAGCCTGGAATATAACAAACAACATGATATTACGAAAGAGTGTATATGTTATTTCTTATTAAGCCACTGATAACCCCCTACGGGATTAAGTTATACGTTATACAACATATTCGAAGTAGGTATATTTAAAAATTAAATAGACTTCGAAAATGTGTAGTAAAGCTACATGGATACTTAACTATTTTACTTTGTTAAACTGTTAGTATTTTTAAAACGTGGACCAGAATTACATTATTACATGTCTTTTTTCCATGATATGATCTTTAGCCTGGAATATAACAAACAACATGATATTACGAAAGAGTGTATATGTTATTTCTTATTAAGCCACTGATCACCCCCTACGGGATTAAGTTATACGTTATACAACATATTCGAAGTAGGTATATTTAAAAATTAAATAGACTTCGAAAATTTGTAGTAAAGCTACATGGATACTTAACTATTTTACTTTGTTAAACTGTTAGTATTTTTAAAACGTGGACCAGAATTACATTATTACATGTCTTTTTTCCATGATATGATCTTTAGCCTGGAATATAACAAACAACATGATATTACGAAAGAGTGTATATGTTATTTCTTATTAAGCCACTGATCACCCCCTACGGGATTAAGTTATACGTTATACAACATATTCGAAGTAGGTATATTTAAAAATTAAATAGACTTCGAAAATTTGTAGTAAAGCTACATGGATACTTAACTATTTTACTTTGTTAAACTGTTAGTATTTTTAAAACGTGGACCAGAATTACATTATTACATGTCTTTTTTCCATGATATGATCTTTAGCCTGGAATATAACAAACAACATGATATTACGAAAGAGTGTATATGTTATTTCTTATTAAGCCACTGATCACCCCCTACAGGATTAAGTTATACGTTATACAACATATTCGAAGTAGGTATATTTAAAAATTAAATAGACTTCGAAAATGTGTAGTAAAGCTACATGGATACTTAACTATTTTACTTTGTTAAACTGTTAGTATTTTTAAAACGTGGACCTACTACTACTACTCATACACAGCCGAAAAAATCATGTCATTCAGTCAGCCACTGAAGGCGTCTGAAGGGCGCCTTCGTTTTGGGTTGAAGAATAATTATTTTCGTTTATTTTGGTACCTTTCATCTGTTTGTTTAGTGTTGGTAACAAAAATATCAAAATAAGTTTCATCTTTATCAATCTGTCAAGCGTTCGTTTGTGATATTTCTGTCACTTTCGCCACCAAAAATTAAACTTCAGACCCACGCCTCGGAGTGGGGTTTTGGTGTTAATCTGTTAAACAGCCTATGGATATTAATTAATTATGGTATTGTATGCGTACGTCAACCGTTCGTTTTGCAAACAATTCTTTTAGTAACGTTTCAAATCTGCACGAACGATAGTGTCGGTGACAAAACTGGCGTTAAAATGTAAAAAGAACTTGGGAACTTTTTATACCAAAACGAACACACTCTTAACATAGCAATAGTGATGTAAGATGCGCGGCGACGACGGCGGCGGCGAGATGGGGGCATGTGCAGCCAGTTATATATTTTGTCCCGACGCCCTAACTGTCTCGACGTTGTCGGATTTATCAAAAGAGAAGAATTGAATGTATGAATGAAATTATTATTTATTCTGTGGTAGTACAATGAACACCTTACTCCTGGACTTATGCCAGATGTCAGGTTAACTTTCACAACAAAAAATTCGCAATGTCTTGTATAACATTTATTTACATATGTACCTTCCTATCTGTGTACAGAAAACATTTGTGTACATTGTTGACGTAACAATTTTCTAAGTGTTATTATTTGAGTTTTGGTTACGTATTAAAAATTTAGTTACATAGTAATGCTTAAGTTGTTGAAATAGTCCAAATATTGCCGAGGTTTTCTCTCCAGACCAGAAGCGGCTCGTCCTAAGGAGCGCTGGTGCAGTGCACTCCCAAAAATAATTATCTACTTAAGAAACAATATGTTTTAAATTTAACTTAAAATAAATAATTATTATGCTTCGATTAAAATAGAATTTCATTAAACATTCTGTACACACACAGTTAACTCAAGATTTAGTATGGAATTACACTAAGGAGACTGTGTCACTAAGTGGGGCGCTAGCAATTACGCTCCTGTGTAACGAATTTCAGTACAAAGACTAGAGCTAAAATCAACGAATGTGAAAGAGAAAGTTCGACACAGTCTCACACGTGAAACAGAAAATTTTGCATGAAAAAGTAGCAAAACGTTGAGCCCCGCTCCTGGGCTATGGGACGGCCGGCGCCGCGCTAGAGCGCTGTTGCCGCTCTTATCACAACAAATGTTTTATTCGTGCGCGCGAGTTTTATTAACAAATTAAATAAGTACATACCTACATAAACAGTTCGTTAATTATCTAATAAGTAACTATAGCAAAATAAAATGTGATTATTGTGATGTGATTAAACAGTGCTAAAATATTTTAGTAACTCAGTTTGAACTGAAGACAAACGGTCTCAAAAATGTGACAAGAAAGAATACACGCGCGACGCGCGTTTGTAAATCTAAATATGCAAATTATTTTTAGTAATAAAATGATATAAGGTTAACATTTAAGCATTTTTTTTTTGTTTTTATTTGGTGAACACCCATTAAAAATAGTCACGAGCCGCCTCTGGCCCAGACTACAGTATAGCTTAGAGATGTTGATTAGATTTGTATCTCGTGTTGCACGCGTTCATGTGATCGTTAATCTAACCGTTTTACATCACGCAGGGCGTGAGCTTGTTTGCCACCTTGATTTTATAGAAACAAAATGTAGCGGGTAGTATTTCTTTTACTTTTAACAATATTGGTTAAATAATAACATGTAAAAGCCCGTGATTATAACGTACATTATGTATATACAAATCTGCTTATATGATTTATAGTTATTATTACAGAGCTGTATTACCTAATTGTAATGTAAGAAAAATTGTAAATGGTAACAATCGCTCAAAATATTTTTCTATTTATAACAATAATTACCTACCTTTGGTCTTTTCGATGAATCTTCCAATTAGATTTTTTTTTAATTATCAATTTTATGAATTTACTACGGAAAGCAATAACTAAACTAAATTATTTTTAATGTTTAACCACTAATTCTTAGAAATGCCTTCTTATAAACGTCTAGACTAAAGACTGATATTTAAATGTATGTACAAATAATATTATTCATTGTAATAGTTGAATAGTATTCAACAGCTCAAAACAAATAGAAACAATAAAAAGTGAACGGATTCTGTGTAAGCTACTTTACGAAACTCGTCGGGATGGTGCAGATTACAAAACTGTCTACACATTTACAAAACTCGATAACAAATTTGGCAACATTCACTATTTTAGGAATGAGAATCACTTCGATTTGATTTTATTGGTTAACTAGCTTTTACCCACAGTGCGTCCGCGTAAACTTAAGAAAAATAGATAGCTTTTAGCGCGTAATTGTTTATTACACCTACAAAAATATCGAAATTCTCATAAAATAAAATTATGTCCCCCCCCAGAAACGGCAAAACACTTGACGTGACTTAATTTCAAACCCAAAGGATAAATACAAATTTTTATGCAAAAGCATTTATAATCTAAAAATATTTGGAAAATGACGGATTTCCAAACAAACTTATAACTCCTATTTCACCCTCATTTTTAAGGGGATCAGTTTTGCAAAATCCTTTGTTACGTCACATAAAGAACTGACTGACTGATGTCAAATTTGGATAGATCCAACGGTTTGGTCTAAGCGTTAAAGCGAGCATGTCAGAAACCCCAATTTAGCAATAGCGAATCCTTTTGTAATTAGGGATTGCAATCCCGCTAAACGGGATCCCGCAATCCCACGGGATCCCGCTGCTTTTATTAACCTGATAGATCCCGCACCTCCCGCAAATGGAAAATTTGACTCTTAAACATTGCGACATTTCAGTTGTTCATAAATGGCACTGCTCTGCACCTGTGCATGTCTTTCTGTAGGTGACGAGTGTTTTGTTTTCGTATTCACCGTCCGGCGTTTAATATAGCGATACAATAAATACCATTTACTTCTTAAGAGGATACGATTCGCGGCGCCTCGCAGCGGGCATCATACAAACGAATTTCTCATTTGTTTTTGACATTTACTGATCAATCACTGTGAAATTTCTTAGTCATAATCCCAAGCCGAATATATATGTCTTTGGTTTTCCAAAATTTAGTTAAAAAGTTTTTTAACTAGAAATCTTTTTCAAACCATTTGTATAAAAACTAGAATTTGTTATATAACTTTTGAACAAAAAAATTAACAGAAAACTGACACAATGCAGACCTAGATATTTATTACTAAAACATGTCTTCAAAATTTCGTGGTGTTTTATCAGCAAGTGTCAAAATAAGTGGAAAATTCTTTTGTATGAAGCACGCTAAGATGCGCCCCGAATCGATTTTTCTTAACAGTGTATTTTTAAAAATTATCACCATTGATGTCATAGTAATAGCATCTAAGAAAAAGTTATGATCTGATTATTAGTTTTTAATAAGACTGAATTAAAAGTATAAAACTATTGTTAGGAGTAAGGGTAAAATTAAACAGATCTAATTAACTATGCCAAACATTTAAAGATGAATCTAAGAAAACAGATTACTAATAACTCATACTTCATTGATAAAAAAGAAAAATGTAAGAAATGATTAATAAAAGTTTGATTTTAACACAAAAATCTGTAATTTCAAATTATAACATAATTGTAAAGATGTGGGATCCCGCGTAATCCCGCATATCAATCCCGCGGGATTGAATAAGCTGCGGGATTGCAATCCCTATTTGTAATATTATACCTACACAAATTAGCGTGTTCGTTTTGGAGTGAAGAGTTTCTACGGTTGATACTTTTTACACTTTCGATAACGCCAGTTTAGCTATGGACACCTGTCGTTTGTGTATCTTTAAAACGTTACTATACTAGCACAATTATTGGTTGCAAAACGCACGGTTGGCGTGCACACCACGATAATAACGCACACACACTACCACTAATAATGAATATGTATAGGCAGTTTGACAGATTTACACCAAAACCACGCCTGCAGACATAAATCTAAAGTTTTTGTTGGCGAAAGTGACAGAAATAACAAAAATATCGTTAGTTCGTTAACGCTTGACAGATTGTTACAGATGATAATAAAATATTGATGTTTTTGACACGAATACAAGGCGAACGGTTGACAGACAGACAAAATAAACGAAAATAATTATTCTGCATCCCAACGAACAGCCCCAATTGTAGTATGTACACGTAGCTTAATAATAAAATCATTCAAAAAAAGTATAACCAATTCTGTCGTTTCCTATTTTACTTTTTACTCACGAATACTACTTATATCTTTAGATATATATTAGGTAGTATAAATAAAATAATAAAAATAAAATTTCGCAAAAATATTTGACTTCAATAAGTAGTTAATCCTGTTATGTGTTTTTTGTCTATCTACATAAATAAATTTTAAAAACATTTTTAAATATAAAATACTGGATAAAATATATTCAATTATTTGTTTAAAAGAGAACATGTAAAGCGCAGCTTTTCCACGTGCCATTCGGAAATAGACTTACGCCTAACCTTCGCCAGCCTTGAACTGTTTACTTGGAACGGAGCGTTTACAATTTTTATTCAGGAATTATAAGCTATGCACGCGGTTTCAACCGCGGAGAAATTTATTCCCGTGGAAATTCTGAAGTAGTAATTATCCTACTTTATATCCTGATCCAATGCGCACGCAGACAAGGGAATCGACAGCGGAGACGTGGAGGTACTACAGGTGGTGCGACGGCATGAGAGAGAGAGTCATGCCATACGATTCGATTTTACAACCAAGGCGCGTCAATAGATGTTTCACGTCAAAACAATCATTTCGTTTGACTTAGTGCCTAGAATGTCTCATACAACTTAGAGAAATAATAGTAATTCCACATAATATATAGTCACACGTGTGACGTCATAGACAGCTTCATTAGGCCCTGAACTCGACTGTGACAAGCTATTAACAAAGTCAACACGCCGTTGTATCAACTCGGCAGCTTCCTACGCAACTAATCTAGCTAAGTACATAAACAATCCATTTCATTCAGGAAATTGTTTCTAGCAATAACAATCACGCAACGCAAACTATACCCACGTGAAGTATATTACCTAGTTAAAACATTTTGCTTAGGTATATTACGTCCCTGATCTTTTATTTTACCACTTAGTTCAGGTACATTGTATCAAAAGCTGCAGGAATGAGCTCATCACCTTTTACGCAGGCCTGAAGTGGTTGGTAAAGTTACTGTTCCCCATTTTTTTATATTAGGTAGATGTGTCCAAGCCAGACCTTTTAACGATTAAAACCGTGATGTTTAACATACATATCAGCTTCATTCCAGTTACCAGCCTTTAGACGACCCAGCTATTTTATGCATGGTCTACCCTCACCTTGGGCAAAGATGATTTGGTAGTCCATTCACATTGTAGTTTTACTCATGATATTTTCCTTTACACAGAAAAGCTGGTACAAAATAATACTCTTCAAAAACAAAGAAGAACGCGAAGCAGCCACGAGACCACTAGGCACCAACCGACTTTAAGCTTCATTAGATAAATAAAAACTGTCTTTTGAAGAGTTATAGAAGCTGGGGACACTTTGTAGCACTTTGAAGCTTAATATCTTGTCAATTTTATATAAAAAAATCGGCCAAGTGCGAGTGCGTGCACAGGGAGGGTTCCGTACCATTATCTATAAAGAAAGGCAAAAAAACACGTTTGTTTTATGGGAACCCCCTTAAATATTTGTTTTATTTTAATTTAATTATTTATTTTTAAAGTGACTATGAATAACTTAATATTCTGTGAATATTTTAAGCGTATACCTGTTGCCGTTATCAGTATTGTATTGTATGGTATGGTTGTAAGGCAAAAAAACACGTTTGTTGTATGGGAGCCCCCTTAAATGTTTGATTTGATTGATTGATATTGTGAAAATTTCAACTGTCTAACTATCACGGTTCATGAGATACAGCCTGGTGACAAACGGACGGACAGCGGAGGCCTAGTAATAGGGTTTGGCTAATTACCCTTCAGGTACGGAACCCTAAAAATGGTGTATTGAAGTCTCACAATCATCTTAAAAGACTTTTCCAATGACATAATACCTTCTCATACACTTATACGAAAATATACCTATGTATGTAAAAATAATATGTAATGTTAAGCACCATTAGAATTGAGGTTTCTTAAAGTAAATATGCATTAAATTTCGTCAAATTCGTTGATACTATGATGCCACGGGATGAGTAACACTCTGGGGTCTGGGACAGAAATACGGACGAAAGGCTTTATAGGTGAGTTTCTTGTTTTACTACGGAACCCTGATAATGTATATATATAATTTATATACAGATACACAACAATGAAGATTAGTACTTAGTCATCCCATATTGCGGACTTGTGTGACATACATATGAAAATGAGGGCGTTAACACTTCCGACAGTGGCTATACCGCAGTAAATTGCATGCACATGTTTGTTGTCATGGTAACGGTACGGTGCAATCAACGTCGGCCTCGGTAGCTTACTATTTTGAATACCTACCTTGGAATATTAAAATGACAATTTACCCTAATGGCCTAAACGGTCTATCTAATTAAAAAAAATGGCACATATTTACTCCTTATCTAGAAAAATAGCAGAGGTAAAGGAAAGTTATAAGAAAAAGAAAAATGCGATCAGGATTTAAAAAAAATGATAAGAAATTAAGAAAATGAATTATAAGTGATCACAAAAAAACGCTTAAAAATAAGTTTACTTGTACGATTTTTAGTCAAGAAACCCATTTTTTGTTAAATTTATTATTATGAATTGGTATTGTTTCATATTTTTCTCTCGTAGTTGGTACCTATCACCTCGATAGTAAAATCATTCCGAACCGGTGATAGTCTATACAATTAATAATTAAGCTGACGATTCAATAGTTCTATTTAAAAGTCTACTTGAATAATAAATACTTTAAGTTTGAGTATTCAAAGAAAAATGAGGTAGAATTTCTATATAAAACTTTATGTGAAAAATGCAAATTTATGATTAGCTAGTTTAATAACCGAGCAAGGTCACTACCGTCTAGTCTCCCCTTCATCACATTTTGTTATTAGTAAAAAAATTACAAAGCAAATAAAAAAAAAACACTTGTATTGAAAAAAGTATACTCGTCATGGTATCCATTAAACAATGTTATAACACAATGAATGCCTATTCATGCAACGCTGACGACATAACAATTTAATATGATAGTTTGAATGTATATTACTCAATCGGGCCGTAACTACTGACGAGCTTTGTACGCACAGACATGAAGAAACTCGGCAATAGGACTAGAAAGAACAACTGAATAAAGGGGGATTTTGTTGACAAGCATTAAATGCGCTGAGTGCTGTCTATGCGCACATTCGATAGTTCTGTTGACCAAAAATGAATGCGCTATGACGTCACTTTCGGACCGCATTCCACGCATTGGCTGCACATGCACCGGAGGTAGAGTAGTGGATGCGCTGTCAAATAGTGAACGGCCATATTGCTTGTTTACATTTGGTGAACAGAACGATTTAAATGCCTATTCGATGTCATACTCTCTCAATGCTGTCAACAGAACGCACCTTAAATCAACCTCATACATAACACTGATGATCCAGGATTAATTAAAGCGCTTTTTTATTCTTGTTTCACTTGCCATGCTTTTGACTAATGGATAAATGGCAGTAAGTTAATTTACCGCAGCAACAATTAACAATCTCTACGTCTGTCCAAGCGGGAAAAACCGCGTGGAAGGACCTAGTCTTTTTATCATTATAAGAACACAACCAGCTTATTCCCCGTGTCTATGCATTATGTATAACGACTACATATTTTAAGGGTTCCGTATCTCATAAGGAAAAAGGAACCCTTATAGGATCACTTTGTTGTCCGCCTGTCTGATTGTCTGTCAATACCCTTTTTACCCTCAGGAACGCGTAAAGGTATCACATTGAAATTAATATCGAATACTACCAAGGTCTACAATCCTTTGAAGCTGTAGAGAAAGCAAGCTTCTAAGTCAACTCAGAAAAAATACGGCCAAAATACGCTTTAAAAAAAAAAAAAATTGTCTGTCTATCGGTCAAGGCCCTTTTGCTTAAGAACGCGTTAAGGCATCAAGTTGAAATAAAATCAAATAGTAAAGTCTACGGGCACTTAATACAGTAAAAAAAAATCATTTTTTTAAGTCAATAGGAAAAAGAAATACGATATTTTTATTGCATATTGTGACACAAATAAATCAAAACTTATGGGCTACTTCCCGTTGACCTGGGAATCTTGATCTCACGATGGAAGAGCTATCTACATATAATAAGTTTGTAAGGAACCTAAGGTGCGCGAGCATGACTCGCACTTGGCCGGTTTTTTTACCCTTGAACGGGAGCGTGGTTCCACCGACCTTGGTGTTCATTGTCACTGGGCCGTGTCCCCAGACTTAAACGAGATCAGATCAATGCTAGAGCCGGGCGTGGCTGTCGGCTCATCACTTTTGCTCGTCGGATAGTTGTTTTAGGGGCAGTTCTGTGTTTCCTATACTAAGTTATTGTTTTATTAAATCTTAAGAGATAATATTAATAATACTTTTTGGACAGTACACACCTTGGACTATGGATACTACTACATATTACACGCTGTGTAGTGACCTGCGATCTGCAAGTTTATTGCAGATACACTACCAGCCGCACTACTGGTAGTGCTGTTTACAAATACACTACCATGGCACCGTTCAAATGTTTTATAGTACAATCGAGAAAAAAAACACAAAAAGAAACCGGCTGTCAAACTATAAATAGTTTTATCTCCCTTACTATTGATCTTAGACTAGCAATTTCCTAGCAGAAATGATAGATCTTATCACGATCTTTATTTATAATGACAGCTGTCAAACTAGAAAGAGCTATATCTCCCTAACTATTGATCTTAGACTAGCAGTTTTCTTGCAGAAATGATAGATCTCATCAAGATCTTTTTTTGATGACAGCTGTCAAACTATAAATAGCTATATATCCCTTAATATTGATCTTAGACTAGCAGTTTCATTGTAGAAATGATAGTTCTCATCAAAATCTTCATTTCAGATGACAGCTGTCAAACTAGAAGGATCTATATCTCCCTAACTATTGATCTTAGACTACCAGTGTCCTTGCAGAAATGATAGATCTCATCAAGATCTTTATTTTTGATGACAGTTAGGGAGGTATAGCCCTTTCAAGATTGACAGCTGTCATCAGATATAAATAATGATTGAAAATTTAGTTAAAAAAATAATTAAAAAATTTAAAAAAATTAAAAAAAATCCTAGTGATTAACAAATCAACCCTGGCACAATGAGTATAATAAGTATTTTTGTTCACGACTGTACTTTAAAATATTTGAATGTCTGTCCAGTAGTGCGGCTGGTAGTGCTATCTGCAATAAACGGATCTGCATACGGACACCAGTGATATTAATATTTAAAAGACTATTTATTACCCGTCACACCGAAACAATATTACAAAACCTTTGGAATCCATGATTTAAAGTTTTTTGTGTGCCCATCACAATGTACTAAATTGTATGTTAGAAGTGATCTGCGGGCTGTCCCAGTATAGCAGCTTCAGATCAAGGTTGTCATATTAGTTCTGTATCATTATATTTACGCTGTGTGTCAAAATTTCCAGTCTATCGGACAAGTAAAAGCGATATCAATATAATAGTATAAATAAAAAATAAATATTTTTGGACATAACTTGCATTCCGAACAAAAAATATATACCTAATTAAAATCGGTTCATCCGTCTGGCTGCTATAACACCCTTTTGGTTCTGGGTGGGGGGTTTATGATAAGTAACATTCGATATTGTCGAGAACAGACATTAGACAAGACGATTATGCGTTCCTCTAGTTGCGACCACTAACTTTCTCCAACTAGTCGGCACACAATGCCTTAGCGGATTTTCTTTACCAGCCTAGTTTCTAGAAAATAGGACAACTTTATCTAGTTATCTAACAAGAGGCTCTACTGTGCTTGTAGTCTATCAATTAAACATGTTTAATAATTACGTAATTTGTTTAATGCATGAGCATAAAGTATGCCAGTAAGCGGTATATTATTATGTACATATAAATAAGTAACATAGCTTTCTCAGGTATTAATTAAATTTGTTACATCATATTAATTAGGTAGCCGCTCCTTAAAATTGAATAGACTTTGTATGTTAAAACGGAAGACATTATGTTAAGGCAGTCGGGCGCGCTCACCCTCGTCTTGCCGCGCACCTTACTATTGCGCTGCCTAGACGCCTTCAATGGCGAACTGTACGAATGAATCTATCCGTTTGTAGATACTAAAATCAATATTTCTTTTTTTTGGTCTTCCAATATGCGTTCCTAACCAATTCATCTGATGGCGATGAAACTTGAGGGAATGGTTATGCACACCTGTCGATCCTGAAATTTGTGAATCAGTACAAATATTTGACAACAGTGGGCGCGCGAGTTGTTGCTACTTAGAAGTATGTATGTATTTCATATATTTTAGTGGCAGTTCAGGTGTTTGGTGTGAATTTAAAGGGCTATGGTTATAACTACTATGTCTCTACTAATATATAGTCAACCTGGTAATTTTTTTTTTCAATAAATGGGCTAATATATTTTTTTTTTCTGAGCCATTACTGCTTGACCGGACTTTTGGGGCGAGACTCTGAAGGCTTGTGTTGTCGCTCTCGGGGTTGTCCCTTCGACCAGCGTGAGCCTCGAACCCGAAGGTAAGTCAGCGCCAGGAGGGGAGTTTCCCGTTATGCGGGTGCGGTTGCGATTGAGTGGGGGCGAGAAGCGCCCCGGCACTCTTTGATACCTCGTGTATCCTTGCGGTCGCCGACGAACCCAGGGATTTGGCGTCGTGTTAGGGGGGAGGCTCTATTAGGGATCGGATAGCGATCGTCTGGGGCCGTTAGTACGTGCCGAGGCCGCCTAACAATAGTTTTACGACCGTGCCGAGGTCGGTCGGGGGGATAATTTACATAAAAAGGATTTTGCAAATAGAACTGGTAGAAAGGTCACATATGGCTAGCAGGGTGCTGTCCAGCCTCTCATACATTTTGTCGCGACACGCCATGACTGTCTCGACGTCGACGATGACGGACTGTATGAATAAAATTAATATTTCGCCTGTGATAATAGTTTGTAATGACTACACAAATGAAACCTACTCTGCGTGTTACCCGGTCGGTTTTTTTATTTGTTTCTTGCATCCAAATGGCTCATTTACATCTTGAATAGTCGCTTATCCAAATGTTTTGCCACATGCCGGCTATATAAGGATCAAAATACATAGTTATAGTTCGGCTAAGTCGCTACTAGTTATCAATTTACTTAATTGCGCTTGGTAAAAAATGATCCAAGTCGAGTAAAAATGATCCAAAACATAATCCTTAGTAGTAAATACATTAATAGTATAATTTACTTTACACTTCCAGCTGTCATGGGCACAGTTTAAACGCAGCGTTATGTATGTTGAACTTCTATAATTTGGCGCTTTGACCATTTCGCAAAGAAACTACAAGACGTATCAACGCTTATCAGTTTTTCGAAATATTTGTAACAAATTTTATAATTATGTATTACATTTTATATATAATTATGGTATGAAATCCAATTATTATTCTTAAGAACATTTCATTACCAAGTCAATTATTCTCAGATAAGTGCTTAAGATAATAGCGCTTTACAAGGATTAGTTAAATTAATTGGCATTTAATCGTTTTCGTGTAACATTTCGCACTAAAACATATTATTAAATGCTAACGTAGCCCAGTTTGTCTGTATTTTAGCTTCTCATGGGTTGAATAGTAGAACCGACCATGATGATATTTAGCAGGAAGATAGCCTGTACCTTAAGTATGTTAATATCGCATCAACATCTAGAGTATCAGACAGGGATTTAACACCTTCAAGGAGACGTAACAATATATAGGACATAGTAGGTAAGATTTGATTCAATATAGTGATAATAACTAGGTAAATAGATAAAAGAAGAAAGTATTAACTATATAGTTTAAATATTGTTTGCATTTTGAAATTTTTTTGCAGCAAATTTTAACTAATGGTAATCATTATTAACTTTGAATGTTCTTAACTATTTACCCTTCACAATTTATCAACAGTAATTAGTCCAAACAACAATGATAATTTTACAACTAGATCATTTTTATAGGTCATTCAATATATTCCAAACATTTAGTCATATTGAGCAGTTTTAGATTTTTTGGAAAACCCCTTCAGAATTCCTAACAGTAGCGTTTCAAATTAAAAAACATTACGAAAGTTTTTTTTATTGTAAAAATGAAACTAAATAATTATTATAGGACGTGGACTTCGTCACACAGCGTCATCTGGTTCTAAACTACGCAGTTAGGCTTGTTTTATGACTGACTATCAAACAAGTTGACAACGGATATACAAATACCTATATCCTTTTATTATGTAAATATATTCATATTATAAATTAATAACAGTCAGACCTAAGACAAAAAACAATTGTTTATCACATCATTTAAAATGTTTTTCATGTGCGAGGATCGAACCCACGCCCTTGGTTACGTTTAACATTGTAAACACCTTGAAAATTTCGAGTGGTCATTAGTGTATTATAAAATTATTATTGTAGAAATCTTGTGATAAGTTAGCTGTAACTTTTATAGTTACATACTTACATATAAGTAAGTACGTAAGTAAGTAAGTAACTTACCTATCGCCGCCACTGGTAAGCAGTTAAAGCAGTCTGTGAACGTTTTCCATAGTTTTATGTTGTACCTCCTTTTGCACTCGTCGTAGAATCTGTTAACAATATATCGGTATATTATTTGAGATATACAACTAAAATTTTCTTCTTCTATCGGCTGACTGATTGACGCGTCTCTGCTGACATTAAAGTTGGTAATTGATAAAAAGTAGCAAAGTATTTTAGCCTAAACACATTTGACAGTCTTAATTAAGCAATACCTCATAAGGACTCGTGCGGACTGTTATCCGCCCATTCAAAGCGTTTAGTTCATCTTAAGAAGTATAATAGTTGATGGAAGAACTACGCTAATGTTGGCACTTTTACATCTGTTTACATTCAACTGTCCGATGTAATGTGCTCTTCTTACTGATTAGATTGATTTCAATTCAATTCAATTTAATATAATTTTATTCAGATTAGGCTACAATAATTGAGCACTTATGAATGTCACTACGCCATCGGTTCGTAAGTCTACAGGGCGGGAGACCTTGTACTGAGAAGAACCGGCAAGAAACTCAGCAAGGGCATTTCTTTTCTCCCTTTCTTTTACAGCGTCCAAATAAAATATTGGAAAATGCCCTCCCTATCATAAAAAGACACTTTCCATTATAAACATAAAAAAACATGAAATATAAAGCACAAGCACAACATAAAAAAGTATCTAATATAAACAAAAGACAGTTTATGTATTCATCACTAAGGAATAATTAATTGAATTCGTATCAATAGTTTTTCAATTGAAAAAAGAATACAACTACAACTACCTTTTATTTACCATGTGTCTGATTTACCATGTGTCTGATTTACCATGTGTCTGATTTACCATGTGTCTGATTTTTTAACCCTATTTTTAGAGAGCTCTTTCATGTTGTTTGTTTTCAAACTTCAATGAGTATCAGGAGATTTTGGAATTGATCCAACGTAATCTTTCACTCGTACACATCGCAACTTTGTTTTTAATTGACCGAGCGTGCGAAGAGAGTAAGGTCTAAGTGGTAAGTTGCTTGAAGAGTTACAAACGCTACAGAATCTCACCACTTAGGACTTCGATCTTTATTATAAATGGCCATACGCCATCAAAATTTCCTTTTCTTCTGTTTTTAAACAGTTAGGACTTCTCAGAACGAACCTATTAGGTACATATGAATTGCGCTTTCTGATGACCCATGTTACGCTAGCCGCTGTTACGCATCTGTTTGCCTCCTAAATAAGCTCAAAGTAGATTTAGCGAGCTATAGAGAGCTTTTTTTGGTGTTTCTTTGAACAATAATGACGAAATTCGAGGAAGAACCAAGTTAACGTCACATCTTATGTCAGCAAGCTCGAAAGTCAGTCCACATCGAAGACAGGTCCGACGACCTGAACAGATCTGCAAAGTCAGTGGAAACAGGTGGCTCAAAACTGACCGTTGTGGGATTATGGGTCGTCGTCTTTCAGCTGAGACGATGGCGACCACGACCACGACGCCGCCACCGCGACCAACCTGACAAGCGGAGATTTTTTACAGTGGATGGAATGGAATTCTGTTTGTGCGTCTTCACAGTAGTTCAGCATTTGGCTCCGTACATCATTGCCAATATGACTGTCGTCTTATAGACGTCATACATAACTTATGCGTCGTAAAGAACGCCAGATGCTTTTCTTAACAGAGTGAAGCTACATTCAAGAAAATATTAGAGGGTTCCCATATTAGCCTCTGTGACTCATGGCAATATTATTACATATTTATATGGTCCGTCACAATTAGAGACAAACATAGACATATAGAACTGGACAAAGCATTGCCTAGCCAGCTGTGAAAAAAAAAATGTTGCAAAAGTGTGACAGAGACGATACGAACGTGTAGTGTCTTGTCTATGAGAAAAGATACCACAGGTTAACTTTGTCTCTTTCTAAATTGGCTGCAATTTCGTGAACCTATTGCACAGTACATAAGACAGATTACAAAACTCGAAGCCTATGGTAAAAACAAAATAACAGCAAGAAAAAGTTTAGGAATGCAAAGTTATCACACCTAACCTTGATCGTGCGAGTGCGGGCGGGTTTAATGGTGTGATTTCGGCACGTTTTTATACCTTGACGTAATCTATCATCGCACGTGTTCCATCACACGCGAAAGGTACGTACGCCCGTCGTAATCTGCTAACAACGCAGAAAATAAATATTTACTGGTGAAAGCTTCGAGAGCTAGGATAACGAACATTTTCACATGAACATTAGGTAACACAAGGGTAAAACGGAACTCTTGAATACTTAGACTTCGCTGTCCATCCGTCTGTCACCAATCTGTATCTCATGAGCCGTGATAGTAACACAGTTGAAATTTTAACAGAAGATGTATTTCTGTTGCCGCTATAACAACAAATAGGACTAAAAACAGAATAAAATAAATTTTTAAGGGGACTCCCATTCAACAAACGTGATTTTTTTGCTCGCTTTTGCTCTAACGGCCACGGGTAGATGCTTAAAATATTTACAGAATATTAGGTTATATATTCACTTTAAAAATAAACTAGCTGCTGCCCGCGACGTCGTCTGCGTGAACGCTATACTATAACATCACTTTTTATGAACGAAACCATAGCGCGATCTAATATGACGCCAACGCCATCATCAAAATTATAACACATCTAAGTTATGACTTTACACGATTTTTTTATATAAAATAAATGGCCATGTGTGTGTAGAATAATTAATAATTAAGAAGCAAGTCTAATATGCGTCGTTAGATTACACGTTGTTACAGAATGCATTGAAGAAATTAAGGTTCACTGCTCGTTCCCCGTAGGTGATAGCGTGATAATATGTAGCCTATATGTTGATCCGACTTCTTAATAATATTCCATCCATAAATCCATGCAGTACTTTTTGGGTTTATCCCGAACATACATACAGACAAACAGACAAAAATTCTAAAAACTATATTTTTGGCTTCGGTATCGATTGTAGATCACACCCCAAGTATTCTTTTAAAAAAATATTCAGTGTACTGTTTTGACTTTCCTACCATTTTATTATATGTATAGATTATTATGTTAAAATAAAACAAATATTTTAGGGGAGCTCCCATACTATAAACGTTATTTTTGGTATGGAACTCTTCGTGCGCGAGTCCGACTCGCACTTGGCATATTTTTTCCTTAATGTTGTGTACTAAATGTAAAAAAAAAACCGCAAGTATCTAGATCTAAATCTAAATGTTAATAACGAAACTTTAGTGTGCCTGGTCACCTACTTAAAGTAAAGTAAAAAGTAAAAGATCATTTATTCCACGCTACAAACACGTTTACATCTTATAATATTAACTCACAAACACCAGGGTCACTCGGTTTACCTGTTATTTTGTAAAATTTCTTGCTAAACTCCTACAGTATATCATAAATGTGAAAGTGACTTAGTTCTGTTCACGTGTCACAATCGCAACGAAACATCTAATTGAGCTGTTTTTGAGCTGCGAACATAATTCCATATTTCATATATTGATAGTTTTGAAAAATGCTTTATTATTATAGGAAAGTTATATTAAGGAATTTGTATATCTAATGTGTTGGGTTTCAGTGAAATTTAGTGCTCGTTGGTCTCAGAACGATATGGTTTTTCATTTAACCTAGAAGCCTTTGTCAATAGGTTAATATAACGTAATCGTCAATAATTCCCCAAAGCTGTAAGTCCTAAGGCTTTTTAAGTTCTGAAAAGATTATAACGACGTTATTGTTCAGATAATCGAATGCCGAAATATGACCTGAAGGGCATTGCCATATCACAAATATGACTTTTACAGAACCTACTTAAATAATTATTTCATTGTTTTTAAAATAATTGTTTTATAACTAAGTAGCATTTTGTGGCTACTTATGGTTAGAAAAACAGCACATAAGCGTAAAAGAAAGCTTCGTAGCATACTTTTATAGGCTTTTATTATTTTGACCTTTAACCTTTGAACTATCATCTGCATAGCAATGTATGATGTTGCTGACCAACATGTCCTTGACATGCAGTAGAAACGGCGTAGGAGACAGCACAGATCTTTGCAGGTGCCCATGATATCAGAGCAACAAACGTCAACCACGGCTGCAAGAGTGCTGGACAAAGGCTAGCCACCCATGTGCACAAACCCTCGGGCAGTCCTTAAGATGACACTTTCGACAGAAGACCCCGGTGCCAGACCCAATCAGACGCCTACGCTACGTCCAGGCTAAATTCAAAAGGGAGGCCCTGACCCACAAGAACTAGTGCCCATCGGAGTGTTAGATACACTAGAAGGTCATCAATCGAGCGACCGTGGTAAAATCCATATTGACGGTCGCAGACCAGGTCATGTATTTTTAGGTATCTTAGGAGCTGTGTGTTGATCATAATCAATTTAAACATAACTGTTAGCGGGTCAAATGAAATTCAGTCCAAGATTATAACCCGACACGGAATAGGTACATAATATCACCGGTAGACAGTGTGATAGAGATCGTCAAATTAGGAATAATACGGCTTCTTCCACATTTTGCATTAGGGTCGGCTCATACCGAGACGCGACTTGACTTACTATGCATGCGTAGGCATCGCATGTGGGGTGGAGGGACGCATAATTTTAATTTAGACAATATCTAAACGCAATAGGTAATCCTCTCGCTATAAACTTGACCTACCTAAAGTTCGCGGGACCTGGACTAGCGGTGTTTTCAATACTTTTTTACCAATAAGTTAGTCTGCCGCTAACTGCGGCTGACAGCTCACAAATTTTAGTCAGCGACTTTCGGCGGCATGCTAGGTTATTGGTTGAAACGTTTTATAGTGTTATATGGCCAAGTTTATAGGGGTTAAACTATAAAATCATAACAGGCCTGTCGCACTCCACACTGTAGGCATCAAAATATATCTTCGCTGGACGGACCCAGATCGGGGACTAATACGTATAGGAAATCACGCGCGCGATAGATTTGACTTATTTTGTTTAAGAAGTAACTACCAACTCTTAAACATCTCTCACTCATACCACACATAAAATTTACTTAAATCTATTAAATAAATATTAAGAATATAGAAATTAATATGATTGATTGAATGAACCTACGACCTCGTGCACGGCAGCTGGCCGCTCTACGAACAAGCCACGAAGCTCACATGTAATTTTTAAATAAATTTAAGACTTGTTATCTTCCCGAAAGCCGAACAAAACCAATGTTGGCCGAAGTATATCGTTCGCACTTTGAGTCGGACTTGCGCAAGGGTAAACCGATTGTAATAACATTATTGTAAGTTTTTATATACCCGCGCGCCGTGTAAGGTTTTTGCGAAGAAAAAGGAAGGTTTCTGAATCAGTACAACCCTCTCACAATAGGTGGCGCGCCAGTGGTTTTAAAAACAAAAACAACGTTCGCTGGGTCAGCAAGTGTTTCATAATATTAACATAACTATTTCGAAAATGTTTTAAAATATTCAAAAATGAGAAAAAAGAAAGGATAAATAAAAATCAGCCGGCTGAGCTACGAAGCTCATACATACTTGCTTTTGGAATCCTTGGCGAATGCTGTGATTCAGTTTTCTAACATTTCAAATAAGACTAAAAAAATATTGCGCAACATCACGAAAGTGATGCGCAAAACCTTTCTAAAAAGAAGATAACGTTGCTGTTTATAATTTTTAACCCAATTAGTTAGCAAAATAAGAAAATTAGTAACGTTGTAAAGACCAATGTTGTAACGTTGTTAAAATAATTATATTGCGAAAACCCAGTTGTGGATATTTTTAACCGACTTTAAAAAGGAGGAGGTTCTCAATTCGACTGTATTTTTTTTTACTCAGGACTTTCGTCTGGGTAAACCGATTTTGATTATTCTTTTTTTATTTAAAAGCTGGTGCTTTCCAGTTCTCACAATGGCATCCATGAGAAAACCATAAAAGTCTTAATTTTTTATATTGATGATTGTATAAAATTTTGTTACGAGTATGGATGTTTTGAGTGTACGTTTAATATAATATAATAATTTAATATAATAATTCGTCAATCAAAAGTAAAAAACTTTTTATAGAATAACAGCAGAAAAGTAAGTCAACTTATCCTTTGGTTTTGTGAACGCCACATATACGCAAAAAAACCCACGTGGACAGAATTGAAACACAATCGAGTGCGCGAAGCTCTCTTTGTCAACTAGAAATTACTTCTTAGTCTTATATTGAAGATTATCAAGTCTTACTGGTCAATTCAATGAGTATAGGGTTGCAATAATAAGTAATAGTTTGAGCTTTGTTTTTGAAAAAAAAAAAAACTCACGAAAACATCAAATTATTTACGCTAATCACGTAGTTTTCTCCGCTGAAATCGTTATTTAAAGCGCATTTGTACTTAAATAATTATTATACGTCAATTTGGGACTAATATTTATCTTTCATGTATTTTCTAGACTCTATTTGAGCGTGAAATAATTTAAAAATGGCTTTTAATGAGGGCCCCTATTGTTTATAAGCTTATTATTCCATAATTTAACAGTAAACTGGTGGTCGGAATATAATTTTAAGACGCGTTTGAATTTTATTGACGATCTTCCGGTGTTTATGAAATAAATCTTAATAAAATGATTAGGAAGTGTTGCAAAAAGGAAGCCATTGTTTGTTATAAAACAAATTTAAACTAACTAATTTTTCCAAAAGCCAATTTGAAAGCTCGCTAACGTGCTTCTGCTGTGGTCTGACGATAACCAAATTCTGGAATAAGGATGTTGCGGTAAATACTGATTGTGACTAGCTCATAAACTAAGTAAAGACTTCATGACGGTTAACTTCATGAATTGGGTAAAACTTTATCTTACTAGGTTATGAAATGGTTAATTTACGGGAACATTCGGGTTAATAAGAATGCCTTTCAGCAATTTGTCTAGTCTGATCTAGGTTACAAAGTACTTCTAGCGGAGGATATTATGACATATTTTTTTTTTAATTTCATAGAATGGTATATAACTTATTTGAGACGTTTCTACAACCTAAAGTTGTATCTCAGTCTACCAATAGCTACAACTACAGCAACCTTCCTTACTATAATAATCAAGGGGTTGCTGTTGGAATCTCACCGTCTCAATTTACTCAACATAGTCAAGAAAAGTAGAAAACATTGTTAGATCGTAAAAGTTGCTTGTTTAATGTAAAAAAATCTTTTGGCTTTTATAAATGTAATCCCTTCATACCGCCTTTCATCTTTGACCAATGTAACGGCCGAGTTAATCCACTATTAGAAGTAGATTAAATTTGACATAATCTTTTGTTTCAAATTTATTGTCTTTTCGTGGAAGTTAAACAATAGGCAAAGTACAAACTAAACAAGGTTAACAGTAGCCGTGTTAAATATTGAGATAATCATCAGATAACTACCTCGAAGTTTTGACAACTGGTAGTTTTGCTGAAACTACGAGAGTTCATTGACATTTACGGTAACAAAAAGCGATAAACAATCAGTTAATGATTTTAAATTACGTAGTAAAGTTATCTTCAAAACATTAACTAATGTGCTTAGCTTAGTTTGTTTCTACTTGTTTTGCACGTGGTTGCGACCGAAAAATGTCTATTCATTAGATCAAATAGGCTTATAGCAATTAAAATACACTGCATATATAGGTTCTAATAAAATAAAGTACTTATATAAATAAATTACAACACAAAAATCGGCTAAAAACTTAGTACGTCGATTAGAATTTCGTTGATTCCGTTTTACGAATTTTGTATTTTTATTAACATTTATCCAAAGAGCCAATAGAGCTGTCAGCAGAAGCTGACTTATAATATTTCTGAATTAAAGCCTTATTCTGCAAACAAACAGGTAGATCCAACTTTAAGAAAGAGGTCAATCGAATTAAACTCGTTTGGGCAGTGGAGTGTTTGGAAAATTGGGTAACATCTTCTCGTCAGAAATGTCTTGATATCTAAATAAGTACCTACAGTTTGTGATGACTAAACGTGGTATTTACCCCGCGGCCTCATAAAAGCGATACAATACGGAATGAGGAAATTCGCCGAAACACCAAACTTACCGACATGCCTCAAATAGCAAACTGAAGAGCGATGGGCAGGCAACATCGCGTCAAACCGATAACCGATAAGGAAGTATGGTTCTCTAGTGGTGACCATGGACTGCAAGACACAGCATGACATGAACTCATACCAGATGTATAGACCTAGTCACTAGATGGAGTCAGCTCGGGACAGGCCGTTCGGGAAACATATTAGGAAGTCCAACGTTCAGCAGTGGAAATCTACAGGTTGAGATCTTTACAAGCAACAATAAACAAATATAGCGTAATCATAAATATGATTATAAGGACATATATCTGAAAATAGCAACAATACGATGAATCAAATAGAATTATCATGTCAGTTAAGTTATCAACAGATAGGCAGGTGGTGATGTCATCAACTTACAAGTTCCCGTTTCTTTAAACAAAGACGAAGCCTTTATATAGTATAGTGGACAGGGTTCCGCAGCCAGATAGCAAAAACGAAACATTTATAGTTTTGTCATGTCAGTCCGTATATTATATACATTCCAATGAAAATTTACACATAAGTGTCTAGTGTGAACCGCTATACAGATTTGGAATGAAATCGAGCAGAGGGACGAAAAAGTTTTTTCTCGCACCCTATCATGTAAAGTGTCGTATAGGTCTTAAAAATGCATTTGAGGATTTTAAGTCAGTAAATGTTTTTCTTAGATGTATATTTTGTAAGTTTATGGACTCATGTCGCTGTCCTCCCTTACTTATGCTGCCTGCTCTAAAAATCTGAAAAATACAGTGTGAGTCTTCATAAAGTGCACAAATGAAAACAAGGGAAACTACACTTAATTTTATCGATGAAAAACACATAAATCATAGTTATTTGTTATACAAGTGAGTTAAAGGCACGAGACCGAAAAAATTTGCTCACGCGTCCAACATACAACTTTTTACCTCTACCAGTGAGAAAAATATTTTCACGTGACTTTTCTGGTAAAAAGTTAAGTTCGGCATTGGAGACTTGTTGTCTTAATTCTTCTGGTGTCAGAGAAATATCTTCGTAGCTTGTATCGCTCATTTAAAACAGAATTATTAATTAAATAAACAATCTTATGTTCAAAAAACTAGCTTGCCGCCATTTTACTTTGTTTTTTTTTTAAAATCGAGGTTGCGTTTGGAATTGTACCTACTACAACCCCTGCCATTGCTATCAAAACAACGTTTGATATTTTTTAAGTTAGCTGTATAAACTTTTAATAATACTAATAATTTCTAAAAATTCACTTAAAAACGAAAAAATGCTATGTAGTTATATTCTTAATTAAAATGAACAATGTTAAGTAGCTATTTGTCCCGAAATTTGTTTCTGACCAGTCATTGTATTGTTTTTTTCATAACGGGTTAGTTCCAAAAGTCAATGTTCGAACAGTGAATTACTTTGCCTCACTAGTGCGCAAAATTCGATTTTGCTCACCGAATTTGGACAGCAATCTATCCTTTTCGTTGGTTGTATGTTTTTTTCGTCGATAAAATTAAGTAAAGTCCCTCATTTTCATTTGTGCACTGTATGAAGACTTACACTGTATAACGATAACAGACCTTTACATAAACCATAATATATTTAAATAATCGGTACACAAGTTGTTCAAGCAGTAATTCTTATTCTACGGAACCCTAACTTAATGCGTTTACGATACGTTTTTGTTTCTTAAGTTTCTTCCTAGAGTCCAATTTAATCCTTCCGACAGCCCGACTCAATTTTTCCCACAGCCCAACCCAATCTTTCCTACAGACCAACCCAAGGATTTTTGTTGGAAAAACTTCAACTGTAATGTGCTGACACATTAGTGTCCTATTATTTGTGTATAAGTAAACACACGCGTTGCGAAGTTTACGACTACAATAATTATCAACAACCTTTGTCCAGCCTGATATAGTAGATAAAATTAAATTATTCGAAATGAAAAATCCATTTTACCATACTAGGAAACCTAGATTGCATTTTTTTACATGTTTTCAAAAAAATTGTGACAGCCAAATACCCATTTGAAAAGACGAAGCCAGACAAAACCAGCGCTCAGATTTTTTGGTTTCATGTGTATTGACTGGTATATTTTGAAAATCATGGAGTTTAATTTAAGCATAGCTTTAAATGTAACATTTACAAACTTTTATGTGTGCACGTATTGAAAACTTAACAATTTTTTTTATTTGTATCAGTTTAATTACGTATTTTGAGCATGGTAACAGCTAACCTTCTTTCTTGTTACTTAGCAAGAACTGGCTTACATTGAAAAGTTTTTTTTACGCAAACAGTTAAATGGAGCAAGAATGATGTAACAACATCAAAGTAGGGTGCACTTGAAATGAAGCAGCGTTGTTGGCAGTGAATCACAACGGTGACTCACGTGTTTTACTTCCTACATAGATAGATTTTGGAAGGTATACTAACAGTTTCGGAGCAGTATATAACCAATCGACGCCATCATCAATTGGGGTATCTATATTTTTAAAGTTGTGGGTACTAAAAAGTAATTATATTTGTGTATCGAAAACAATATGCTAAGATAAGTAACGTCGAGAATAGTCATTCATTGGATTGGTAAGCTAGCGTAGCCTAGTGGCAATTGTTTTCAGTGCTATTCCGTGCTTCGTTGAAACGTTGATTCTAGACATAACAGCATTTTTAAGCCAAATCTAAGGGCTTATGGCCAGCTGGAAACTCAAAACGGTCCAGTGGCTACTAGCTCGATAACGTTTGCCAATGCGTATTGGCGAGCGTGGTGTACTATGGCCGAAGCTTTCTTTCTCCAAATCATAATGGCAATACGGAAAGTTATTAAGTTGAGTAATTTGAATTCAATAACATAAGCAATACATCGAAAATATTAAAAAAAAATATACCTATTAGCACACATATCTTTCTCAGGAGGTGTTGATCAGACAGTTATAAGAAAGTCAACTGTCATGGAGAACAATGAAACATGTACTTTACAAGTAAATTTTGAGTTACCGGATGTATGAATCTGCACTGATTATTAGGTAAAATACAGGCAGATTACGGCCACCGGATTTCGAACTTGGGACAACCTCTGATATGCCAGAATGACGCATTATCATTGTGCAACTGCAGTCAAGAGATGAAAAAGTTTTTCCCCAATGACCCATTAATAATGGATTTGTGTGGTCTAAAATAAATATTCCATTGTAAGAATATATTTTAATAGCTATTCCTTACCTGACTCTATTTAGTAAAAATTATAACTTTGTAGGCCAAAATGGAATTTAGAAATATAAAATGAAGACAGCGAAATTGAAATAATAAAAATGGAATTATTTAACATGAATGCTAGTAACATCAATGACATTGTTTTAAGTTCGATGATGCATGACACACATCACTTTATGACAGCTGTCATGATGATCACTGCCCATGACCCCTGATACATGACAGCTGTTCCCTGTGGTTGCATCTTCTTATAACAGACTTAGGGTGCATTCGTTTTGGAATAAAGAGTTATCACATTTGATGCTTTACTTGCCACCAACACCTATCATTCATGTAGCTTTAAAATGTTTGGTTTTGAAACAAAACTTTTGGTTGTAAAATGCATGGTTGACTTACACACATTACCATTATAACATAGTGTGTGTATACTACCACATATAAACAATGAATATGTATAGTATAGGCAGTTTGACATATTAACACCAAAACCCAACCTCCAGACATGGCTCTAAAGTTTTATTTTTTGGTGGCAAAACTGACAAAAATAATAGGAGTGCTTGACAGCTTGTCACAGATGATACTATATTTTTGATACCAATGCTAAATGAACGGATGACAGGTAATAAGTAATGTATGATAGGTAATAAGTAATGTAGGTGATAAGTAAATTATGATTCTTTATTCCAAAACATGCACCCTTATTCTATGTTGAGAATAAATTGTTTTCATTGCCTACATAAACAAACCAGACATAACTTGTGTATGTGTTAACTAACCTTGAGTTTTGTTATAATTTACTTATATGTATTATTAATTATTTATTAGTTTTACTGTATTTTATGTGATTTTGTTCACAACTATTGAATGTGCTCTATGATCTATATATTATGCATATTGGATTATTTTATATTCTATTCTATTACTTTTCTATCTTAAATTGCACATTTGACACATTGGGTACTTGGATGGTTATATGTTTTCAAAATAGGTAACTGCCATCTTGTTTCTTGGCTGGTGTAAGGGTGCAATAGACTATTGTGACATTGACAGGTTGTCTGAGCAGCACTACTGAGTTGCTATTAACCTTTATACATCCACACTGTTGAGGTACAGACCTATCCTCATTTTGGCGTGGGTGGTTTGGGCCATGATATCACATGGGCCTAGTGTGAATTGCAGATGTTTGCAGGTTTTTTCACAATTTTTACCTTCACCAAAAAACTAGTTGCGTGAAAAAATAATGTACTTGAGAATTTTAGAAAACGACACTAGAACACATCATATTTGAATGTTTTGCCCCTTAGAAAGTGAGGCAGACACCTAGGTCATCAGCAACTCTGTACACAGAATATGCATGGGAGTTTTCTAATACACTTTTAATGGTATTCCACATACCACATAGAGTATTTAATGTTAAAATGCTCCTTCAGATTCATCAACTATAAGAAACTTACCCATAAATCCTATTAATGCTTGCACACTCATGATTCCCTCGTAAAAGGAAGAAATTTTCAGGGTATTTGATTTTATATGCAAGTAGCAGGCAGATAGTTTCCAGTGACTGCTTGCCTCGGTCCACATAGTCTCCTAGGAATAAGTAGTTGGACTCTGGTGGGAAGCCACCATATTCAAACAGCCTTAGAAGATCATAATACTGCCCATGTATATCACCTATGGATAGAAAAAAAACCATAATGTATAAAATTAAGTGTAATAGATGACACAAATAAATTAGGTTTATGGCATAAACTTTGCTTTGTAGTACAAAAATGCACTACAATCAGAAAAAATTTGATGCTACATTTATTATGAAGAAATACACCCCTGTGTCACACAAATGGACAGAAATGAGAAAACCTAAGCTTAGTAAATCCTTTAGCACCTTTTGGGGTTGTACCCTAAACAGGTAGAGTTCAAAGGAGTTGTTTGACCTGGGGCCAAAACATTGTACACCTCAAAGAAAAAGTTTAAAAATAGTACTACACATCCTAATTAATAATTTTTAAGTTTTGTGTCTGGTTTTTGTATACAAAATTAATTTTAAATGTTTATATTTTCAATGCTGACATCACTGACACCATAATGCCCACTGCATCTTATCAACGATCATCTCGAAGCAGCATTCAAATAGAGTTTCTACTCAAACTGTTACTGACTGACCGTTGCAAACCGAACTGATTTGTGAACAATGTGGATATTGTACTATAAGAGAGTGCTTTGAGTTTGTACCTACTAACTTTAGAAAAATACTTAAGATTTACGCACATTGTCTTTGGTTTGGTCCTAAAATTGACAGATAAGATATAATTTTTTTTCTATGATGAAATTTATTTGTACATGAAATTATGGCATAAATATGGAAAATTAATGGTTCCAATCAGTTTTACACATTATTTCTCATGTTTTAGCATTATGTACAATATCATGGCCCAGGCTCCATACAAATAGAAAACATCTCTTTTGTTGATTATAATAAAATAGAGTCAGATCAAGTTTCATAATTAAGCTAAACCTGACTCAGAATTTATTTGCAATTGGTGTAAACACAATCTAACTTTACTTAATATTCATTTTTTCTGGTAATTTAATCATAAATCATTAAAATACTTACATGAAAACCTAAATTGTCACATTCTTTAACTGGTTTTCAAATCATGACACTGATTAAACCTAAATTTAACAAAATTCCAAATTAAAGTAACATATATGTTGCATCACAAAGTACATTGTTAGGTTGCATAGTAGCCTTAGGTAACTCCGGACATAACTATATCTTTGTATATATATCCGATGATGGATATGTTATAACTCCTTCACTTTGCGTGAAATAAACATGTAGGTTTTAGTATTACTTCTGCTTTGTGACTGGCGTGTGCATATCTGTTAGAAAAATATAATATAGATTTCAAATAGTATCTATCTATAACAAACGAGATATATTAAGCGGATATGGATATGCGAAGCTGATACATATCTTTAATCGCAATGAAATGTGACATATCCAGTCTTTGTCCGGAGCTACTTAGTCCATGGCTATTGCATAGACTACAAAGCGAAAGACGCGGGTCAAGGTCATTTTTGTTTACACAAATTGCAAATAGATTCTGCATAAGGTTTAAGTGTCCATTGGAGCACAGGCTAGTTTAGTCAAATTGAATCACATTTATTTCATAGTGCTATGTCTTTTTTGAAGTGAATGTTTAGAAGAAAAAGTTATAGATTTGATTTGAATCTCCTGAACTCTGTATAGTAGATGCTTTAATTACCTTAACATTAAGGCTGGCCGCATACATATGGAATTTTCATTCGGTTTCCGGACGGAATGACGTATGCGAGCGAGACAAGGCTATGCATCTGTATAGCAATGTCCCATTCGCACATGTCATTCTGTACGGAAACCGATTGAAAATTCTGTTTGTGTGCAGCTGGCTTAAAGATTTAGGTGAAATAACTTTTTATGAGTAATGATAACTAATAAGGGATTCTACTTTTGGGATAAGGCAAATATTGATGACCTTAAATTGTGCTGTACTTATTCCAAAAAGCAAATGTTAATTGATAGTATCTAGATTTAGAATAATGTGAGATTATGTTTATTTATTAATATATAAATTTATTAATAGCATTTATAGGTAGGTTGTACAATTTTATTGATATAAATAGAAAAAAGTTGCAAACCATCCCTAGATGTTAGTCAGAGTAACAACTATATATGTTAAAATAGGCAGCAATCAAGTTGTTCCAGCAAATTAGTGTATTTCATAATTACTTCAGTGGGTTACAGACATAACAAGGTTGGATAGTGGAAATTAAAATGCTTTAGTCAAGTAACCCAAAAAAAAGGAACACCTACTAGGTAGAGCACTACAAATTTTACCCTAAGGTAGGCATTTTAAAACCATTTTTCTATCTTTACATTTTGGAATGCAGTCCTAGAGTTTGTCGATGAAGCAAAGTACTGCATTTATAATGACCACTTTGGTAGACATCCAGAAGTATAAGTCAACCGTATCAACGACAGGGCAAAGGATTCAACTCTGAGACTGATACTACTATACCTTTCCCCATATAAGTGTGTATGGGAACTATAGTTACTTACCGCATATTTTAAGCGGTGCTTCCAGTTCAAGTAATATTGGTTGCGATAGAAATATTTCTCTTGACTTTAAACATAGCCCTTTTATCTCGATTTCCGTTAATTGCACATTCATACCAGGCTTCTCGCCTCGTACTGTAAACAAAAACCACATATGATAATCTCACTAGCACAAATTACACTTAATTGCACCAAATCCCTAGACTTTTACCGAGAGTAGTAAACAATTGAGTTTACTTCCTACGTAATAAAATATTTACCTTTTAACAATTTTTTTATAACATTATCGATGTTTAACTCATCTGCGTCTCTGTCTGCCATTGGATATAATATTTGTGCACGGAATATAAATAATCACAATTGGAAAATAGAAAGATTGCAAGGATTTTTGCCGATTATGAAAGGTACAACCTATTTTCAATTCTCGGCTACAAACTGAAATTCAATGGCGGAGACATCACTCGCACTCACTCACTCGCACACAATGCTGCCAGATTGTCAGCCGCGAATTCCCAAAGTTAGTTGAAGGAACGCTAGCAGATATTAAATTATAAGTTCTAATTACCAATTTCATTTCATATGTCAACATATAAACTATATGAACATATCAAATTAAACTCTAATTTTAGCACATTTCGCAATACATACAGAAGTTAGGTAAGTACAAGGTATTGAATGGAAATGCATAAGTTTATGGCACCCCTAAATACCATCATCATAACAGTAACATACATAGCATATTTAATGGTTACCTACGTAAAACATTAGAAAAGGTTATATGTTAGAAACCATTATTCTAATGCCAACCTTTATGAGGACTTTTGAATGGAATCAAAGAAAACCTTTTTAATTTTAAAAGCTTCAGTGTAGGTTTTAATCGACCTTTGACACTTAGACGTTGGATTTAAAACGATATCTGGCATAGCAAAAAGACCTTGCGATGAGAACTTATTACTTTAACACATTTATTAAACTATAACCTAAGCTGGCGATAGGTCACAATTTCTGGTGAGTAATCATAAAATATAAAATCTGATTTTTAGGAAATATTTACAACTCCTGATATAATATGTAAATATATATTTTAAATTTTAATCATAATAATCATAATATCCGCTGATATGGAGGAATAATCCCTATAATATGGCAATACTGTGCCGACATAAAAGTGTTGCCTGCAAACATTTCCAGCATAGACATAGAGAAAACCATAGAGCATTTAACCAAAAACAAGTACAATTTATCATTAATTACTTTTAATTTTATAACATACACTATAAAATATAATAAATAAAACTAACTGGTATTATAATAACAAAAATACTTAACATAATAATATACAAAAACCCTAAGTCATAAATGTTGTGTGACACACTGTACAAATCTCGGCTCATTCTCTTTGGTTTGAGTATTGACATTCAACGCATAATGTGCATAATATCGGTCAACAAAACGCCACTTGGAAAAAGCGCGGGAAACGTTGAATTTGGCGGGCGTCTTTTTTGGTTCAGTATTTATAATTATAAATATTTAGTGGTAAATTGATCGAGTGAGGAGTGTAAATATTTTTATTTAGTAGATTAGTTTATATAGTTTATTTATATTTTAGCCACATAGGTAAGTTTTGTATATATATACTGTAAATAAAAAACAATTATGAACGAGCCGCCAGATCCTGGCGGCTCAGTTCCTGAGGCGTCTGAATTTGTGACAGTAGAATCGAGTGCAGAAACAGATGGATCTAAGTGGCAACCATCTCTGAAACGACACTGTTTGACTAAGAGATGTAAAAAATGTAATAAAAAAAAGAGGAAAAATAAATTAGGAGATAGTAAAAGCTGCGATTGTTGTGATGAAATGGATTCATTTCCTCAATATCCCATACCTCAAAGTAGTACTTCGAAACCTAGTTTGGACCAAACTCCCAATACAACTCAAATCCCTGATTTAAATACTAATTCAGCTCTACCACATACTCCCATAGGCCGAACCTTGTACCAATCCACTGATGTGTCTCCTTATGTAGTACATGTGCAAAAATTGCAAACATTACCTAATGATAGTACAACTTTGCATCCAATTGCATTTGGCAGATTTTTAAAAAACAATTCTATAAAAAATATAGTTGACGGCAGTTTAAAACGCTTAGGTAGGAACAGAATTGCATTAGCATTTTCAAATTTCATTGATGCCAATTTATTTATTGATAACTCAAGTTTATTGGCACAGAGTTTAAAGGCCTTTATACCTACTTTTAATGTAACAAGAATGGGTATTGTGCGAAACATTCCATCTGAATGGTCGCCTGAGGAGGTAAAAGAAAATATATCAGTTCCAGTAGGTTGCGGTTAAATTTTAAAAATTAGAAGGATTAATTACAAGGTAATTACAGAAGGAGCTTCTACATGGAAACCTTCCCAAACTGTAGTCCTAACTTTTGATGGACAAGTCTTACCAAAAAGGATATTTATGTGTTACAATTCCCTCCCAGTCGACTTATATATATATCCCACCATACAATGCTACAATTGTTGTAGATTTGGCCACACCAAAACACAATGCAGAGCCAAGCCTCGTTGCTACAAATGTGGTCAGGATCACAATGGAGATTCATGTGATACTGAAGATAATGCATCCTGTTGTTTATGTTCTGGGTTTCATTATGCAACTAGCAAATCATGTCCTGAATTTTCGAGACAGAAGGAAATTAAGTCATATATGTCACATAACTCAGTTTCCTATTTTGAAGCATCAAAATTATTCCCTGCATGCTCCAAATCATTTGCAGATGTGACCATATCTTCTGTTAACTCTCCAATACAAAATAATATTATTAATTTCAATAATACCAAACAACAACCTTTTAAGCAATCCTATAAAAAAACAGTTATGATTAAACCCCCATCACATCCTAAACAAACAGTGGGATATGATAGAGAAGCTCACAATGCTATTATAAAAGATTATAATACCCCTTCACCTTCAGTTGGTTGTGTTCTGAATATGAGCAGAGAGATGGACAAAGAAAAATCTGTGTCTGATGTAATAATCTCCCTTATTACATCATTATCTCAATCCAATATTATTTCACCGTCCAACGCTGACCATTTAATTGAAATGATTAAAAAAAAGTCTCACTACGGACGACCCAGCCACACTTCTACAGTGGAATTGTAGAAGTATAATAAACAAGAAAAATGATTTAATTTATCTTATTAATAAATACAATCCTATAATACTTACACTGTGTGAAACCTGGTTAAAGCCTGGTTATAATTTAAAGATACCTGGTTATTCTTGTATAAGAGAAGACAGAGCTGATGGTCATGGTGGCGTTGCCATCCTCATCAAGAATTATCATGCATTTTCCCCTATAAGCCTTCCCACCCATAATGATAATATTTCAATTGTTGCAGTTAATGTTCTAAATATTTTTTTTGTATCCATATATATTCCACATCCTTCTACACTTATATTCTCTGAGGTTAATCATATTTTTTCTGTTTTACCAAAACCAGTCATAATTCTGGGTGACTTTAATTCGCATCATCAGTGTTGGGGCAGTTCTGTTACAAATTATAATGGAGAAAAAGTCCTAGAAATTCTTGATTTAAACAACCTTTGTATTCTTAATACTGGTGATCCTACTCGAAGGTCTTCTCCACATGAAGGTAAAAGTGCAGTTGATCTTACAATATGTTCACCTAATCTAGCTTCCTCCCTTTCTTGGCATCCACTCTCTTCCACCTTTGGTAGTGATCATTTTCCCCTGTTAATTACACTTCCATTTAAAAATGTTAAAGTCATTCCTCGAAAATCACATTTAAAATATATTCTTCCTAATAAAAGTGAAGATTGGGAAAAATATAGAGACTATGTTGAAAAGAAAATATCAATGTTGCCTAAATCTAATTCTGGAATGGAGAACACATGCAATAATGCATTGAGTGATCTCCTTATAGAAACTGCTGATAAACATTTTCCTTCAAAACCTAGGTCATCTAACAAAATACCTTCTCCTCCATGGTGGGACAAAGAATGCACAATTGCTATAAAATCTAGAAAAGAAGCAGAGAAAAAATATAACTCAGATATGTCCTTTCTAAATTTTCAAATATTGTCAGATACTATTAAGCATACAAAAAAACTTCTTAGGAAAAAGAAATCAGAAGGATGGAAGAAATTTTGCACCTCTATCTCTCCCGATACTTCCCCATCCGCTGTTTGGCGTCAGATAAGAAGATTCAAATCCTCCTATTGTAATACCTCTCCTCCTATTCCCTCTTCCTTAACAGACTCATTTATGGATAATTTAGCCCCACCATACGTGCCAGAGGATTCTTGTACAAATCCACTCACATTACCTATTATAAATCTGACAGGCCTTAATGCTCCTTTTACCATGTTGGAATTAAAAGGTGTGTTAGCTCATGTAAAAGACTCTGCACCAGGATATGATGGAATTCCCTATTCTTTTGTTTCAAACTTAAGTGATAATGCATTACTATATTTTTTGGATGTCATTAATACAGTAATGATAACAGGTAACATTCCCTCCTCTTGGCAAGTACAAACTGTGATACCATTTTTAAAACCTGATAAAAACCCATCTGATATTTCTGCTTACCGTGGTATAGTTCTTTCTTCAGTCTTGGTAAAAATAACCGAAAACCTTTTGAAAAATAGACTGGAATGGTTTATTGAAAGTAAGGGGCTTTTATCAGGAGACCAGTTTGGATTCAGAAAAGGGAGAAGCACTATGGACAATCTAAGTGTTTTCATTACTGATATACGCATTGGCTTTGCTCAGAATACATCAACCCTTGCTGCCTTTTTAGATATTCACGCGGCCTATGATAATGTCCTATTACCTATTCTTAGAAAAAAACTGAATGACCTTAATGTCCCACAAATGATTACAAATTTCATTATAAATATCCTATCCAAAAGAGTAATATCCCTTGAAGAACCTAACAAGTTATCAAGATTTGTCTGGAAAGGTTTACCACAGGGCTCGGTCCTTAGTCCTATGCTATATAACATATACACTTATGATTTAGCTGCTTCACTTCAAGGCCAAGTTAATGTCCTTCAATATGCTGATGATCTTGTGTTATATGTAAGTGATAATAATGTAGACCAAGCTTGCACTACCCTAACAGCTTCTATGGGTCTTCTTCATTCTTGGCTAAACTACAATGGATTACAATTATCCATTCCAAAAAGTACTATTGTATTATTCTCCAGATTCAGAACCAGGGGGGGTTTAATGTTTTGTATGATAATGCTGTAATACCTAATAAAGATAACATTAAGTTTTTAGGTATTTTATTAGATTCTAAGTTGACAGGAAAATTACATTGTGAATTTATAGCCGCCAAATGTGAAAAACGTTTGAATATGCTTAGATGTCTAGCAGGAGTCTGGTGGGGCAGCCACCCCTTTTCCCTTAAACTTATATATAATGCAATGGTCCGTAGTCTGATTGATTATGGCTCTTTTCTATTAGAACCATGCAATGTTAGTGCTCTAAAAAAATTAGATAGCATTCAATATAAAGCATTAAGAATAATTACTGGAGCCATGAAATCTAGCCCTGTTAATGCTTTACAAGTTGAATGTGGGGACCCTCCCCTAAAATTAAGAAGGCAATATCTTTCAGACAGATATCTGTTTCGAAATATGCAATTTTCCAATCACCCACTAAAATGTAAACTGCAATTATTACTAGATTCCACTAGAGCCTCCCACTACTGGTCTAAAAAAATACCTCCTTGTCTGGTTTTAAGCTACAAGAAATTTTTGTCTATGGAAACTCCAATATATTCTTTTCAAAAACTTCCAGTCTTTTTATTTAGCTATGAATCTTTAGTAATATCTCCTGTAATTCATAGTAATATAGGGTTAAATAAAAACTCCACAGAAGTTAAAAAAAAATTTATTCAGACAGTAAATGAAATGTGGCAAGGCTGGCATTACATATTTAGTGATGCTTCAAAACTTAAATCTGATAAATGTGTTGGAGTGGGTGTTTTCCACTCTCAGTACAAAACAATACAAAAGGTTAAACTTCCTCCAAAAAGTTCTATTTTCACTGCAGAATGTTTCGGCCTCTTAAAAGCTATAGAATATATTCTTTTGGCAAAATTAAAAAATACAATAATATTTTCTGACTCTAAAAGTGCTTTACAAGCTTTAGCTAGATATCCTTTTTATTTAAAATCAGATTATTTAATCATTTTTCAAATGCGGGAGTTACTTTTGAAATGCTTCAGAAATGGATATATTGTTGAGTTTGCATGGATACCAAGTCACTGTGGGGTAAAAATATACAATATCCCCCGCGTATTTAAGGGTTGAAAGTGATGGGGGGAGGGGGGGAGGGGGCGTAGGAGGTACCCCAGAAAAGGAGGGGGCCCGGAACCCCCCCTTTTTTATATAAATTTTTAAAAATTTAACCTCAAAATGTAGGAACCAACTTCTATCAGGGTATCCAATTTTCCCTGCGTAATTTAGGGTTGATAGTGAGGGGGGAAGAGGTAGGTACCCCCGAAAACTAGAGGGCCCGGAACCCCCCCCTTTTTTATATATTTTTTTTAAAATTTAACCTCAAAATGTAGAAACCAACTTTCTTTAGACTATTGAATGGTTAATTAATATACAATTTCCCCTGCGTATTTAAGGGTTGACAAAATTAGCCCCTTCTCCTCCGCAAACTCAATGCATTGAGCTTCTGTGCCCAACTGAGAGAAAATCATTCTCCAGTTCCACATAGATCTGAAACAGCAAAAAGTAAGGTTTTAGTTTTAAACTAAGATGAACTATGACAAATGACTGCTTTTGTGGTTCAGTTGGTAGTGCTCCTGCCTACTGAACCGAGAGGTGTGGGTTCGATTCCAGCCCAAACAAACACGGGTAGAAATAAAAAACAAATAACCACAAACGTTAAGGAAGGAGCTTGCTTCGCTGCACTCCTGCCTCAACCTTCTAACCTAACTCGACTGTCGTTGGGGTGCCCTAACAAGATTTCTGGGTAGAAATAAAAAAAATAACCACGAACGTTAAGGCAGGAGCTTGCTTTGCTACGCTCCTGCCTCAACCTTCTAACCTAACTCGACTGTCGTTGGGGTGCCCTAACAAGATTTCTGGGTAGAAATAAAAAAAATAACTACAAATGTTAAGGCAGGAGCTTGCTTCGCTACGCTCCTGCCTTAACCTTCTAACCTAACTCGACTGTCGTTGGGGTGCCCTAACAAGATTTCTGGGTAGAAATAAAAAAAAATAACCACGAACGTTAAGGCAGGAGCTTGCTTCGCTACGCTCCTGCCTTAACCTTCTAACCTAACTCGACTGTCGTTGGGGTGCCCTAACAAGATTTCTGGGTAGAAATAAAAAAAATAACCACGAACGTTAAGGCAGGAGCTTGCTTCGCTACGCTCCTGCCTTAACCTTCTAACCTAACTCGACTGTCGTTGGGGTGCCCTAACAAGATTTCTGGGTAGAAATTAACCAAAGTGACTAGCCCAAAAGTTTAAAAAAGTAACTTACCTCAATTCATCCACATATAGATTGGTACGTCTCCCAGATGAACCCAAAGTCCTCCCCTGATTTTCTTCTTCCAAGAAAGAAGGCATAAATGTGTTAGCCATGCAACTAGGACCAGCTCTCCAGCTAGGACCAGCTCCTCCACTAGGACGAGCACTAGAATCAGCCGCTGGGGCAGAAGACGAGGATGCGAGCTCAAGTGGCTCATTAGAGTCCAACACTTACACTCGGGAAACGTTAGTCACAAGCGGCTCACTCGAGTCTATCACTTGCACACTACACGTAGGCACTGAAGAGGAGACCGTAACAAGCGGCTCAATTGAGTCCAACACTTGCACTACACTCAACTCTTCAGGCGATGCTGCAGAACTCGACGCCATGGTAGTCACACAATTTGTTTTCGACAGGAGTACGTAAAAACGATCTCAACTAAAAATGGCGGCGTTTTGAGTATTGTTTTACCAAACGCGCGCTATGTTTACTGGTCAATGCGTTTAATGCGGTAATTGCGTAAAAAAACGCGACTAAAAACTAGCATCGCATCACTTATAAAAAGCAAAAGCAAAAATTTTACTGTAGTAAAATACCTATATAATTTCAATATGCATTTTTCAACAAAAATTAAACCTTATTTTGCCCTATAAGCAAAAAAAAAAGCCGTAGGGATTTCATACTTCCGACTGATGTAGACAGTCCAAAAAAAAAATTTGCAATTTTGCAATTAATTATCAATTTTCATAATTTTATTTCTGAAAAACTACATAATTCCGGGCTCTGAAACTTCGCACAGTTAATATTGAAAACTAGATCTATTAGCCAAAAAATTACGAACACCCAACTCGACGGGGGATATTGTATATTTTATCCCACTGTGGCATTGAGGGAAACAATAGAGCAGACAATCTGGCAAGGGAAGCAATTGAAGATGGTGATATGTTTCCTTATAAAACTTATTGTCATGATTTGACAGTTTTACCCAAGATTTATCTAATAGATTCTTGGAATACACATTGGCAAGTAAGCAGTCAGTTAAAAGGTAACTCATTTTATCAGATTCAGCCAACAATTCCTTCTAAACCATGGTTCTATAAAATTAATTTTAGCAAGGTCATAACCACAATTCTGATACGTATGAGATTAGGACATGTTTGTACTCATGCACAGCTATCTAAATTTCATATAATCAACTCTAATGTTTGCCCCTGTGGGTTGGATGTAGGTGATCTGAATCACCTCTTCTTTTCCTGTCCTCTGTATGACAATTCCTCTTTTCTTTATGCTCTGTTATCAATCCGTGTTCCCTTCCCAACTAATATAATGTGTTTACTGAGCTCGAATGATCCTGTTATTTATCGAATAATTGCCTACTTTATTTACCATAATAATATTAGGATTTAATTTTATAAATAAAAAGTATGTATTTGTACAATTTTTGTTTATATTTTTATTTATTATTTTTATTTATTAATATAATGGACTTGCACGGCTTGTTGCCAGTGTCAAGTCTTTTTTATAAATATGTACAGCAAATTTTATATACATAAAACTCCAAAACAACCTACTGCACTCCATTTATCCTCTCCTGATCATTTCCTGCCCTAAATGACAAAATCCAAAATTTGTATTTAAAATAAAAGAACGTTTCCTCGTTTTAACTAGTTAATTGGCTAAGCATGCGAAAAACCCATGCAAGCCAGGAAAAAAAAAAAAAAAAAAAAAAAACGCCACTTAACTATTTTTCTAAATCACTGTAGTATGCAGATCGAAAAAAAACCATCTATATTTTATGGTAAAGAGAGACGCAAAACCTATTACGGGCATACGTGCGCTAAAGAGAGAAAGCGTCACTATACAAGTGAGACAGAATGCACGCAGTTTTGTCCAGTGTTGCCAACAAAGGCTTTTTTCGCCATTTAGGCTACTCAGGACCAGAATCGGCGACGAAAATATCTGAGAGGTGACTGGTCACCAATTAGGCTACATCAAGGAAAAGTTGTTAAATTAGCCAAATCACAAATCAGCATAAACTTTAAAAAACCCCGGTGCAACAAAAAGTAAAATATTGGTGATTTAAGAATAAAAGGATGGCCGGCCACCCTATTTGTTAGCAGTTAGTAGGTTAGTTATGAGAAGTATTCTGAATATCTTAGCTATTGGATGCTTTTATTATTTACCACTGAGCGACACGATTTTGTCGTCACGATAAAGAATGTATCCAAATCACGATCCAATTGTATGGAAATGTAGGCAGACGCTTATAAATTTCCGTCTCCGATAACAGTAAATCGTAAGAGGCAACGATTCACCGGCTGACCATACTCAGCTCCCTTTGAAATCATTGCACCAAACATAAAAGTATAGTTGCTTACATATGTTCGTTGCTGCCGGAAGACGTCCACTGCTGAACGTAGGCCTCCCCCATATGTCTCCAGAGCGGCCTGTTCTGAACAGAGGCGGCTCGTCCTAAGGAGCACTGGTGCAGCGCACTCCCATAAATAATTATCTACTTAAAAAACAATATATTTTAGATTTTACTTAAAATAAATTATTATTATGCTTCGATTACTCTTTATATTAAAATAGCATTCCACTAAAAACATTGTCATTCTGTCAAAATTTAGTATGGAATTGCACTGAGAAGACTGAGTCACTAAGTGGAGCGCTAGCACTTGCGCTCCTATAAAACGAATTTTAGTACAGAGACTAAAATCAACGAGTGTGACAGAAAAAGTTCGACACAGTCTCACACACATGATTTTGTATGATAGCAAAATGTGGAGCGCCGCTCCCGGGCTATGTAAAAAAAAACACTGTTGCCAGCTTGACACCCGCCTTTGGACCAGACGGCCGCTCTTATCAGAACAAAAGTTTTAGTTCACGCGCGAGTTTTTGATTAACCAATTAAATAAGTACATACCCAAATAAACAGTTTGTTTATTGTGTAATAAGTAACTATAGCAAAATAAAATGTGAAGATTGTGATGTGATTAAACAGTGCGAAAAGATTTTAGTGATTCAGCTTGAAATAAAGACAAAGGGCCACAAAAATGTGAATAGGCGAATGAATTTTAGTTATGTATAAATATAATAATAAAAGGTTAGCATAGCAAATTTTGTTTTTTAGTGAACACCCATAAAAATTTGTCACGAGCCGTTTCTACTCCTGAGCCACCCACGTCCATCGACTTCCTGCGGCTCTAACCAGATCGTCTGTCCACCTGGTAGAAGACCTTTCCGCGCTGCGTCTTTCGATTCGTGGTCGCCACTCGAGAACCTTTCTTCCCCATCGGTTATCGGTTCGACAAGCGATGTGGCCTGCCCAATTGCTACTTCAGCTTGCTAACGGTTTGAGCTATGTCAGTTACTTTGGTTCTTCGGCGAATTTCCTCATTTCGCATTTTATCGCACAAAGAAACACCAAGCATAGCTCTTACCATAGCTCGCTGAGCGATTCTGAACTTATTTAAGAGGCCAACAGTAAAAGACCACGTTTATGTGCCATTGAAGTCGTCACTGGCAACACACATTAAGGGCGCTCCATCTGGCGAATTTTTAGCGGTTCGTGTTTCATTAGCTTTTGGTAGCAAAATGATAGCAAAATCTAATGTTGACTTTTGGCGTTTCTTTAGAGCGGTTTTGCTACGAAATGTTACTACCAAAAACCCATGTCGGGAGGTGGGTATTTTACACTAAAAGAAAAGTTTATTTTTGCATAATGAACTATATATCTTTGTTATTATCTACCAAAAAAACAAAATAAAATACTTAAATATACACACCAAGGAACTATCAAAAAATAACGCGAAACGCGTTTCGTTTGGACAATAATAGCGCCGAAATTATCAGATGCGCTCAGACGGAACGAGTAGTTGGTGCTAAAATGAGGTTTTACTATTAAATTTTAACGCGGCTCAGAAGGAACGCCCTAATTGAATATTTTTGTAGAGGGTTAAGTGCGGATTTTAACAACGGAGACGTGTTTTTGCTTGTTTATTTTCTAAAATTAGTCTAGTAGGTTTGGACGACAAATTTCAGCAGTGTTATGAAGACCTGTGAAGAATTACGCATCGAAGACGTATAGAGTAAGAGCAAGTAACGGCGAGTAAAGTTGAGAAAATTTTCACTTACGCTCCTGACAAATGAAGATTTTTGGCACCATTATTGGCGTCATAATATATTAATGCTAGGCTATATGGATGAAATTCCCAACAGCCTTCTGGATGTGCCGCTAAGCACATACACACATATGCATTAATTTGAACATACAAACATTTCAATCGGTAACCGAATTCGGCAAAAGTGTCGCAGGAGTGGGTCGCAGATTAAAAGGTCACGAACTTTACAGAGCAACTGTGATTGAATCGATCACCACCCCTTGTGAGCAAGTCACAATAAATAGGCAATATTGCAAGCAATAAGAGCGAACGAGACGACGATGGCGGGTGGTGTGCGAACGAAAGAAACCTGCATGTGAACTCTAAATAAATGATTATAAAGTCAAATACAGTTCGCGAGTATTTATCACGTAGTTTTGAGAATCGTTTGTGTACTTCAATTATTTTGGACAATTCCTCAGAACACCTGCTATTGTACAAGCGGTAGAACATACACAGGAAGGCAAAGTCTTTCCTCAGACTTAAGGGTTCACAGCCCGTTGTTGAACCGAGTAAAAAGGGCCAAGCTGGTATCCGGATGCACCCGCCCTGAGAGGGCAACAGTACCTACTCCATATGGGGCTGTACTTTCGACTTATAAAGCAGCTTTGCTTCCACTTGAAGAACAGCTTCGCTCTGTAGAGAACACCAAGTTTTTTGGACGCCAGCTTCACCTTGTCTTGCAAATGATTTCGGAACTGAACATCACTGGAGATGTCAACACCAAGGATCCCAATGCTTTTGGAAATGGATAAGGGAGTGTTCTGGTTTTGTGGGACCACAGTGAATGGGTTTTCTTAGCGGTGAACGCACAGACTTGTGTATTTGTATGGTTTAATCGGACTTAGTTTTCCCGCTCCTAGTCAGAGATCTTGGAAAGAGTGGTCTCGATTTGTGTCTCCACGCTTTTCCTCCACAACGGAACGAGGGATGCTTGCACGACCCGTGTAATAAGTGTCTCCAGTACTGTAATCTGCATAGCAATGTACGTTGTTGATGTCCAACATGTCATTGATATGCAGTCGAAACAGCGTAGGAGACAGTGCGAGAACGGATCGAACGCCTTCGCTATGTCCAGGCTACATGTCAATGCCTCCCCCTGACACTCAATGGCTAGTGCCCATCGGTGTGAGGTACACTAGAAGGTCACCAGTCGAGCGACCTTGGCGAAAGCCATATGGACGGTCACTGACCAGGTCGTGTTTCTCTAGGTACCTTAGAAGCTGTCTTGATCACGCTTCATCACGTTGGATGTATCTGATCTATCGCCCTTTTTGGGCACCGGTGGAACATTCGCAGTCGTCCATGAAGACGGAAATTGCCTGGCGTGGAAGGAAAGCGCAAAGATGCGCTACAGGATATAACTAAAGGAGCACACTGTTTAAGCATCACTGCTGGTATACCGTCTGGCCCACGCGTCTTCTAAACGTCTAGAGAATGCAACGCCCGCCGGACCTTCCGTTGTGCTCTTGGAGCGGGTCAAAAATAATCGAATATTATAGAAACGATCGATCGCGTGCAGGTATTGATTGAATCAAATTGATTCGATCAATCGTAATCGACACAGGTCTTAGATCTTTTGCCGGGAATTCCAAGACAGAGCAGTGTTTACTTGTTAATTTTTTACTTTTTTCTTTGTGAGGTTTGATGACTATTTTTTGCAGTGTTTACTGTTTTGTGAAAACTTGTTAAGGATTATACAGCGAAGACTTATGAACAATAAATTGGGAAGAATAAGCAAGTAAAGACGTGCAATATCTGACAACTTCTCAGCAAAATAATATCTAATACAAAATGGCGTTCCGCTATAATTTTTAAATTAATTTAAATTACCACAATAACGCTAAGCTAATCGATCTTCTCAAGGCCTTATCGAGTTTCACAAGCAACCGATTAAATTAACTAACTAAAATTAGAAATATTTTTTCAAAACAACATTCTGAAATTTTTTCTTCGAATTACCTGCTATTATAGAGCCTACAGTTTTAGACTACTTGTTTTTGTGGTAAAATTAGTGTCAGAACGACTATCTGGGAGTTAAGTGTTTTTTCTAGAATCTGTAAATCGTAATGTAAGAACTATTTATAAACTCTTTAATCATTAAATTATAATTTACTGTCACTAAGAATTTATTCACATATCAAGAGGTTTTGTGGTTGGTATTTTTCAGAATTACACTATTTCAAAAACTACACAACCGATATTGATGAAGCTTGCACTGTTACCTAGGTTGGACGAAATGTAGTCCGACTAAAAAACAATTTTTGCAATCAGACATAGTTTTTGAGATATGCGCGTATAGATAAACATACATACATACACTTATGAAATTTGGCACTCGTGTTTAGAAACTGGTATAGCCTAACATATACAAAAACTGCAATTCTAACAATATAACATCCATAAGGGGCGAACTGATAACCTACTTTTTTGAAGTGGGTTAAAAAACTGATATAGATTATTAACTTGATTTAAGTAATTATTAACTCTAACAGTTAATAAAGTAATGTGTAACTATTAAAATACCAACAATTCAGTCTGCTTGAGCAATTTTGATTAATAAAAGTTTATCGTATTTTATTTTTTTGTTGCGTGTAGGTAAAACCACGGTAAAACGATTTGCGCTATCCCACTATGTAGCTAGGTAAAATGTATTTGAAATGTTTTTACTAGCCGTTAGAAGGTAAATAATACAAGATATTAATTCTGGAATACAATAAATACGGTAGGACAGCACTCACAACATTGGTGATAGGAACAGAATAAAACAAGCAAAAAATTAGAAATCAGTTTATTTAAAATAACAATAAGTAGATACAAATATTTCTTATAAATAAAACTATTTTAAAATAAAAATGACTACTTGTCTTTTTAAAATAAATTACCTATATATTTCGAGGATTTATAATTTGGCAAGAAAATTGCATGCAGCTGCAACTGATTTATGCACATAAAGTGAGGAAGAGCCAACCTTGAAAAATGCCTTCAGGACCACTATGTTGAATATCCGTTACGTTGCCTATAAGACATTGAGATAAAATAAGGTAACAACTAACAAGATGAGATGTTTATATAATGCAAAAAAGTTTGGACACAACTTTTTAAGTAATTTTCTATATTTTACACGATTCAAATCATTATTATCTACATTGCTCGTTCCCCTTACGTTTGCTCTAGGAATAAATATCTAGATCTGCAGCGTGACAGTTTTTTGATTTAATTGTATAGTTTAAAATTTATGCAGGATTCTAGTTTTTCATACAAATGGTCTTAAATAAGATTAATACTTAATAAGAATTTTTTTTTCGATTTTGGAAAACTAGACATATATATTCGGCATCATGTCTACAAAATTTCACAATACGCCGCAAAGGTTTTAATGACTCCAGTTTGTAATTTTTGCGATTACATAAAGCGAAGAAACATTTGCGAGTAAATAAATGAAAATATAAAGTTAATATATAAATAAACTTACCAAAACACAATTGAAATGGCGGGAATAGAGAAAACTACGACACCTCCAGATATCTAGATAATTTATGAATTAAAAAGTTGTGCCTTAAGTTTAAACTTGTAATTAGTCGCTTATAGTGTGCGCGTAGTTGATAATTGGAACAGCAGTTTTAATACTATGTTTTATTTTATATTTGATACAATTGGCGTGTCATTAACGCCCGTGAGTTCTATTAACACGCGCTTTGCTTTGAGAAAAGTAAAATTTACAAGTGGTGGTGACCGTGAGGTTCCGATTTCACTTTCTTCCTGAGTGGCGGAGGTTCGCGACCCCGCGTGTACCAATGAGTCTTTTTCTAATTTCTCAAGTACATTGATTATTCACACCACTGGCTTTTCGGTGAGGGAAAACATCGTGAGGAAACCTGCATACGTCAAGAAAAAAAAAAGGGCGTATGTGAAGTACAATCCGCACCGGGCCCGCGTGTGGACTATGGCCCAAATCATCCTCGTTCAGGGTAGGCCGTGCCCCAGCAGTGGGGACATATGAGGCTGATAAAAAAAATTACAAAGAAAAAACCCATGGGAGTAATTAAGGTACCTTAGCACCCGCTTTGCCTACACGTAATGACGTCGTTTACGAGTTAGTGTGATTTGTTACAAACAAAAGACTGTGGTATATTTAGGAACAGGTAGGGACCTAATAACCTAAAAAAAGTTAAGTACTACCCTACTCTTTACTTTTTGAATTGACCAGTCGATTAAAGTTTGTACAATTTATTGTTTGTTAATTAATAAGTGAAATTTATGGTAACTAAAAATTTACCATTTGATTTTGTCTATCATTCCTAATTTGTAATAAAGCCATAATTTCAAAACAACAACGTGTTTTATCAAAAGTTTCAAAATTCTCGAGTTGCTTGAGAAATCCTGGTCGAGAATTCTCGTGCCCAGAGAAATAAAAGAGGTCACTAAACACTAGTATGCCATAGGCTTAAGAATAAAAACCAAAACTGTCGATGTCAAGCAGCAATGTAAATGACTGAAATTTCGGAGAAAGCTAACTTGAAATAAAAATTAATGCTGTAAAAATTATTAACCGGTTTAAAAAAATAATTATTCGGTTGCAAAGTGATTATAACCTACGTTGCTGCTTTACAACTGCAGTCGATAATTTTATAATCATTAAAATCGAGAATACTAAATTACTGAACAAGTTACCTAATAGGCACCATTTTTTACGGCGAGCTCTTCCTCCACTAGTTTACAAATTCAAAATCGTGTATCGATACCGCTAGTAAAAAATATGAGTGTGACCACATAAACAATTGAAAAACCTATTAGAAAAGTAGTTTTTTTTACATCGATATAAATAAAAAAAAACGCCATGCGTTGTGCCTATAGGCAAGTGTGCATTTATGCCACGCACCGAGCATCCCAACAATCTTGAAATCTCGTTCATATTCTCGACACATATGTTCGAGATCTCTAAGGAGATTCAAAAACTAGATTGCCTTTCTATTGATATCTCGAGAGATCGAGATTGCATTCCCTAGCCATGGTTAGTTGTTTCCGTTTATCCCTATATTAAACACATTTATATACATAACTAAATAATTGTTGAATAACATTTTTTGGCTTTAATAACTAATTCACAAATCAATCGTCCGAGTGGTTACAGGTTTCTAAAGAGATATACTCACCAAACACAAAACTCTAGTTTCATTGTATTCATCCATTATTCTTTTTTCGTGTATGGGTGTCGCTTGCTGCAACAAAAAATTAACGTTAAGAATTGGTATTTGGCCTTTGGGTTAACGAATGATGATTTGATTCACCGTTTTTAAAAAATTCATGTCTAGGGGATAAAATAGGTGATGAAACTTTATATGAAATTTGGTAATTTTCACCATTAAAATTAATATGGATTATTCTGGAAATGGAAAGATAAAAAAAAAAAATAGTAGTAATACAAAACATAGTTTAAAAAAAACCGATGTGTAATTCAGCATTTTAGGAAAATCATCCCTTAGGGGGTAAAATATGGTAACAAAGTTTGTATAGGTTGTATAGACTCTGAAAAAGCCTCAGCCCATATAGCGCCCAACGCTCAAGGGCTCCCCGCAATGGGAGCCTTGGCTTGGGTTGTCGCTCTAGGCGTCCCTTCGACCGGCGTGAGTCTCGATCCCGAAGGCGAGTCACCGCCAGGAGGGAAGTTCCCTGTTACGCGGGTGCGGTTGCGATTGAGTGGGGGCGAGAAGCACCCCGGTACTCTTTGATACCTCGTGTATCCTTGCGGGCGCTGACGAACCCGGGGACGTCGACGATGTGTTAGGGGGGAGGCCCTAGTAGGAGAGGTCGTAGAGGCTAATCTCGCTATCCGGACAGCGAGATCGTCATCTGGGGCCGTTAGTACGTGCCGAGGCCTTAGGCCGAAGTTTTACGACCATGCCGAGGTCGGTCGGGGGAATGAACAACGAAAAAAATGAAATCGCGGTAACCGCGGGGAACTAGCTAGTACTAAGCTTTCTTCATTGCTTTGGAGGCCTTGGAGCCTCGGCCAATTTAAAAAAATATTCAACCGATGGACCACATTTCAGGCCACATTTTGTTTTGAGTAACTTAAGTTTTTAGTTCAAAATATCCCGTATTTGTAACAAAAAAGAATTCTTTCATCCTGATGGAGAGTTCCCACAGAGATAGCTTTTACCGCGGGGATCGTGTTATAACATATTTTGATTGAAATTATTGATTAATTTTCTTTTTAAAAGTTTTGTTCTGGTTTCATAAGAAACATGCTATATAGTATACATGTCGCAGCCATATCGTTAAATTACCCATTTCATTAGACGCCTAGGCAGATCTTTAAGTATCGAAAAGAAATTATCATATAACTGAACAGATTATTATATGAAACTTAGCTGGAACGCTCCGCATCTACGTTTACAATAGAGAAAATGAACCTAACGCAACATACATGACATACAGTGCGATTACTGTTCCTTTCTGTTCCATACTTGACGATCTGCCTAGGCGTCCAATGAAATGGCTAATTTAACGATATGGCTGCGACATAGGTTCTGATCACGTCACAGCGGAGTGACTAATCATATTATATATTTAGAAGTAAGGGTTTTAAATAAAAAGAAAACTTTTTTACTAAACACTTACTCTGGATTTGTTAATGTGAATATTCCAAACTTGGTGTTCACAGCTTCTAGTCGAAATATCTCCTGGACGTACTTTTTGTCTGCGGGTACAGCAGGCGTCTCGAACACCAGGTTCATAATATAGTCCTCTACGCAGCTGTGGAAAATATTTTTTTTTAAAATTAAATGCTCGTGGGCCAGTGAAGACACATCGCACGAAATGCTACGAAAAAAATAAAGAGCAGTAGTGATGAACATTAAGAATTCACTAACTAAGCACAAGGTAGGTAAGGAATAAGTTTTTCGATCTTGTTGGGCCGCAACTCTTGGATGTGAGGGTCCGCAACCAGTTTCACCTTGGATAGCGGCGCAGTAGGGGCCCCTTTGCGGCTCTTCGGTGTTGGTGCTGGCGGCTGGGAACGTTCACCGATTAATAGACTATTATTAGCTTTCTCCCGCGACTCTGGAAAAATTTAACTAACCTCACTAAAATATTTCCGAGATTCCTATTATCCTATCCCATTTTAAGTAGGTAATCAAATACCCAAATTAAAAAAAAATTAACCAAAGGCCGAACACCAATTTTCATGCATGTATCTTAAAAAAATGTCGTGTTTCAACCTCTTAAGAGATGAATTTTTGCAAAATCCTTTCTTAAATAATGGAGTTCTACGTTACATAAGGAATCCACATGCTAAATTTCATGTTTCTAGACTAAGCGGTTTGGGATGTGCATTTTTAAGTTATTTATATGTACAGACTAGCCTTTTCCCGCGCCTTCCGATTTGTACGCAGCAACCCTAAATATTTCCGAAATATTTACTGGGATGTTTATCTAAAACAGAGTATAATTTGCATTGCAACTAAAATGCCTATTACCAATTTTCGTACTGATTTTTGAACTCTTAGTTTTCGTTTCCCTGAGGGAATGATTCTTAAAAAATCCTTTTTTAGTGGAGATTTGTGTACCTAGTTGGAGCCAATGCTGGTACTGAATCTACTGCATCTAGTAATCAACATTCAGACCTTGACAGCTCCATACACGACTTCGACGAGACTAAGTACTTCTGTCTCCAGGATCCTTAGAAATTTCCGCACGTTGAAAATAGTAACTTCTTTGTGATTTCTGAGCAGACTCAGTAAGGGTGTACAGTTACTTCTGGATAACCTGGAATTTGAAACGTGCAAGTATTTTATAAACAACTGATGAAAACAATTGTATTCTCTAGAATATCATTGATTTGAAGAAATCAAACATATACAAGTTGTTCATTTTATGGAAGCTTCATCTAAATATTTCTGTATTGGTAGAAATAACAATATAACGCATTTTTATACCACTAAGGTAGTAAACCTATGCTGGTATATCACATGCCTGATGAGCATAAGCATAAATATTCTTATGCCAACAAAAGGGAAAACTCACGTCCTGCAGATCCTTTAAAATCTAATCACACCCTTCTTTTAAGAACCCTATTACTGTCTACTCCTCGCCTCTACAACCTAAATGTTCAAGAGAGGTAGCACCTCTGAAGCTGCCTATTACTGTCTACTCCTCGCCTCTACAACCTAAATGTTCAAGAGAGGTAGCACCTCTGAAGCTGCCTATTAAATAAAACTAAACTCCTGTGTCCTGTGACACCTATACTGCCCCCGTTGTTATAATTACAGTAAGTCGTGTTACTGGTGTTATGATTGTTTTAACAGTTTTGTGATCCTCAAATCAAGTCCTACATGGAATATTTTTCTTTTTTGTTATATCTTAATTATTAACAAAGATACGATAAGCTAAATCACAGTAAATATTTTGAAGATTCAACCGTTTGTTAAAACAAGGACAGTAAGTAGACTTACTGCATTAAAATTATGTTTTATTTCATAGTTTCTCTATCATATTAACAGTAACTAAAGTCACGGTAAATTAACATTATTTAAATATGGTATTTCGTAACACATACTCACAGTTAGTATAGTTACTCTATTTATAATTTGTGTAATTCTTTAAAAAAAAAACCGGTTCGTAAGCAAACTTCAAGTAAGTCTTAGACTATAATATATACTTACTGTAACTACGCTAAAAACATTTTCACCATAGACGAACACACTCTTTATTTTTAACAAAGTAAGACTATTCACTTTAAGTATGCTAAATACACCTTATAAGTGGAAATCAAGTTATCTTTGTCAATCTAACAGTAAAGTCGATAGTTACTGTAAATATGTTTAGGTTTTTGATCGTCGCAAACACGCGCGCGGGCGTAAGGGAATCTATCTTATCGAGTCCTGCGACCTTATTGGGAACAGTCACGAGCTATTCGGACTCTGGAATTCAACAGAAAAATGTATGCAAGTACATTGACGGGTTTCGAGAGGTAAGTCAGACTTCAATACATTTTTGATATCAAATTCCAGAGTCCGAATAGGTCGAGACTGTTCCCAATAAGGCCACTGGTTCCCGTTTTTCTCCGTATTCAAGCGCCAGCGCTTGCAAAACTAGGGAAGGTTAAAATTGGCGCCAATACATCAGTGAATTTACTCCTCTTCATAGGGCTACTATTAATAAAATGTACCATACACTTAACAAAGAATCTCAAGGTATATTTATAAAGAAATGGTTGACATAAAAGAAGTAAAGACAAGAGCGTCACAAAAAGAAAATCGTAAACAAGGTACAACTTATGCATATCATTTAAAAGATAGAATTGGTGACAGAATTGAACTAGTAAAACTTTTTTTTTTATCTACTTTAGGTTACAATGGTAAAAATTATTGCAGGGTTTTAAACATATTAAGTGAAATGTGGATGGTCAGAAAGATTAAAGAGGTAAATATATACGAGAAAATAAAATAAATAGAGATATAATAAAAAATCAGGTATTTAAATACGGCCAAGCCATATCATATTACAGATGCGTACATGTACCAAAAAGCCTTTACCTACCTAGCGACATAAACATGACAAATGTATAATTTTTTTGCCAAACTCAACCTGATATCAAAATGTCTATAGAAACATACCGTCATGTTATAAAAAAATTAATGAATATATCCTTTGCCAACTTAGGAAACGAAGAATGGGAACTTTGCGCGTTTTTCGGAGAGCACAACAAGGATCACTTTGAAAGTCAAGACCAGAACTGTGATACTTGTAAGCAAAACTTACTCTAATTAAAAACAATAACACCACAAGCCGAATTAATAACAAATTTGATGCTGAAATTAGTGCAAATGAAACTGACGCTAAATATTATTCTATGGACCTTCAAAAGGTCGTAATGCTCCCGAGAATGGAACAATATAAAGCAGCTATTTTTCGCAGCAGAATTATTGCTTTCAGTAAGACTTTTGTCCCACTCGGTAAGTCTTCGAAAAACTTTACTATTGCAGTATTGTGGAATGAAAATGTGTTAACCTAAAATTTAAGGAAGATCAAAACTTTCGAACTTAAAGACGTAAAGTCATAAAAAAATAAACCGTTTAATATATTTATAACAGAGGAAAAGAAGAAAGAGATATTAGAAGAACTGGTCCCACTGATGCCAGAAAATAGACGAGCATTTTGGTTGAATAGGTATATCAACTTCTAATGCTTCTAATATTCTTGAAGATTAAAAAAAAATTTATAATTCATGTTCATTTTTATCATATTTTTATAGATACCTACTTATTTTTAATAAAAAATGTTATATGTATAACTTTAAACATTGTTTAACAAATGTGATTATACTTTTTAGAAGAATATTGTGTTTTATAATTAGGTATTAGGGAGACTACAATATTTGTATGATCTCAAATAAATTAAATAATTAACTTAGTTTAAAAGACACGTTGTTTGCAAGGATGTACTAAATTAAATAGCTGACCTGCATTCTTATTTCATTTTACTCAATAACATTTTAGTAATTAATATCAAAGCTCCAAAATATGCAAAGTTTGTAGGAAAAGTCACTGGATTTGTGGCATTTATATGGAGTTTGTAGTAAACATAGATACAGTAACTAACATGGACAGGATATGTCGTTACATATATTAACAGTATGTTACCGACTTACTGCAAATATGTCTAAGAAAGTGTTAGTTGGGCTGATAGAAGTAGTAATTATGGATACATTTAGTTTCCCGCAATTTGAACTTTTTGACTTACTCTAATTACAATAACGGGGGCAGTATAGAATTCTGACCTTGCTAGTTCATCAATTCCTTTGATGATCTTGGAGACCTTGGTGTCAGCGACTTCATTACGATCTGTAATGCGATTTACACATGCTTTTATCGTTTCATACTGTTGATTAAGTTCTGCAATTCTCATTTCCTGATGCTCCTCACGAGACTGGTTCATTTCTTGCTGATCCACTGTAAAAATATCAAGCGTTCCGTTAGTACCTACCTACTACAACAAACTACTACTACATACGGAACACTGACTTTCCAAGTCGATAATCATAATCCTTCGATTAGAAGTGAATAATCATTTGTTTCAACAAAAAGTATGTAAAAGACACGTTTCTTTTTAGTGTATTTAATGTAAAAATGTTTTCAATTCAAATTAAAAGTGTAGAAAAATAATTGTAGTTGTTTGGTTGGCCATTCTTTAGTTGTGGCACGTTTTTACGGTAAAAGATTGAAATACAAGAGGAATGTTCAAGTGTTTATTGTGCAAGAAACGAATCTGATATTGCACAGTGTTTAAAACTATCTTTGTTCCGGAGTCTCACCCTTGAATGTCTTCAGATTTTAAATTTGCGAGGGCACTTACAAATCTGCTGGCGCTTTTTGGCGACGTCTCTTCTCAGAAGGACCGATTCCTGCAGGACCTCGCACAACAGCACGAAGATCGAGAAGTTCTGGATTTCAACGCTATTGAACCGGCTTATCAGTGTTGAAGGTTGCTCTGTTTCAGCGAATGTCTTGAGAAAAAAAAACTGTCAAGTTAGCGTTAGACTGTACTATAGTTTCTATTATGTATTACATATGATTTTGCCGAATCCCATTTTTAGATTTCGACTACCATTACCCATAAATGAAATTTTCACTCACTTGCTCGGAAATTGCTCCATAATTATAAAAAAAACAATGCGTCAACTTACAAATATTTCGTCGAGCAAGGCGTCGTGGCGTTTTATCTCCGATTCGCAGCGTTGTATCTCTTCGTGACGTTTCATTTCTTCTATTTCATCAGCTTCACAGATTCGAGTCGAACCCTTCACCCTGAGAAACTCTTCAAGTTTTGCGAGGTGATTCATGTCGCCCTCCAAGTATTGCATCTCCTGTAAAAATAAGATTCTAACACATGAAATAGTTAACATTGTATATTCCACCAACATTTATTACTTAAAAGTTAGATTTAATAAACCAACCTAACCTCTGCTTACGGTACATTATTGGGACCAGAGCCGGAGTCAAAGAATAAAGTATAGCCAGAGTCTAGTACTGTACCAACACCGGGTAATTTTTGATCGCATAGCAGGCTATGGAACAAGCTATGCTCGCAGGATGAGGTCATCAAAAAATAAATAATGTAAGGTTATTGAATTAGCACGGGCCACATTATACCTACCGCAGAATTGATGATTGTGGGGGCAGATATTAAAAATAGATAAATACCGTGGATTAGTAAGCGCAATATGGGAAGAGTTAATTTTTACTTATTAAACTAGGGTGGCGAACAAGCTGACGGACGGCCTGATGCTTAGAGGTTACTACTTGCTATGGACGCTTGCAACACCAGGGGCATTACATGCCAACCTTTTAGAAATCTAATTACTTCTTCCTTTAAGAACTCCAGAAGATCCTTTAGAACCGCATTTCGTGTGACCGTTTAGGGTTGCTGCGATGGTAGAAAGTAGTCGTGGGCATTATTTCAAATAACTCTTTAGAACACAATCCAATATACAAGCGGTAGAAGACACACTTTTTTGATCGATCGAAATCCATCTAAATAAAGGAAGCCAGGAAAAGGAATGGTGGAAAGCATTAGGAGGTATTTGATGACTGTTTTGACTCCTAACGCGTTTCTTATTGAACCTAGATACCGAACCACACATATCACACCGAATGGAAAAGTTAAATTACGGATATCAGGGGTGTAGTCAATCGACCCATAGCCAGCTTTAAATAGGTAGTTGAATGATACACGCAATATGTTTATAATAATAATTGGACGCATTGTATAAATTACAATCACAGTTATACCCAAAAAAAAGCAGACAAGAATAAAATAATGAGTAATACAAACCGCTATATCTTTATTCAGCTCAAATAAACCTTTCCACTTGAGGGTATCAAGCTTACGACAGCATTCATCCCTGTTTGCGAAGATAGTGTTGGCGATCTCGAAGATATCCATCAAATACTCCTTGCCCATTACCAGCTTGTTAATAGTCCGGTTCCACATTGCGTTGAAATTCTCTCTGTACCACAAAAACTTTGTTATCCCAAACGAAAAGATGATTTCG